>JAWRVF010000394.1:0-316045 GCA_036785485.1 Physcomitrellopsis africana | reverse complement strand
TTTTTCATAATAATTAAAGTAATTTAAATTAATTAAAAATCCTATTTTTTATATTAATCATTAAAAAGTTATGAGTTTCTTTTTCATGCTTCTTCTACCTATTAACTATTATTTATAAGCTTTTAATAGGTATTATAAATAAATAATAGAATAAATAAAATATTAATCTTGGTAATTAAATACTAATTATCACAATTAAAAAAAAATACTAAATAAACTAAAATAATTATCTATAAGACTTACTAAGATTCTAATTTAATGATTTTTTATTTTACAAGATTTTTTTAATATGTGAAATTTTCTAAATCCTAATAAATATCTAGATAATAAAATGATTTTTATATTTTTATATTTAAATAATATTAAAATTTTATTTTTAATAATTTTACCAATTGAAATACATTGATGTAAATCATAAGTGGAATGAGACTACTTCTAGGTTTGTTAATTTATATGTATATGAGGATTGAATTTTTAAACTTTAGAAATTATTTCTATCTCTCTTATAAAAAAATTGTAAAGTCTAAAATACACCGTATTTGGATATGCCAAGTAGGAATATTATTGAATATATATTGCCCATTTAGATCTAGAAGGATGTTGTTAATGAAATTTCCATATATTTTGTGACACATTAACTAAATTTAAAGCTGGCTCCTATGTGCACTTATTAATGTTGTAATTGCATCAATATACAAAATACTCCTACTATCCTCTCTTCAGCCTCAAATCAAGTATTTCTTCTATCTCAAATTCTTCATACCTATCTACTTCAATAGAAAGTAGTGGCAGTTCTATTTTTTTAATATGCTTGATTATTTATAAGATTTCAAAAAAGAAGTATAAAAAATAAGATGTATCTTCATGGATGTTGGTAGTTTCAATTAATAAGTAACAAAGTTAATTTATTTTTTAATAGAAAATAGTTTTGACCTTTGGTAGTCCAATCTATCAAATAATCAAGTAGTCTTTATATTACATCAAAGCAATCATACTTTATTGCCAACTTGAAATAAGAGTTATTTCTTTTTTATTTATTTATTTATTTATTTATTTATTTATTTTCATATCAGCTAACTCTTTGGAGGATACTTGAGCTTCTTCTAATTGAAGTTTTAAGTTATCTTGGATATCAGCTATTTGGCTTACAAAGTCATTTACAGTTGGATTTTTAGATCTATCAACAAATAATATATCCAATTTTAGATGGTAGCTATAATTGAAATAAAATAAAGTTTATTGAGTAGATACATGAACTATGTTGTTGTAAATAAACTCGACTAAAGACAAATAAAATATCCAATTGTTTTACTAATAATTGATTATATATCTTAAATATTACTTTATGATTTGGTTGACTTAATTTATTTAGCCATCAATTTGTGGATAAAATACTAAAGAAAGCTTAATATCTATTTGAAAAATTTCAAAAAGCAACTTCCAAAATTTAGACATAAGTTGTGGTCTTCAATCTAATATAATATTATTTGATAATCTATCGTATCAATAGACATTATTAATAAAGAATTTGGTTGTTTTTTTTATCAATAATAGTTTTCTTGCAAGAGACAAAATATGCCATCTTAATAAATCAATTGACAATTATATATATGATATCAAAAAAATTTGATGGTAGGAGGTTTGAGATGAAGTCTATAGAGATAAAAGATCAAAATTGCTTCAAAATTGGTAGCCATTGAAGAAATCTATACAAACAATGTTGAGGATTTTTTAATTTAAAACATGTACTGTAAGAGAAGATAAAATCTTTTGAAGAATTTTTACATTTGAAGCTACTAGAAATTTCTAGAAATCAATTTTAATATTAAATTAAATCCAAAATATTTTACAATTAGAAAGTTATGATACATTTAGAATATTCCAAGATACAATGGCCCTTCTAAAATATATAAACATTCTTCAAAATAGAGAAGACCATTTTCAAACTTGATTTTATTCAAATCATTATAGATATTATTGAAATAATGTTTAATATAAAAAATAAAATGGACTATAGTTAAGATTAAATAAATTTAATACAAAAACAAATAATCTATTAGAATTGATATAATAGTTTTTTAAATCCAAATTTCTTGGGTTTTAAGAACGTTGACTGTTGTTAGTCATATGTTGCCTCATATTCTTTTGGCACAAGATATGATTGTCCTGATAAAATATTTTATAATTCTTATTTCTTTTTAAACTAATATGTAATATTGACATTTAAACAGAATAAAGATATGCTCCACCAAGCTTGACAATAATCTAAAACATATGCCAATATGAAATATTAAAGATTCTTGTGATTTGCATATACAATCACTGGATGTAAAGCACATTCAAACAAATGGTGCCATTCCTAGAAAGAATCTATAATAGCAAAAAATTCTTTATCATAGATCTTATAATTAATCTCTATGTCCGAGAATTTTTTAAAGTAGAATGTAACTAGATGTAATCTCTCTTATTTTCTAAATTGCAATAAGATTGCTTCTAATGCAAAGTTTGAGATATCAATTTTCATAAAAAAATAGTTTAAAAAAATAGTTTAAAAAAATTTATGTGAATTAAGACAAGGACTATGGTGAATGTTGTCTTTAAATATTCAAAGGCTTTTTCAGCTTTTAATCTCCATTTGAGCTTATCTTTGCATGTCAATCATATAAGCAAGGCGACTATTTGAGAATAGTTATTAATAAAGATCCTATAGAAATTTATAAACTTTAAAAAATATTGGATGTCATGTATCAATATAAAAATTGTTTAGTTGTTAATGGTCTTAATTTTCTTTGGATCTATCATTAAGCCTTCATTCAAAATAATATAGATAATAAATTCTACTTGAGACTTATAAAATATGTATTTTTTTAATTTGGCATATATTCCAATATCTTGTAATTTTTGTAATACAAGACAAACATGTTATTTGTGTTCTTTTATAATATATAATAAAATCATTAAAAAACTCATAAAATTCATTGTTCATTAAATGTTGGAAAATGATTGGCGTATTTGTAAGATTGAAAGGCATGGCATTGTATTTAAAGTATCTATATCTTATATAAAAAATAATCTTCTATTTTTTTCCTTCTTTGATGTATATTAGATTATAAGCTTTACAAAGATTTATTTTGGTGAAGATTTTAGCCTCATCCAATTAGTCAAAAAATCCAAATATTAGTGACAAAGGATAATAATTTTTTAATATTACTTATTAAAACTATAGTAATCAAAGAACATTTATAGAAATCCATATTTTTTCTTCACAAAGAATATAGATACATTAATATGAAATTTTGAATATCAAATAAAGTTCTTTGTTAAATTTTCATCAATATACTCCTTCAATGCTATAAGCTTGTATTGTGATAAATTATAAATTGAACCAAAAGATAATTGTGTGCCATCTTCAAGATTAATAGTATAGTCACATGGATAATGTTCTAATAAGATGTTTTCACTCTTCTTTTCATCTATGACCTCTACTTGAATGGCTTTGAAATTCTTGACTATAAGAATTTTATAGATTCTTAAAAATTTTAAGTCAATAAAATAAGTAATGATTCTTGAATCTACTAAAGGAATTTGAATTTTTGGACATCCAAATATAATGATATGGTAAAGCAATAAAAAGACTTGGATGATAATATAAGATTTTTTTTGGTTTATGGAGTAGAAGAATCTAATTGCATGGTGTCATTCAGCTATAATGTGAAAATATTATATATATATATATATATATATATATATATATATATATATATTTAATATATAATTTACTACACAACTAAGTAAGAGCCATATTAATAGATTTTTATTAGTTATAAAATATAATTAAATTATCATTTTAGAAAGAATTTGTTTAAAAGGACTATTATTGAGGTTTATATAATATTTTTTTTATAATAATTTTGAGGTTTATTTTATATTTATAATAATTTTTATATATTTTGAATCACCTTTGTTAGATATTGGCGATTCTTAAAATCTTGTTTATTTCTTTTATTTGGTGTTTAGAACATATATTATGTAAATCGTATTAAAAAAGGATTGAAAAAGAGTTTTTACTCTAAAAAGGAGTAGTTAGGCCATCCATATGGATGAATGGAGATGGATGATAATATCTCTATTTCTATTGGCCAAAAGTCATATCCAATGGACTTCAAGGAGCCTGCTAAGGCCTTATTAGGGATTAGGATTTATTTTTTGAGAGCATTTGAACATCAAAGGCTAGAATCAGCAAGTTTAGGTTTTTGGCTATGGTTTTGGTGCAAAAATTGAGTGATTTAGACTTTATATGAAGGAGATATAGGCACTCAAAGTTAAGTTGTCTAAATTGTACCTACTATCTCTCTTTTGGATATAACTCACACATACAAAAAGTAATAAAGATTTTGCAATTGAAGATAGAAATATCATTTTATTGAATATACTTTTTATATAAATTTCAATGAGTTCTAAGCTAGGATGAAAGAAATATTAAAAATTTAAGTTAGTACTTGCAATCTAAGGGCAATAAGTCACCCTATTTAATTAGTAGTTGTATTTTAAACTATATCTTAAGCAATTTGATAAGTTTTTGGCTCAAAATTTTTAATAGTGTATATTTTTATGTTATAAAACTATGTATAAGAATTTTGTGGTATTAAAGTTTTGGATTTTTGAGATATAAAGAAAATAGTGCTTAAGTATCTATAAACTAAGGTTTAAAGCATTTATTAGGATTTTTAAGATATCAAACAATTGAAACCAAATCTATAGTTGAATTTTTTTACAGTAAAGCTTAATGATATAACTTATACTTTAGAGAAACTTGATAAAAATTAAATAGCTGGATCAAGAATTATTGAACTCTAAAGCTTGAGAAGAAATCAATCTTTATGGATGAATAAGCTATTGAAGGATTTTGTTGCAATTTGATCATTTTGTACAAATTAAAGGGATTTTTTAGGAGCCAAGTTTTTATAGAGGTGGAAAAATAGATATATAGAGCTATAATAAAATTTTGATATAAAAATGAGGTTTTGAAAAGAGATTATAGATTTTCTTCAAAGTTATTGAAAATCTAACTTATCAACAATTGATTAGTTATGATTTTATATAATTAGGAATGTTAATAAATTTTTTGCATGTAAAAAAAAAACTTTATATATAAATCTATTTAAATATAAGAAGATTTTATAAATATAATTTTTTTTTATGATATTATCATATTATTTGTTCTTTTTATTAAAGACAAATCACTTATTAGAATCTTACCAATAAATTACAAGTAAATTCTCTACAACTATGTACTTAGTATATTTCCAAATTAAAGATCATACTATACAACAATGGTTTTTATTGTCCTTAGATGCCCTTGTTTTCTTACAAAGCATTTGATGATGTGGCTATACTCTTCATTCAATATATATGTCAATACTATTTATAATAATTATTAGTCTTGTGGCCAAATTCTTTAAAATATAAATACAAGTTGTATTCTTTTTTATACTTCTTATCTTGTTTAAAAAAAGATTTGAAATAAATCACATCAATTCATATATCTTCTACTTCCAAATGTTTATCAAATTTGGAAGATATAAAAGATGTCAAATAATTGGTATAAAATCATGGCGCAGGCAATAGACATTTATTTTGTTGATGTTAAAATAATCAATTGTCACACCTTACAACTTAATTGATGATTTTATTAAAAATTTGAAGATCAAAGAATTTTTTTTTATGCTTGAAAGTGAAGTAAGAAAAAAAATATTAAAAAAATCAAGAACAATATCAGTCTAGAAGTGGATAATCTGCATCCTCTAGAATACTATAGTACTTTTAAGAAGAAGAAATAATTTACTTTCTATCTATAAAAAATAAGCTATAATATTATATTATGTCAATCTTAATAAATTGTTATAGACATAGTACTTAAGTAGAAGAAGATCCAAAAGTTCAAAGAATTGAAAGAAAAAAAATTCACTTTATATTATAAGCAAAGAACTATGACAAGATACAAAAATAAGACTAGAAGGCTCAAGTTGAGCGTCAAATACTTCATTGTTGATATTAAGGATCCCTTCAACCTTGACTCCTATATATACTAGATACAAGGAAGCTTGTTGAGGAGTTTTTTTGATGCTTGGAGGTGAAACAAGCCTAAGATCCTTCTTTGGCAACTTCCTAAACTTTCAAGAATCTTCTATGAACATCTAAGATCTCCTATGACCTTCTAAGACCTTTTAGAACCTTCTTGGAACCTATTAAAATCTACTAGGGCCTTCTTAGAACCATTAGAAATCTATTAGGATCAAATAAAACCTTCTAGAATCTTCTTCCATTGTATATCTATGATAAGGAGGTACATATTTCTCATATAGATTGTAGCACCTTGGATGTAGATAGGAAGATAAGATTAAGGCCTTGTGGCCCTTTTAGAATATCCTACTCACCACTTGTGAGACAAGATGAGACTCAAATTCTTGACTACTTAAGCAAGTTATCCTTGAGGTAAAATCCAATTACTTAACTTTTCAATTATATATTTTTTATCTTTAAACTTTAATAGCTTATTCATAATATCTCGGATTTATATGATTTTTATATTATTAAAAAGACAAAAAAATTATCTACATAAAAATTTATTTTTTAATATTTTTATATTTTTTATCAAGTGAAAATCTAGTGAATAAACTGTGTCAAGTTTTGAAATATGTATTTGTTTGATTTTCTTTTTTTTACTTTTTTTTTCCTTTTTTTTTCTAATTTTGATTTTAATGGCTACATGTGATAATTAGTAGAGTTTTAATTTAATTTTTCTTTTAAAATAAATTTGAAAAATTTGATAAATTTTATTTTTTTAATTAAATTGTGGTCTTTACCTAATATTGTTTAATTGGTGATGATGTTTTTGAATTCAACCTTTACACTTGTTGAAAGAAGAATAATTTATTTATAATTCTATTTTAAAATTTTGATGTCTTGAATATGGAAAAAAAATTATTTATTTTAATTGAAATTATATGAAATTTCAAGAGATTTAAATTGATAATTATTTATATATGGGAAGTTTTTTTAAATTAACAATTGGTGGTTATTCTTTATCTTCTGTGACAATTGTGCATACAAACGAGAATCCTAATTTTGTTGAAAAAAGAAGAGTACTTTAATCAAATTAACTTCTTAGTAATTAGGATATTTTGGCTTGTTTCTATTTTATTTTATATATATACACATATACCATAGGTAGTTTGAGTCTGTTCATTATGCTATTTAAATGTATAGCAAATTCATGAGTCTATGCTGAGAAGTTTTTATTTCATTTTATGTACAAGTTATATTTCCAATAGATTGTTTAACATGTGAAAAGGAATATGATCAAAGTAGTTGAAAATGTAAAATAACTCAACAGTTTCTATTCCAATTGTAGAAGGCAAATTATTAAAATACTATAGTAGAAAGTATTAAAATACTATAGTAGAAGGTCATTGATACACTTGATTGAAAGCAGCTAATGGCTAAAGTGAAGAAAGAAGGGGATTGACAATTATTTCTATGCATGCTAACAAACCAGAGAAGATCCAAGGATGGGAGTTACAACCAAATTCCAATCTGATGTTTCACATGACTACTTCTCAATTTGATATTTTCTAATATCTGTCTGTATACAAGTATATCTTTTCTAATCAATTTCACAATGCAATCCATGTTGATATGTTGTACACAACTCATTTACTGACATGGATGTTGATACAAGTCAGTAACAAATTTACAATAAATCTATGACTATGTGAAACATATTTATTAGATAGTAATATTTGACACTTGGTTGCATAAAAGATTATTGGGTGTGCTTCTTTAGTATTCAAACACTTTTGTTGCACAGCTACATGTCAAGAATTGTCATATATTATATAAGATATAAAATTTAAAGGTTTGTCTTGCAAAACTCTCTCTATATATTATCTATTCACTAATTCAAATAATTGATACGTGAACAATTATTTATAAAATTCTTCATTACAATCATTGTAACTAACATAGAAAACATATTAAATATAATAGTTTCTCAAATTGTAACATCAAAATATCATTCATTTAAAAAAAATTATTGTATAAATTTATAGCTAAAATTTTATATATTTATATATTTACTAAAAAAATACATTTAAATAAAAAAATAAAAAACCATAAAATTCTCATGGTTGGAAAAAATATTTTATGATTATTTTGAATATAATAGCTAGCAATTGTGATTAAAGGAATTTTTATACATTTATTGTTATATGGATTTTTTTTTTGGTCATGAAGTATAATGTTTGATGTAGTATTGGCTTTCTTGCATACATGGCTTTTTGTTACCTCTCATTTCAAAAATAGTTGGAAGTTTCTTCAGACTATTGGATAAAAGTTAAGCTTGATTTACAAGTAACCTAGTAGTAAAATCAATAGAATTTCACATTTGTCAAAAAATATGTTTACTTTTCTAACATGTACTTAATAATTTTATAAAATATTATTAAAATGCACATTTTTATAAAGTATTAGTTACATCTTAAAATCACATTTTTTCAATTATAATGCAATAAAATTCCAGTTATTTTTTAAAACATGTGTTAGAAGTATATTATATTAATACACATGTAATGTTTAGTGTTTATTTTATTTATTTTATTAAAAAGTTATATTGAAGAATTAACACAAGCTAACACCTATTTTATTTATTACATGTATACATGCTTGTCTTACCATTACTGTACAAGCAACCTGATTTGAGAAAAAAATGACAGTGTTAAAAACAAAAAGAGAGAAGAGGAGGGAGGTGGAGGGGAGAGGACATGGAGAAGCATAGACACATCTTTGGAACAAGATAATGGAATAAAGGTCACAACGAGGATAAATTATTAAACTTTTAAAAATATTTTTAAAACTATTTCAAAGGAGCAAAAGAAAGACACTTGAGAAAAAGAAAAGAAGAAGAAAATAAATAGGGTAAAAACCTTGTGAAAAAGGGAATTTTATTTATATATTGTAATTTTAAATAAATTTCTGAAATGAATAATTTTACTTAAAAGAAAGAATGATATTTAAAATAAAAATTTGTAAAACTTATCTACTAGATGACACAGGCTCCTGCAAATTAACAAAAAAATCAATCATAAAACAAGGAAATTATTATTATTATTAAGTATTGTATCGTTTGAATTGTTTGTAATATTATTAAATATTTCAATACAGAAACTTTTAAAAAATATTTTAATGATGCAACATGACTAAAATTATTCATAACGTATTGTTCCCTCCTCCAATTATTTTTGTACACATATACGCATGCACATCACTAAAGGGAAGGAGGTGTCGCCGCGGGCATGGGCCAAACGCGTGACCGTGGAGTTACAGAAGCAATCCACGGCGATGGGAAATGCCACGGCGATGGGAGGCAGCCCTCTATCCAATCCTGCGGATAAGAGGGCCAGTTCCATTGGCCGCTTTGGCTCCAGGTGTCCGCGAGCAAATGTGCGGGCCACCCCTTCCACGAGCCCCCCCCCCCCCCACTTGCTATACTACTCCACACTCCATTTTTGATCCTCCCGATCCCCTGCCTTCTCCACAAATCTCCCATCTACCCCTTCCATTACGGTTCCTCTGATTTGCAATCGCTTCTGCGTTTCACTTCATTTGTCTTAGGAAATTTCCCTTAGGAAATGGCGTCCTGCGCTGCAACCATGACAGGGGTGGCTGGATCCAGCCTCTCCCTGAAGAGGAGCAACGCCGTGCAGGCCTCCGCTTCCCCCCTGGTGAGCTTCGCTGGCCTGAGGCGCGGATCCAAGGTGGACTCCGTTGCCATGAGGAGCAACTCGTTTGCGAGCCAGACTGCCATCTGCAAGTCGTCTGGGAGGGTTACCTGCGAGGCGAACACCGCCTTGACGATCACTCTTACCACCGGCGCCTTGCTGTTCCTGGGCCGCTTCGTCTTCCTCCCCTTCCAGAGAGACAATGTACGTCTCCACACTCCCATTATACGTGCAATTCGATGCTTTCTCCTTCATGAGTACCTGTGTGTGTTGGCTAATAATAATAATAATGGTCTGTAGGTGTTCTGACATCCATGCAGTTATCTGTGGAATAGGATAATCCTCGTTCGCTTCGATCACTTCTATTTGCTGCTCCACTTTACATACCCATGAAAACCCATCAACTCATCTCCGATATTTATAGGGCAATTTGAAAATTGGCTATCATCTCTCCTGAGTTCTTCCAGTGACCGCCGCGACTGTGCTGTATCTTGATCGTTACAACACGCAGCACGCTCGCATATGCGGTGTCTTCTGCCACCGATGAAGTTATCAGACCTAGAATATGTGTTGGCTGCACCGAGACCTATATAGCTGATTGCTTCTGTCAGTGATCTAAGGCATGAAAAGTGTCAGATCTTTGGTTTATTCGTATGAACTGTGACTTACGATGGTTTCCTGCCATTGAATTTTAGGTGTCGAGGCAGGGCTTGCCAGAGCAGAATGGAGTGACCCACTACGATGCAGGCGACAGCCGTGCTCAGGAGGTCGTCGGCATGCTGAAGACTAACGACCCTGCAGGATTCACCCTCGTGGACGTCCTCGCCTGGGGAGCTTTGGGTCACGCCATCGGTTTCTTCATCTTGGCCACCGCCAACAACGGATACAACCCCCAATTCTAGACTTCGCATTAGTCGAGCTCACTGCAAATTTCTTGTATCTTCACTCATTTCTGATTGATGACATCAATCTGTACCATGAGGCTGAAGTTTTTGTAAATTTATGAAGTTTCTGTTGTATTCTTATATATCCCTTTTGGTGAGGTTTGTATCTCCTATTGTGACTGCCCAGTTAATTTGGTTGTTCGGTTTGAGGCTTTCTCTTGTGAATAAATCCCTTGACTTGTAACTTCAGGTGTGTTACAAACAGGTTCCTTCTGTAGTTCTCTCAATGATCTAACTCAACTGATCATTTTCTAATCCAATGTATGTAAAGACAGGATATGAACATAAAAGATTTTTTTATTTTACTTTTATATAACTGAAAAAAAGTTTACTTTTTTTTATTATTATTAAGTAGCAGAATGATTAATATACTAAGCTGCTACTATGAAGGATAAGACGTTGGGGAACAAATTTTGAAAACAACTTACAACAAGCTATGGTTTTCAAATATGTAAATATTGTTTGGAGAACCTAGCTTGTGTACAAAAGAAGTATTCTTTTTTCTTTTTAAAATATTTTTAGAAGAATGTAGACATATGATTAAATTTTAGAAGAGAAAAGCTTTGTAAGAGTAGGCCTATACATATATTTTTTTAATTTTTTAATTTTTTTTAATACTATGTAAAAATATTTCTAGCTATTAATTTAGTAGTTCTTTGTCTTTAGATTGGCAACTCATAAGGACAAGATGAAAATTGAAGATTTAAACCCATAGCCCTAAAAATATAAAAATTATTCTCTTCAACTCCTGTCAGGGACTGATCCTGCCTAGCACGGCGGGAAGAATATCCGTATAGAACATTCTTCCACTTCATGACCGGCCATGTCCCGGAACATTCTTAGGAACGTTCCGAGCAGTATATCAGGGCGTCAGGGACAGAGATATAATCACTTTCTAATATAGCTTTCAGCTTATCACTTACGACATAGTCACATTACGTTCTCAAGGTCCCTTCTCGTTAGCACAGCGCCTAGTCAGATCACGATCTCAAGGCTCAAGTTCACGTCTCCCGTTCACGCCCTTACATTATATTAGAAAGTCTCGAACCTCAAGACTACCCGCTGTGCCATGTCTGAATCACCGGATCTACACATGCAGTCGCAGATACAGCATCTATCAGAACAGCTACGTCAAGCTCACGCTGCTATCGTCGCGCTGCAGAGCAACTCGCAACCCAGCCTCCGTTATCAGGAGCCAAAAATCCGCCTGCCGGAGCCATTCAGTGGTAATCGCCAAGAACTCAGGGGATTTATCAACCAACTTCGCTTGGTGTGGCGACTCCAATCGGATCGCTATGCGACAGGCAGTTTGAAAGTTGGCCTACTAGGGACCCTGCTCCGTGGTTCGGCACTCAAATGGTTTTCACCCTATCTCGAAGCCAACGACACAGTCCTCAACGATCCCGATGCCGTCATCAAGCTCCTAGAAGCTGCTTTTGGAGACCCTGACCGCGCCGAGACCGCTGCGAGAAAGATCGAAGTTCTTCGCCAAGGACGCCGTTCAGCCAGCACTTATGCAGCCGAGTTCCGCATCATCGCTTCCGATTTGGACTGGAACGATTCGGCCAAGATGCGCTGCTTTCATCGAGGCCTCAACAAAGACGTTAAAAACTTGCTCCTCTCGAAGGCTAAACCAACTACTCTCACGCAAGCCATCAGCAACGCCATCGATTGTGACAATCGACTTTTCGAACATCGCCAAGAATCACGATCGATACCTCAAAGCCTTCAACGTAGCCATACTCGCGAAACCTTCGGCAAAACTACGGAAGCAGCTACGGCTCAACAAGCGACCGACATTACGCCGATGATCATTGACGCTACGAAAACACAACCTGTACGACAACCAAGAGCACGTCTCGAGCCGCAGGAACGAGAACGACGCGTTCGAGAGAACCTCTGCTTGTATTGCGGTGAAGCTGGGCATATGATCCGAACCTGCCCGCAGAGCCGTCCTTACCAAGCGAAGCAGGGAAACGAATCAGCCCGGCTCTAAATTCAGGGCTGAGTCCGGGCGCCCTTAGCAATACATCAGCTACTCTCACCGAAGTCCCTGAAGAACCCCCCTCTAATCCATCTGCAACCATAGCGAGCATCAGCCCAAACGCGAGTTTCCTACACCAAGCTGTACAGATCTACGTTGGCAACAAGACCATCACGACAAAAGCAATGATTGACAACTGTGCTTCGGACTTGTTCATTGACCAACAATTTGCCAATCATCATCAGCTTCCGTATTCTCTCAAGAAACAGTCTGTGGCGGTACACGTCATTGATGGTTCCGAGATCGATCCCGTCACCCACGAAGTCAAGCTGGATACCGAAATCTTCGGGCAACGAAAGGTCTACATGTTCAACATCATCAAGTCCCCAAATGTTCCAGTAATTTTGGGAATACCTTGGCTTCGCGAACGAAATCCGGATATCGATTGGACAAAGCTAAGCCTTCATGAACGACCTGCTCCGACAAGTCCCTCGAGCGAAGCATCAACACCACGAGCCACATCTGCAGTGAGAAGTTTGTGCACCGACAGCGCGCAAGATCAGGATCCATCCACACCAAGGGAAGGGGTACGAATTTGCAGCATCAGTGCCAACGCCCTGCAACTTCATCAACGACGAGGCGAGCAGATTTTTGCAACGTTCGTCACTACATCCCCCAAAGAACAACAATCGCCAGATCTTAATCCCCCGAGCATCCCCGCAGCATATCAAGACTACTCCGACGTATTCGACAAGCACAAAGCCGATCAACTACCTCCACACCGTGAATATGACTGTCGAATCGACACTTATCCAGGAGAGACGCCTCCATTTGGGCCAATCTACAGTCTCACGGAGCCAGAACGCCAAGCACTGAGAGAATACATCGACGAGAACCTAGCAAAAGGATTCATCAAGCACTCACGATCGCCAGCCGGAGCACCAATTCTTTTCGTCAAGAAGAAGGACGAAATTTTGCGTTTGTGTGTCGACTACCGTGGTCTGAACCGTATCACGAAACGAAATCGCTATCCGCTGCCGTTGATCAACGATCTCATCGACCAGATTCGCGGAACCAAGTTGTTCACCAGAATTGATCTCAGATCGGCATATAATCTCATTCGTATTCGCGAAGGTGACGAGTGGAAGACAGCATTCAGGACTCGCTATGGCCACTTTGAGTACTCCGTCATGCCGTTCGGCCTGGCTAACGCTCCCGCTACGTTCCAGCACTTCCTCAACGACATCTTCAGAGAATACCTCGACAAGTTCACTGTCATCTACTTAGACGATATTCTTGTCTACTCCAAGAACCCCGAAGAGTACGAAGGCCACGTCCGATGCGTTTTGCAAAAACTACGAGAACATGGTCTGCATGCCAAGTTAGAGAAATGCGAGTTTGGAGTCGAGAAAACAGAGTTCCTTGGTTTCATTATCTCAAAGGACGGCATCTCGATGGACTCCAGCAAAGTCAAAGCGGTACTAGATTGGCCAGCGCCTTGCAACACTCGAGAACTGCTTTCGTTTCTGGGTTTTGCCAACTACTACCGCAGGTTCATATGCAACTTCTCCAAGATCGTATCAAGTCTAACCAAGCTGCTAAGAAAAAAACCAAGCGTTCGACTGGGGAACGACGCAACAAGCCGCGTTTCAAGATCTCAAGGACCAATTCGCGTCGGAACCTATTCTCGCACACACTGACCCGTCGCTTCCATTTGAAGTCGAAACCGACGCGTCAGATTATGCGGTAGGAGCAATTCTTTACCAAAAGAGTCCAGCAGACGGCAAAAGGCATCCCTGTGCATACTTCTCTCGCTCGTTGAATCAAGCCGAACGAAATTATGGCGCAGGAGACAAGGAACTTTTAGCGATTAAGTATGCATTCGAAGAATGGCGACACTACTTAGAAGGTGCTCAACACAAGATTACGGTATACTCAAACCACAACAATCTAGCGGCACTGCAGACCAAGAAGTCACTCTCTCAAAGACAAGCTCGATGGAGCCTGTTCTTCAGTAGGTTCGATTTCCAGATTCAGCACATCCCAGGCAAACAGAACGGCAAGGCAGACGCACTCTCCAGAAGGCCCGATCAGCAAAGCCATGTCACGACATCAGCGCCAATAAGCGTTCTGAACCCGAGCACTCTAGTCATCAACCAATGCGATGCGTCACCAAGCGCTTTCATCGAGGGAATCAAGAAACAAACGCGACAAGACAAAATGGCCTTGAAGAAGATCGCAACTCTAAATGCTGACAACGCCCATGCTGATTTTCGATTACAAGACGGCGTCCTACTCTACCGTGAAAGGATTTACGTCCCTGAAGGCCCACTACGACTATCCGTCCTCCAAGAACGTCACGATTCTGCTCAAGCTGGTCACTATGGACGTAACAGAACATGGGAGCTCGTTGCTAGAGATTTTTGGTGGCCGGGACTTCGTCGATATGTGTCCGACTACGTGCGAACATGCGAGACCTGCACAAGAGTCAAAGCACCAAGAGGAAAGCCTTTTGGTCTTCTGCATCCTCTACCAATTCCTTCCCGAAATTGGTCTTCAATCTCTTTAGACTTCATTTCGGACCTTCCATCGTCACGAGGATACACAGCGCTACTTGTGGTTGTATGCAGGAAATCCAAACAAGCCATGTTCATCCCGTGCAAGAAAATCTTATCCGCCGAAGATACAGCGTCAACATTCCTGCAGAACGTTTTCAGGTATCATGGACTTCCTGACGATATCGTATCCGACCGTGGACCACAATTCATTTCAAGATTTTGGTCACGCCTTTTCGAGCTACTTAAAGTCAAGATCAATCTCTCCTCAGGCTACCACGCGGAGTCGGATGGGCAAACCGAACGCGTCAACCAAATCCTTGAGCAGTATCTCCGTTGTTTTGTCAACTACCAGCAGGACGATTGGGCGGACTACCTACACTTCGCCGAGTTTTCGTACAATAATTCCTTACATTCTGCAACAGGAGCAACTCCATTCTTTGCTAATTATGGACATCATCCAAGAGCCGATTATCTGCACCCAAGTCAGGCACAAGTACCGCGCGCTGAACAGATCGTATCCGATATGGACGAGCTAAATTCCTGGATATCAGCCAATCTGCAGATCGCTCAAGACGACTACAAGAAACATGCCGACGCTAATCGACAACTTCACCCTGAGTTCAAAGTTGGCGATCTGGTGTGGCTATCATCAAAAAATTTCAAGACAAAGCGACCATGCACCAAGCTCGACTATCGACGTCTAGGTCCCTTTAGAATCCAAGAGAAAATCAATGAGGTCGCATACCGCTTAGAACTTCCTCCGTCAATTCGCGTTCACCCCACATTCCACGTTTCACTATTAGACCCATATTGCCCTAACCAGATCCAAGGTCGTACACAGGAAATTCCGGAGCCAGTTGAAATCGACGACCAAATCGAATTCGAGGTTCAAGAAATATTAGACTCAAGGATATTCCACAGGCAACTCCAATACCTGGTAGATTGGAAAGGCTATGGACCTGCAGACAGATCATGGGAGCCCTCCCGAAACCTCAAACATGCAAAAGAATTACGGCAAGAGTTCCATAGAAAATATCCCGACAAGCCAAAACAAGCGCCAGCCAACAAGAAGAAGGGCATTCATAAGGGGAGGATGATGTCAGGGACTGATCCTGCCTAGCACGGCGGGAAGAATATCCGTATAGAACATTCTTCCACTTCATGACCGGCCATGTCCCGGAACATTCTTAGGAACGTTCCGAGCAGTATATCAGGGCGTCAGGGACAGAGATATAATCACTTTCTAATATAGCTTTCAGCTTATCACTTACGACATAGTCACATTACGTTCTCAAGGTCCCTTCTCGTTAGCACAGCGCCTAGTCAGATCACGATCTCAAGGCTCAAGTTCACGTCTCCCGTTCACGCCCTTACAATAAAAGATCACCAATTTTGAGCAACTTTGAAATTTTCATGGAAGCATTTGCGGAAGTATTTGGAAAACATTACAAGGCTTGTTGGACAACAACTAATATCTAAGCATTATATCAAGGGGCATGCTCTATATCAATCTATGCATCCGATTTTAGATAATTAGTGTATAATATCAATTGAAATGAACAAGCCCTAATGAGCCAATTTTATTGGAGATTAAAAAATAATGTGAAGGATTTGTTATTGTTGCTTCCGGATCTACTATGTAAGTCTCGATTCCAATGCTCAAGCTTTAATGATATTGCTTGAATTTGGAAAGGCAAATCATTTTAGTCCTAAGATCTTATTTAAAAGATGTTTTGAAGGCTGCAATGAAGATCACATCCTTGGATGAGATGTTTCAAGAATGGAGATACTAGCTCAAGGCCATAGGCAATTTTTTTGAGGGCCATTGGAATCCATTGCTCAAGAATGGAGAATAGAATATATAGCTTTATTAGTATAGTATATTCTTGATTTTTTATGTATGTAATAAATTTGAGCTCCTCTTGGAACTCGTCGCTAGAGAAGAAGGTGATATTAGGGACATACACTGTGAAGGTTTAGAAAACCCTCTAGAATATTCTAAAAGCTTTCTAATTGGTAAAAATCATTTGAGAAGTTTTTTAGTTAGTGGAAGGAGCTCAAGAAGCTTTCCAATTAGTAGAGAAGCTCAAGAAGCTTCCCAATTGGTAGAAGCTACTTGAGAAGCTTCTTAGTTTTGATGGAAGCAACTCATGAAGCATCCTAGACAAGAATATATATAGGGATCGAGGCTGAAGAGTTCTTCAATCTCGACAACGCATCTCTTGGAGTTCTAGCTTACCTTTCTTGATATTATTCGTGTACTCATTTAGTTAATTTAAGTTCTTGTTGATTTCTTTTGGAAACCTTGTCCCAGTTGAAGTCTCTTGTTCTATATTCTTGTGTCTTTGACATTATTTATATTCAAACATATTAAATTATATTAAATTTTTTAAAGTTGATATTAAAAATCTCAAAAGTAGATAAATATATAAAAAGATCTCTATTTTTAAACTAAATAAAAGTATATATTTCATTAATATCTCTAAATTAGATTTTTTATAATATTTTAGCTTTAAATAGAAATAAAATATAATTTCTAAGTTTTTTAAAATTTTTATTGAAAATTATATAACTTTTAGATATTAATTTAAAATCTTAAATATCATTTTTGATAAAATATATAATAATAATTTAAATATTCTTATAAATTTTAAATTAATTATTTTATCTTATATCTATAATCTTTTAATTTTGTATTACATTCATATCAATAAATATAATTTTTTATTTATTTATTTTAAAATAAAAGAATTAGTTCATGATTTTTTAAATTTTAGCATCTAATACCAAATATCATATCAATAGATTTTTGGTAGCATATATATATATATATATATATATATATATATATATTGCACTAAATATAAAATAATAGTTTATATAAACAAGCCATATTTAATGAATGACTATATTATTTAATTAAATATGAGTAAATAAAATTAAATAGAAGTAAAAATATATTAGTTTATTTATATCTTTTTCAAGAAACATCAAAAAAATTTATACATGCAAATTAGATGTATAGATATTTCTAATTATTCTACATGGATATAAAAACTTTTTTTAGATGTTGTAGTAGCATAAATTTGGATGTTTAGCCTACAACCTTTGTTATTTTTAGAAAGCTTTTACATGACATTTTTATTACTTAGTATATATATAGCCAAGATTAAGTCTATTTTTTAAACTTGCCAACACTTTTTTATATTTAATCTTTATTTAAGACTATAATTTCATAATATATGGCAATAGCCATTCTAATTATATGATATGTGATATATATATATATATATATATATATATATATATTATTTTTTAAATTCTTAAATAATTCTTAAATATTATATGAATATATTTTTTTAAATAGTTAAAGTTTTAATTTTTTATTATAATAATTAAATTATATAAGCTATGAATTAATATATTTAAGGATTTTAGGATTAATTTTAATTTTTTATGATTCCTCCAATGATTATTATAGAAAAAAATATTAAAATATAAATTTAGCAATTAAATCTTTATTTTTTTATCTTTTTAAAAAAAATTTATCTTTATTGGTAGAAAAGACTTGTACATGCATTGTTTTTTTTTGTATCATTAGTATTTAAAATGTACAAATTGTACATGCCATTTAAGAACTTGGTAATGCATACAAGTTTTAATAGTTGATTGGATCAAGAAACTTTACATTAATTAATTAATTGAATGAAATTATTATAATCTATTCTAATGTTTTAATATTTTTTAAATAATAAATCTCATAATATTTAGTTATAGTTTTATATTTTTATTTAAACTATTTTAAGTTTATTTAGTTGATAGTATTAAAATAATAATAATTTTTAATTTATTATTTATTTTATATTTATTTAAAAATAAATATACTCTTTAAACAAAAAAATTTTATTTTATCAAATTCGTTTTTTAATATATACATATGTATTATACTTTTAGTATCTACATGATTTTGTTAAATTTTTTAAAATTTACATTCTAAATTTTAAAAATTATATTACAAAATTATATAAAATAAAATAATATGTTTTCATCACTTAATGTTGGTAAATTATTTCACATACTATTTTGTATTATGTTGCAATTAGAATTGTAAAAAATAGTATTAAAACTAGATTATGTATTATTGAACTAGTGTTTTAGAAAATCATTTGAATTTAAAATATTTTTATTATTTTTACTAAATAAAAATAATAAATAATTATAAACAAAATTATTCATAATTGTACCTTCAATTTTAATATAATAATTAAAATTTGTCTAATATTTGTTCTTATAAATAATACCACAACTAATGAAAAAGCACTTATTTGAATTTTAAAAATTACATGATGTTTGTCTATCAATATAAATTTTATTGTAAAAACGTTTGATCAATTTATAAAAAGTAAAAAATTTAACATATAATCTAAGTATATATGTTTGAAAAAACCTCCTTTACTCACCAAAATAATAAAAATAAAAATAAAATAAAATTCTTGCACATTTATGTCTCTATATATATACATATATATCTGTGTGTAATGTTATTCATGGCTACACATACATGTACTCTATAAAATTGAGATTTTACTGCAATTCAAAAGCTATTAAAAATGTCAAGTATGTAGATTTATTCTTATCTGAGTTATTCACCTTCAACAATAACAAAAAAAAATGAATCACTAACAAATAAATTTTAATCATATTAAATTATGAACTTCTTTAGAAAGCCAATGAGATTTGTAGATTAACGACAATCTCTTTATTATGGATCTGAATTTGATTATAAAAGTAAGAAAATTTTAAAATTACATATATAATTAATTTGATCTCAATAAATCATTCCGTCAACATACATTGACTTTTGATAACATATAGATATCTCATAATCAAGTAAGAAAAAATAAAAAAGCCTTGCTTGATAAATATGCTTGTACATTCATCTTCAAATAAGTTTAATAGAATTATTAGAGTTGCACTATTCTAGTTTGAAATCTCACATTATGTTCATATCTATTTGAATCGAACTTTTTTAGCATGACTGGAATGAGAAAGCTTTATTTCAAACATAGATATTAGGAATTGCACAATACCGAATGAGATTGTATAAAATGAGATTGTATAAAATGAGATTTATAAACATAAAATGAGATTGTCACATTGATCTACTTAAAACAAGCTATTTCATCAAAAGTATTGTGTATTGCTTCATACATTGCATATTTTACATTACGGCATCTTTTAAGGATCTGTTAAAACACTTCTCATGCTACTTTGAAGACTCTTGATTTAGCAAATAAGGGAGTTAGAAACATTGAAAGAACAACAACTGGAATTATTACGGAAGAGTACCTGTGATGACGTAACTGGAAAGAGAGGGGATGAAATAGGAGAGTGGTGAGAGGGGACAAGTTTTTCTCATACTTTGTCATCGTGGAACCACCACCGAGTTTCCTTGGGCGATCTTCCAATTCGGCAGTTCCGCACATACTGATCATCATCAGGTGGTCTCGCCTGTTTCACCAAATACGCAACATTTGCAGTGATACAATACAACCACCACTTCAGGTATCAGGGGTATCCCTTTACACGTGCACTACTAGGTGTGTCACCATACATTCATCTAAATATTTTGAAAATGAAGTCAACATAAAATAATGTCATTAAATGTAGTATTCCTTTAATCATGCTTTTTTACCCAAAGATTAAACGTGTGAACAAGTTCAGGTTAACAGGATACCTTCACTGTTGAACTAGATAACATAGAGAGGATGCTGATGCAGATGGAGCTCACAGTCATTGCTGGTGACCAAGAGTCGTACAATATATCTGGTTGAACAAAAATGAATCCCACAATGAAAAAATCATCACTTCATTAACATGCACCACTCTCCCTCATGAATGAGTCGAGTGTTCTTCATTCTATGGTTGTTCTTTTCATCTAACATGCATCACTTCCCAATTGAACCAGTCTTCCTATTATACAAAAAATCAAGCATGATCTCTGCACCTTGCACCTTGTGACATAATACCACATTTATTAACGAATAATTATTAATTTAAGAGGTTTGTTGAATTTGACTTTGTTTAAAATATGTGATGTAAAACATGTAATAACGATGCATAACTAATATTCTCTCTCTCTCTCTCTCTCTCTCTCTAGATATACATATAATGAATTAATTATTTTGATTTGTGTTTCACTCATCAACCTACATAAGTGAGTACAGTTCTCATGCCATTTATTTATATTCCATAATTCCTGTGTACTGAAATAATAATTCTCTTACAAAAATCAATGTGAATACTATCAATTGAAATATGTAGGAGATGTTACCATTGTAAAAAAAAAAATGAATCACTATTATCACATTTTAAAGTAGTATAGCGAATTGATTTTGTCATATGTATTTCGGGCACCATCATAGTAGACGACCTTTATTTCCATTTATTTTGTTCATACCAACAAATAAGAAATTATGATCTATATTCAAAGTTCACTCCATCCAGAACTTACAGTACTTATTATTAGCATTTAATTTGCAGTAATAAGTCTTTGGTATGCTCAAAATACTTCTGAAAAATAGCTGAGAAGGTCTAATAGAAGAGGAACACTCACCAAGACAAATGTGGCCATTGCTGTAGATGTGAGGGTGCAATGGAGGAATCTGCATAAATACAACCTGCAGCATTGAAGTATGAGAAGTTTTGTTCATGGGATGAAAGGAATACACACATGCATTACCGGACTAGAACGTTCCATAAGGTTTGCAATTCGTAATCACAGAAAGGAACGCAGAAATGCCTGAGGTGCCTCCATTGGGTAGTGCTCGGGGAAATCGACTTGCAAATGAAACTCTTCGCCTTCGTACAAAGTGTTTGGAGCTCCGTGCACCTCAATTATCCATCTGCGGACAAATAACCTTGGCTGATTTAATAACCGAACCATCCGATCGCAGGCACAGGACAGGGTTACATAAACAGATTCACAATCATGTTCCCACGACAACAATTTCACTTACCTTTGCAGACTGTCGGTAACTCTGTGCCTAAATCCACATGGTGGATTCACTTGCCACTCAGTAAGTTCTTTCTGCAGCCGATTTGCAGCAATTCGGCTCAGAACCTGAAATATGCACCATGCAGCAAAGCAAGTGAGCAGAACCATGAAGTCCTGAATACCTACGCCGCACAACTTAGACCTCGCCCAGCCCTCTTCTACATGCGAAGCAAGAGGAAACAAACACGATCCTGATTGACATGTGGTTCCACTAACAGTTTCCATCAACAGAAGAAGGATGAGAATTAAAATTCAATCGCACCTTCTCCTTTACGCCGTACCCTGATGAGCTCATGATGGAACCACAGTAGCAGTGACCGGACAAAAACTCGATCGGCTACAAGTTTGTGATTCTCAAAGTTTCAATCAAAACTTAAGCAAGAAAACCGGAGAGGCAACGTTCCTGGCCGACGAACACCTTTGTTTCGCAATACTCAAGGCGTAAAATATATCGAACAGACACCATCAATTCGCGCTGCTGACTATTGATACATGTGGAAAATTTCAAACATCATGAAAGTCAATTTCAAACGATATGGTGATGGAAAATCGAAGCGGCAGTGCCACACAATGGGCAGCACCCGGCGATGAAACACACAGAGAAGCGGAAACGAGTGTCGGAGAAGGATAAATGGAAACAATATGAAAGGGCCGCGGGTTCACACGAACGACAGGAATTGAGAGCATGCCCGCCAACCCCTTGAGCCAAGTCCACAACCCTGACGAACTGGATAACGGATGACAGTATGGCTATGGCGTGTGAAGCATGGCCTTTGCAGCTCTCAATTCAGGCTGTGATATTTGTGCCACAAAAACAGTGATGCCTCCCCATCATGGTTGACACACTATGGCTTTTCATTCTCGTTGTGATTTTTTAGGGCTACGGAAGGGTTTGCAAAAGTAGATAATTAACTTTGTATTGAAAAAATAATTAAACAGTAACAATCTTAATTACAACAATAACACAAGATTAGTTTACTGCTGTAAGTTTATTGATCACAAAAAGTATTAGATGATTAACCTTAAACATTTCAATAAATTTTCCTCACAAGCAAAGGATTACCATAGCAGCTTACGTATGGTTTTTTAGAATGAAAATAATTATCAATCAATTTCGAGCTTGAATTGTATGTGTTGAATCATGAAAATCTGATTTTGAAAAATGTGATTCTCAATTATGTTTCCTGATGATATCCTTTCATTGATACTTAATTTAGTTTTAAAACCTAGATTTTATTACTTGTTGAAATTTGGAATTCCTATATAAGATTTTAAGAATTATAAAGTGTGTCATTTCTTCTTGAATGATTTATTTTATCTTATTTTATCTTATTTTATCTTATTTCACTACTTCTTTTATGACCATTAATAAAGTTTTAAAAAATATTTTTAGTTCAAATTTGATTGGATGATATTTTTCATAAAATAAATTGTTTTATATTTTATTAATAATTATTTAACTTAAAAGAAAAAAGAAAAAAAGTGAAAATGGTCATGTTCTTGCCTTTCTATGTAGAAGCTAACAAAATGTCATGTGAAAGTTTTCTAAAAACCATAATATTTGTGGAACTAGTACCTAAATTATAGAATACTTTGATAACAATTTCTCAAATCTATATAACTTCTAAGAGAAGTTTCTAAAATCACGTAGCATATCTTTATTAAGTTGTACAGTGTTATAGCTGACTATGAAAAGGCCTCTAAGCATCATACACGAACGTTTGCTCTCAAAGAAGAGGTACCAGAACTCTTTGTAGCAGGATATGCAAGAGAGTGTTCTATTAAGCCAATAATAATTGCAGAATCAGAAGAAGAAAGATACAGGTCAGAAGGAAGGTCTACTATGCGATATTTAAAGATGCTTGTAAATCTAAACTACTTTCAAAAAGCATATGTCTTGGTTTACAAAAAATATATTATCAACCTAAACTATTTTTACATTCTTTTTTTTTTGGGACTTGTAAAATGACTTTATATTTATAAACCTCTAGTAATTCTATAAACACTATTGAGAATTCATTAATTATTACTAAAATTATTAAAAGCTAGGACTATTTTTGGATCGCGATCCCTTCCTTTCTAGTGCACCAATGGCTTTTTAAAGTCATATATTTCTGATGTACTTTTTTGATTCAACTGTCTTGTAATAAAAATGATGTAAATCCTAAAATCTGGTCAAAAACATTGGTACAAATTCTATGTAGCTCAGTAAGTCGTAATTTAACCCATGCCTGATTTACACTGCGGACGAGTAAACAACAGCACAGGAACACAAGGTCTGGACTGGGAAAATCCGTGTTCATACGGCACGAGGAACAGAGGTGACAGACAAGCAGGGGAGGGGTTGGGCCCGTCCATACGATCGTCCTTGCCGTGCAGCTCTGCTTTGCTGTTTGTCTCTGCACTTGCAGCGCTCCAAGGTCGGCTTTCGGAGTTCCGTTTCATCTCGAGGCTCTTGCTTGGATCGCTCCCGGTGTCACATCTCTCGACTCAACTTCCGCGAATTCATAACATCGCTCAACAAGCTTTGGAGGTTTGCGAATTTTTTTGAGGCTATTGAGATGCGTTCATCTTGCTATGGTACAATGGATTTGTTCACCTCAATCCTTACTTTCTTTGCTTGAATTAGTAGCGGAATTTGAGTATGGTGCGGATTTGGTTGTGCTGAGGATTAGTTTGCTAGAGGATCTCTTAGTTTTAGAATGCATGGGGTAATTGTCTGGGCATTAACGATGAAGATCTCATTCTTTTTGTGTGGAAGAAAGGACTCTGCGAATTTCGACAAGTATTAATCATAGTTAATTTTCGGTAGATTCTCTACTTGAAATGAGTTGGATCCAGAAGCGATGGATTGATCAAGATCCTTTTTCAATTTTAGGAAATCAATTAGAAGAGATTCACGTTTGCTTCCGTCAGATAGCAGAGGTTTGTAACCTAATAGGTGAATGACTGCGGTCGTGTCAAGGGTGATCATATCTGGAAAATCTTGTCGAAAGCTTTTGCACAGGATGCATCAACTTGTTCATATTTTTCTGCCTCTTGTGGAGTCCTTTGAGTATAATCTTCATTCTGAATTTTAATGTTCTCACAGGAAGTAAGCAGTTTGTGGGATAAGAGAAAGACTTAGCGAACGGCGATGGGATTTCCCAGAAGTGTTGGGCAGATGTGCGTGGGCACTCAAATGCATCTCGATTTGTGACACAAGGGGAAGGGGTCGACATGGAGCCGAATGGACTGAAAAAGCCCCTCGCACAATCGGCCGCAAATGCCTCTGTTGTGGCCGATGGGAGTAGGGTTCCTATTCATTGGCTTGATGAAATTGACTTTGATTTTGCAAATTCCCCTGAGACGCCGATTCAGCCATTGCCGCAGCCGCATCCATTGCCACGGCCGCGTCCATCGCCGCAGCTGCCTTCATTGCCACGGTCGCGTCAATCGCCGCAGCCGCGTACATTGACATCGCTGCGTCCAGGAGCAGCTTTTGCAGCTGCTGCGTCCAGACAGGTTACGAGAAAGACCTCCATTTCATCTCATAGAGATTCCCACATTGATCAGGAGGAGAGGTCTAGACAGCAATCGGAGTTTAGTGAGGGGAACATCATACATGTTAGTCCATCCGTCGACACGGAGCAAAAGGCGGATGATGCTAATGGGCTTTTAAAGGATTCGGCGAATGCAACCCTAGGGTCTGAAGATTTTGCATTAGCTTGCAGTGTTCCAGAACATGAAAATCTAGTTAGGGTTGTTGATGATGCTAGTATTGTGCCAATATTTGGGATTCGTGTCATTGATGAGCCAGGAGTTGTGGGAAAAATTGAAAATATCAATACGGATGAGCCAGATGCTGCGGGAAAACCTGAAAACCTTCCTACGGTTTCTGATGAGCCAGCAGTTGTGGAAAGAATTGAAAGTCTTATTACAGATGGGCCAGAGATTGCAGAAAAACCTGACAACCTTCCGAGGGTTTCTGATGAGCCAGGGGTTGTGGAAAAAATTGAAAGTCTTGTTACAGATGGGCCAGAGGGTGCAGAAAAACCTCAAAACCTTATTGTTTTCGATGAGCCAGAGGTTGTAGGTGATCCAGATATTTCTTCTCCCAACAATGTCGCTGACATTTCTTCAAAGGTTATCCATATTCACGAAGATCACAGCTACGCTAGCTCTGAGAATTCCACCGAGGAGGAGCTGAGTGATTCAGATATGGGTTTAATAAGCACGAATGAAAATTTTAACTCAGATGACACAGATGAAGCTTTAGATGCTCTAGAAACAAACATGGAACAAAAAGACGACCAAATTGAGGAGACAAGGCAATCACCTACAGCGTTTCAGTTGGCCGAAGAATTAGAGATGCGCAACTCCTCTTCGGGTTTACATTGGAAGGAAGGTGCAGCTGCTCAACCAATGAGGTTGGATGGCATCGAGAAATGTAAGCCTGCAATTGATCTTTTGCAACTAACTACCTATGGTACTCTCTCTCATGCATTAGCCTCACCCCAACTAAGGAGGGAGTATGGTTTTCCACAAGCCGTGGCCGTTCATGCAAATTTCATCGCTGTCGGATTGTCCAAAGGAGCTGTTCTTGTCACTCCTAGCAAGTATTCAGCCACGCGCAGTGCCGATGAGTTGGAATCTCAAAAGGTCCACCCGACCCCCTTTTTTTTGAAGTCGAAAGACATTGTAGTTTTTTTAGTTTTTATTTTATTTGATTTGATTTTAAATTACGCACAGACTCTTAGAATTGATCAGAACTTGAAGTTAGCTTGATTTCTATGTTTCTACCATTCCTGCTCTAGTTGCTCCTTGATTTCTGAATCAGCATAAACATGCAACGTGTTGGATTTTGTTTTGCATAATGAAGTACTGTTTATGTTTGAAAGCACTGCAAGGCAGATACCTGCACCTAGTGAATACGTTCGTATATCATGCTCAACGCAATAGTGATATGTTTCAAGTGAACGAAGTAGGAGACAAGTTTTTCTCAGTTAAATGTGGCGGCTTAAATAATGTGTAAATGTTGTTTTAAATGTTGTGCGTCTTTGCAGGCTTTTTTCTTGGGAGGGGGTATTGAAACTAAAGAACCTGTTAGTTCTCTTTGTTTCAGCCATCAAGGGGATCTGTTGCTAGTCGGCTATGCGAATGGGATTCTACGATTGTGGGATGTTTCTAGAAGATCAATGTCCAAAATGATGAGTACTGAGCACTCGGAGGCTATTGTTCATACTTTGTTCTTAGGACAGGAGGCCCCAGGTGCTCGCAATCTAAGAGTAATTAGTGGCGACTGTAAAGGGAGGCTCCTGTTGCATGCTTTTTCTCAGCAGATGGTTCCTTTGATTCGCCGATTTTCTGTAGAAACACAGGTGCTTGCTCTGATGATGACCATTTTTTTTAATCGTCCACTATGTTTATTCTTTTAAAACGTTTGTTACCTGACTTTTGAAATCTCGTCATGTTTTGTCTTTCAAAAAAGTTCTGGATGTGTATGATCTCAATTTCGTAATGTAAAAATTGTTATTATAAAATACTGTTGTGCACATATCATATCATTTACTTGGTTCCACTGCAGTGGCACTAAGGCGTGAGTGAACTCAAGTTTATTGAAACATGTTCTGACGGCTCCTCTTGGTTTTGTGTAAGGATAGTGTCTCCTCGAGGGCGATAAGACTGGTCCTGTTTTATCCGTTTCACCTTTGTTGCCTGACGAAGGCCTGCATGTCTCGAATGGAGTAAACTCCTCTTATCAAAGCCGAATCTCCAGTCCTCCGACGTTGGGAAGTGTAATGGGCGGTATGGGGAGTGTAATGGGTGGAATGGTGGGTACTGTTGGTGCAATAGATGTTGGTCGGAAGTTCCTCTATGATGGAGGGGCTGCTTCAACAACCTCAGCAACTTCAGCTGATGAAGGGCCAAGACCAATGTTTGTCTTGGTCACGCACCACACTGTGCTTGTGGTAACTTCCTTTGCTTTCTTGCATGGTTAATAATTTACGGTCAGTCAGAATAACGTTCTCTTAATAAGGTTTCCGTGTGATACTTCGTTTGATTTGGAAGTTTCACAAATACACGTTTGATGGACACGCATCTGACCAGTCCTGACTTGTACTTGAATTTCAGGTGCGCCTTGCTGCCGACATGCAGGTACGCCAACCAGCTTTAGAAGTTATGTCAAA
The DNA here is from genome assembly GCA_036785485.1 of Physcomitrellopsis africana. NCBI lineage: Eukaryota > Viridiplantae > Streptophyta > Bryopsida > Funariales > Funariaceae > Physcomitrellopsis > Physcomitrellopsis africana. The sequence goes on along the minus strand of JAWRVF010000394.1, from coordinate 287,553 downwards.
GTTGAGTAGACCAGCTGGAATCAGGGATGGTGCTATTGCGTATACAGCATGGAGACGCATTCGTGCTAAGCTTGGGACCTCCCTTGTTTCTAGTAGTGGAAACTCAGACTCCAACGTATCGAATGGGAGCACAGCGACCGCATTTGTCACTGACCGTGCTGATGCGAAGAAGGATGAAGGTGACGCCGCTAACGATGTCGTGGATGATGACGACTTACCAATGTTAGCCATGGGTTGGGACACGAAGATGTTCATTTGGCAATTAACACAGTCGAAGCTAAGGAAAGTGAGAGAATGGGAACTCGACAGTCCTGCTGTTGGGCTAGCTTGGCTGGAGGAGCAGGTTTCTGTTCTGAACTACATTTTTAAAGCGAGTTTTCATGTTCAGTGAATCTTCAAGACCACTGAAATCAGATCATGTTTTCATCTGAGGCGAGGTCTTTTGTTTGCAGGTTAGGCTCATTGTACTCTAGAAATGGTGTTAGCTGTCATTTGGATTGAATATCAGCTCTTCAAGTATTCTTCTGACAAAAACAATTCTGCATTGCCATATACTTTGGAGTATATTTTGAAATGTAAGGGGTGCTTGCAGATGCTGGTCATTGTGACCGCGAAGGACCAGCTCTGCCTATTTACGAAGGAAGGTATTGAAGTGGAGCGTGGGTCTATAAGGGGAGATCAAGAAGGCATGGGAGCTCTTATCTACCACAGTCATATTATGAATGCTCTTGGTAATCCAGAGAAAGCTTACCATAGCTCACTATCTGTCCGTGGAGCTGCTCTGTATCTGATGGGTCCGCAGCAGCTATGGCGTGCTCGTTTGCTGCCTTGGCGGGAGCGCATTAAAGCATTAGAAGATGCTGGCGATTGGATGGGTGCATTCCACATTGCAATGGAGTTGTATGATGGGCGAGCCAGAGGGGTAACCGGGCTTCCAAGAGGATTAGATGCAATGCGGGAGGCTATTATGAGTACATTACTGGCGCTTCTTTCTGCTTACATAGACATGGCTTTTGCGTACTTGTCGGTAGCATATGGGTCAGCTACGTTACCTGCTCTGAATTCTTCCTCAGAGACAGCTTCTCTAGCTGCTGATCGACAAGGGTCAGGGGGCTTGGGCCAAGATTTGCAGGATGCCCGAGAACAATATGCAAGAGTTGGTGGTGTGGCCATTGAGTTTTGTGTACACATTGGTAAACAGGACGTCTTGTTTGAAAATGTCTTCAGCAAGTTTGTGGCTGTTGGACAAAGAGGTTTGTTCTTAATTCTATGTGTCAATCATTGTCTCATTTCTCCCCTTCGATGTTGACGTGTTGCTGTGTTGCCTTGGTTTTGTACTGAAAATCTGGTGTTGTCATATCATGGATGTTATTCGATTGAATGGTCCGCATATGATGTGCGATGCATTTCCAAAGAAAGCTCTGAAATTCTCCGCATTGTTATGCAGGTATATTTTTGGAGCTCCTTGAGCCCTATATTCTTAAGGACATGCTCGGTGGTCTTGCTCCTGAGGTAGGTGTTTTTTTTTTTTTTTTTTTTTTTTTTGGAATTTCAGATATTCAATATCTGAGCTCCAAGAGATTTTGCGAACAATCGTAATATTGTTAGACATGCAGCTGTTACAGAGTAAACTTTGGTGTTCAATTTGCTTGTATCTGCTCACAAGTTGCTGATTTTTGGGTATGCACCTTGGTCACTGTGCACCTTGTTTATGTCTCAGGTCATGCAAGCACTCGTTGAACACTACAGTTACCATGGGTGGGTGGACAGAGTGGAGCAATGTGTGCTGCATATGGATATTGGATCTTTAGATTTTAATCAGGCAAAAAGCTGCTCCTACATCTTCACTCATGTTTCCTCAATTCGTTCAATCTGTAACATAGTCTCACGTGATGCTGATGCTCTTTATCAAACTGTTCGGACAGTAAGGCACTCGATTGATGAATAGTCTGTTGAATTTGGGTGGCCGAAATAGTTATGACAACTCATCTTTCACACTTGTTGAATAATGTACCAGTTTCTCGATTTACTCTCACATGTTTGCTAGTCCGTCCTTGAGTTCTGATTCCATTTTGTCTCCTCTGGTTTGTGTTGTGGCAGGTGGTGAGATTATGTAGAGAGCATGGTTTATACAGTGCACTTATTTATCTGTTCAATAGGGGCTTGGATGACTTCAGGTCTCCTTTGGAGGAACTTCTGATAGTTGCAGATCAGGCCTCCAACCCCTCTCAGACTCAACTTGTCGGGTTTGTTTCTACTCAATGTTTCTCTCTCATTATATTTGTTGTATTGAGTCCTGTCTAATATGTCTTACTTTCTTCTTGTAGGATATGCATGTTGGTCCTAAGCAGTTGATGCTCTATCTCTCCTCGGGAACTCCTATGTGATTGCCCATGTACTTGAATTTTAACAGGTATAAGCTGTTGGTGTACTTGAAGTACTGCTTCATTGGTCTTGCCTTTCCACCTGGTAAGTAGACCAAATTTACGAGTATGTCTGGAAAATGAATTTTGATAGCAATCGTGAATTGGAACGCATCAATTGCATAATGAATCAATCAAGTTAGGTGCATCGCGTCTGTTTTGGATGAGTAGGGATTACGATCACGGTTCCCTTGCATTTGTCTATTTTCAGAATCTAATTCCGTAGTGGCATTATAATACATACGTGAATATATTTTTCTTCGTCACAGGCCATGGCTCTCTTCCAACCACGCGTTTGCCAGGGTTACGAGCTGAAATCTTACAATTTCTACTTGATCAAGAAGGTTCCATCAGAGGAAGGCCTTTGACGGGTTTCAAGTCTGAAGAGGTTAAGATATACCCTCGACTATGGTTTCTGCTTCATGTTGACATACAGGCAACCCTCCTAGTCTTGAGGCTGGCCTTTCCTGAACATGGCCCCTTAGGTATTGGCAAGCAGGGTTTTGCTTATCTTACCAGTGCTGATGATGAAGATTTAGTTCTTTCAGCTTCTGAAGATATCCATGATGGAGTGAGGTATGTACAAGCGACTGTAAATGCTTTAGTTGAGATTCTAAATGTGTCTCATAAAGTCAGAGCATTTTCAAAGGGAATCGATACAGATACTGAAGACTCTCAAATGATTTGGCCTTCAAATGAAGGTGTTGGATATCTGCTGGACTTTGTGGCACAATTTGTTGCGTCTAGACATGCTGTAGTATCAAGTTCAACGTTCATGATGATATTAGAGTATTTAGCACTACCTACTCATGGAAGAGGAGATGCACTCGCTAAAGAAGATTTGATGGTGAGGCTTCTGAATGCTGTTCCTGATTCAAATTTGGATCCGTCTCGTACTCTCGAACTAGCGCAAAAAAACGACTTCTGGCAGGTGAGCTATGATAAGTAGCGGTCGATTTGAGTTCTTTTGGTTTGTGCTCGAATGCCTGAAACCCAATCTGTATTCTTTTTCAGAACTTTGCTTTTGGATTTCATTCACTGCATTCTAGTTACCCAGAATGTTGGTTGAAGGATCATAAGTTTGATTTTTGAGCAGGTAAGTGGGTTGCTTCATACACGTGGTCGCAACTATGAAGCAGCACTGAATGACTACTTAAATGACGAGAATCGGATTGGACAACCATTTTTGTATATCATGGACATGCTTGATCCCCAGAAAGGGTTACAAGTACCCGACTTAAGTAAATTTAAGGAAGCTGTTCTTTTGCGCATATCAGAACTTGTACAACGTAGTAGGTGAGAACCTTGTCCCCAGTTTACTACCTTAAAGTCATTTTTATAATAGACGCTTATTTCCTACAAGAAATTGTAGTTTCTGAGTCTTGGTTATTTGACTCAGTTAGTTATGTGATAATTTGGTACTAATGCTCTCGGATGTGGTTCATTAATCAGCAAAGGCACATTATGGGTCGTTTTGAAGCATATGAGCAGCGACAACCAGCAAGTCATTGAGAAGCTTGATCATCGTCCGGAGCTCTTGTTTGCCTATCTGAAGGGCATTATGAATGCTCGTTCAGGAAGTAATATTTCTGGTGAATTGGATAGTGCCGGTGTGCTGTCACATTGTAAACATCAGCGGCGCTTGCCCTCTCGTCAGCACTCTACATCGATCAGGTTCAAACGAGCCAACTGCTGTCCGCAGTGGGATCCGAACGTGGACATCAAAGACTTGTTGCAACAATCTGCTATAGTTTTTACAGACGATATGGCAGAACTTTATGTGGAGGTAAGTTCGACACTTAAGTAGCTCTTAACTCTGGTTTCATTTAAATAAATTCGTGTAAAAAAGTCCTTTTTCTTTTTTTCTTTTTTTCTTTTTATTTGCCGTGAATTTTGTAGTTTGTTGATGATTGACCGCAGCCGATTTTTAATGTCGGATATGATCAGGCGTTATAGTATCTGAGTTTTAAACTCGATCTTTGCGTCACTTTTGTATCACTGGTCGTACCTTCTCCAGAGCTCTGATCATGATATGGTGATCATTCCAGTGATATGTTTTCATCTGTTAGTCTTTGATGTATCAGGAGATAATTTCTGAAATTCTTGACGGCAGTAATTACTGACATGTTCCAATTCCTAACAATTTTACTTGCTTTTCATGAGTGCATGTTTTATGAGAACTTTGTGGTTAGATTTAGATTGGTGTTTTGTTCAGATTCAGATGATCAATCTCCTGATTTAATTCTTGTACTATTAAGGTTCTTTTTCAAGAAGTGCTTGCTCGTGCTTTCTCACAATTCTGTGGACATGCAGCTGTTATGCAAATTCGAACCACACGCTGTACTTAAATTTTTGGAAAGCTACGAAAACTATCGGTTGGAACACTGCCTCAAATTATGTCAGGAGTATGGTATTACAGATGCAGCAATTTTCTTATTGGAGCGTGTAGGTGATGTTGCAAGTGCTCTGGATCTTGTGCTCAAGGATGTGGAAATATGTAGAGATCGCTTGGAACTTTTTGTCTCCACCTCATCAAGAACCTCTGTACAGGCTTTTGATAAGGATCAGCAGAGTGTTGCAGAGGTTCGTTATTATAACTCGAACTGACTTGCATACAATGTCTTGTATGTCGATTAATGTGATTTCTCTATTCCTCTGGAGCTTTTCGTATAAATATTTCATGCCCAGTGTTTCTCCATGGTGTTATGCTTCAAGAGATGCAAATTCGTGGTTCCTTTGCATTATGCACAGGTAGGAGCGGTTAAAGCAGCAGTTGCCGCGGCTGTGGCCTTGTGTCAGCGGAACACCCAACGGCTCGAACCTCAGGAGTCAATTACGCTCTGGTTTCGTCTGCTTGACAGGTATGGTCTTATTTCTCTGCACATCATGTTATTGCAAGCGTAGCAGGTCGTATTCTCTTTCTCTCGAGGATTTACTCCATGCTTTGATTAGTATCAAGCTTAAGATTTGTGATGCTCAATTTGCAGCATTGTGGAGCCATCCAAAGTCACATCACATGCTGTGAATACTAGTTTTGAAGTTGACAGAAATTCTGGAAATCAAGAATATTCAGATTCTGAACGAACACAAATACGAGGGAAATCAAGAGCTCAGCGAAAGCTAGCCATAAAACAGGCAAAAGGTGAGATCTTTCATGCATGAACTTGGTATGATTATGATATGTACAATACGAGATTTGAAGTTGCTGATTAGTTTTAAGTTGCTTGTAGGAGTTGTTTCGAATCTTTCATTTGTTGACATATTTGAAATATTGTTATATCCTCGCTTCGCTATGCTGACCATGGGAGCAAAGGTCGCTGTGCAGTGATTTATGAGTTCGTTTGACTGTGTGCTCCAGGCAAGTTTTTTAAGAAAGTCCTAGTGTTGCTGATGGGAGATATCATAGATGGTATGATGGGTTACGTTCCACTGCATGTTATAATGGAGAAAATACTAGCAGATCATGGGAGCCACCCATTCCAGGACTTTCGTCCAACAATATTAAACATGCTTAGTGCGTATGGCTATGAGCGTACAATACTGGTACGTCATTTAATACAATTTTGATACTCATCATGGATCCTGTCCACTACGTTCTTCGCACGTTCTTGACGTTCGATCGCAACTGCTAATCGATTCTATTTGAGGGACGTGCAGAGGACTGCAAAGCACCTTATAGAAGAGGACACTTTCTACAACATCTATGCTCTTCGGCGAGGCTGTGCCCATGGGTATGCAGCTTTTTCTTCCATCTGCTGCATTTGTGGACTTGGATTGGAGGACGACACTCTGCAAGGTCATACAAGAAGTACTGCGGAGAATTCACATGGTGAAACTTCCAAAGGGGTGATGGCAGCAGCGACTACTTCACGTAGCTCAAATGCATTCAGTATTTACTCTTGTGGGCATGCTGCACACATTCTTTGCGTAGTTGATGATGGGTCCCATAAACAAGACACTAGTCTTCCAGGGTGTCCTGTTTGTTCGCTTAAGGTAAAATCAAGCAGTTCACCGTACCATGCAAATAATGTTATCTGGAAAGGAGGAGATGAAGCAAGTAGAAGTTCCACAACTTCAACTCCCGACAGTGTTGCTCCATATTTGCTAGGCACAGCAATAAAGAGCTATCACCCTGCTACTGAGATCCCTCGGGTATGGGCCATCTGAACACTTCTATTTATTTCATATAAGATACTTCTATCCATCACCTCAATCACATATCTCTCATTTTTGTCAATGTACACTGGGCGTGCTTGGTACAGGGCTTGCCCAGCATAAGAGATTTAGAAGCTAACCTTATGTGCCTACGTGTAGATCAGGACACTGACTTTCTTGGTTTACTTCAGTTGGCTGTGCTGAAGCAGCTCCAACAGGGAAAGCAACTGTCAGATTTGGGACCTTCGCTACAACTCCGCCTGGCACCGCCTCCAAAAAGTCGTCCTCGTAGGGCCTCTGTTCCTGAGAACGGTGGTGCATTACGAAACAGACATGCTCCGAAAAGCTTGATTAATCTGCGGAGATGATGTAGTGAACCGGAAATGGGTTTGACGAGTAGATGATAGTGTTCTTCATGACGCATCAGGTAAATCAAGTTCACGTGCTTGAATCTCTGAACTCATGCTGTCAGTGTAAGATGTGAATTGTTCTTGGCCGGGGTAGATGAATTCTGGGGCGAAACTCTCTGGAATTCATCTTGTTGAAACTCCTGGTGTCCTTGCGATGACTTTCTTGAGTCAACACAGTGCCTATTAGTTCCGCTTCCATTTCTTTTAATATTTTCTTGAAGATATCTCGAAATAAAATATTTCATAATAGAAGTATGCGTCACTTACGTACTGTTTATGATTCTGACAGGTTTTGACGCAGAGTTTCAATATTCTTTTGTACTTAGAAGGTGCTAATTCCTCCAAATGAGTTTTCTGATGGCCTTCAGTACCTCACTACGCCTTAGAGAAGCTATATACCGTGCTGGCAAATAATGAGGCCTCCACTGCATTATACTTGCAAATCTCAGGATTCTTGACCAGAGGTGCAGGAGGGGCAAATTTAGCATTGTGCAAAATTTAGTCCGAATTCGGACTCCTAGATCCTTCTTTAGCCGAACGGAGCTAATTTGGGACACATCATGTGTACATTGTTTTTCACTTTTTCTCAAAGCACTTTTAATTGTGTAAAAGTAGAAAGAGTTTGCTCTTGAAAAAATCAAGGAATATAGGTATTAGAATGCTATATCTGTGAACATTGTTTTTCCATGTTCAGTCAAATTTTTGTTGGTGCATACCATGAAATCATATTAGGGGCTGGCAATGAAGGTAAATGGAGTGGTGAATTTTAGACCTATCTCAAAGAGGTAATTTTTAGAAAAATTCAAGAAGTTGTGTTAGAAATGCTTTAAATAATCAATAAAAAATTTAAAAATTAAGTTTTTTATACTTGTAATTGTTAGAATAAAGATATGAGCTAATGTATTTAGACTTGTGATAAAAGAACAATCTGGTCTATTTCATGGCCTCTTCTTACTTTATCCAATATTCAAATGCCAAGGCTTTCAAAAGAAGACTTTTTTTTCATTAAGCAGCAGACCTTATTAAGGCTTGTGAACTATGGCCTTTCAAAATGGGCTTTTAGGTATATAGTCCCTCTAAGCAAATTCTACATATCATGTAGCCTATCATTTTTAGATTTACATCTAAGTTTTATTGCTTTATTCAATTGTATTGTTCTATTCTAACTTAATCTTACAATCAAAAAAATCTTGCAATCTACTTAAAAATTTATAAATTATATATAAACTACATGTATATAAACTATATATGTTTATATATATATATATATATATATATATGTTTTTAGAAACTCTTTAAAATATTACTTAATCTATTTTAAAATTAGATAGAATCTATTGGTTTTTTTTTTTAATAAGAATTTATTTTCTATAAAAATATAAAAATATTTTAATATCTATTTTGTGATATAGAATTTTGATATAATTATAAAAATATATTTTTAATAATTAGCTTTATATTTTATAATATTAAATAATATATTAAGTAATATATAATAATATATAATAATATATTTAACAAAACATACTCTATTTATTGTAAATATTCTAAGTAGCATTATACATATATGGAAGATTTTTAAGCATATTATATCTATCTATCTATTTATTTCAATCTTTAATTCTTTTGTCTTTGCAAACCTTTGTCAATTAATTTTTTGAACAATAAAAATATAAAATATTATATTTGATTACTATTATTATTTAATAATGTCAAACAAAAGATAAAAAAAAATCTCATTTAAAATCAAAACTAATTATTTTTTGTAGAAGTGTGTATATGAGGGTGTGTGGCACAAGAAGTATCCATGTTGTAAAAGAGAGGTATCTATCTAACAATTTCCTAGATATATCATTTGTTGAAAAGACTATGACATATTAAATTTCAAAATAGAAATTTATTATATATTTTTATTATATATTCTATACACTACAAAAAAAAATGCTATTATGTGTTATATATGTAACTTAAAACTAATATCAATGATGCAACTTAAATAATATAATAGCTTGTTTTGCAAATATTAATATGTAGGAAAATTATATATTGATATAATTAGGGTATTGTTAATGCAACACCATGGAATTGTTAAATTGACACCATCCAATGATCTTTTGGTACCTTCCCTTAAAATCCTTATTTATTCTTTTTATATCTATAATATGTCTTTACAATTAGCACCTAGTACCTCCCGCCCCTCCCACCTCTCTTCTCCCTGTTGAGATGTCCAATGGCCATTGCTAATATTGTTTAGTTCCTTGTACTTAGTTTGTTACTTTGTTCTTTTTAACACATACACCAAGGCCTTCCAACATTATCTCTTCCTTTCAAAATGTAGTTCCAACAAAATCCACAATTCCAATTGCAAGCAGTTCATGTTTAGGAAAAATAAATTACAAGGAGTAATTTTGTAATAAATTTTTCTACATAAAGCCCAAGGAGTCTTTTTTAGTTTCAAAGTACCTACATTAACTTGTCCATTGAGTAGAACTTTGACCAGACTTTGAAGAAGGTGTTAATTTAACAATTCCAAGGTGTTGCATCAATAATATCTTATAGTTGTAACTAAAACATGAAAGTTTTTAATTGATTAGTGTATGTCATATATTAAATGGTACTATTATCAAATTTCCTTCTATACATATTATTTATAATCTTCTACAACTATAAAAATACAATCAATTTAAATGCATTCAACATAGATAATATTAGTCAATATAACATTTTACTTATAAGAATGGACTAGTACAGTTATATAAAACTAATTATTATTTATAAATAATATTTATATATATATATATATATATATATTAAGAAGTTAAAAATATTTAATTATATTTTAATTGTGCTATGAAATAAAAATCATCCAAATCTATAACATCTAAGCATGTTCATGTTAAAAGTTGTACACAAATTGATACTTTTATATCAATAAAAAAAAAAAGAAAAAGATAGAAGATAAAAGTCAAAAATAATATCTTATATAATTAAAAAAATAATAATTATATTACTATTAAAAGCTAAAATATCACAAGTATATAAGAGTAATATTTTAGATATTTACATAATATATTATAACTATATAATACTATTGATTTAAATAAAAAAATAATTATATTTATATAGTGGCCTATCAATAAAATCTTTTGATTATATTTGTACACAAATTTTTTAAACATATTAACTTAATCTTATATTTATATTATTATCTATTTTTGAGATCTTATAAAATATTCTAATGTAATTATTTTAATAATTATATTAATTAAATTTATTATAATAAATAATAATAAAAATATAAAATAGTTAAATAATATGAATCTTGTTGAAGAATTTTTTTGAAAATTTTTATGATTATAGAGGTCAAAAAAGGATTGTAGAAAAATTTAAAAGAATTTAGATTAATTGATTTTCTAAAACTAAAATCATTTTCCGTAAGTATATGGTTTTGTTACTAGATTGATTTTAATAAATTGTGTATTATATTAACTTAGATAGTATTTTATAACACCAAGAGTGGTTTTAAATATAGTCTATTTTTTTTATTTAATCTAAAAATAATAAAACTAGAATAAAATTAGGAATAACATTAGATGATATAAAAAAAAAATTGTTAATAAAGCATAATAATCAATTTTTATTAAATATTTAACTAACTTCCTACTCAATTTAAATTGATGAGTAAGTTCCTATAAATTAAACATAAAATTATTAGAATAAATATATTATTAATAATATGTATTAATATAATATACTATATATTAATATAAAAATTTACAATAAAAAATGCATTGACCATACATTAGTTATTTTAATGTGTTTTAAACAACAATATATTTACATCACGACCAAAAGAAATCAATCAAAAATACTATGTGAATTCAAGACTTATATATATATATATATATATATATATTATAAAATTTTATTAAAAATATTCTTTTGAATAATAGTAAAAATTTCTTGATCTTTATTATTTACATATTATTATTAGAATAATAAAAATTTCTTGATCTTTATTATTACTATAATATGATTTTTTTTCTAATAATAATATAAGGATGATTTTTTAAAAAATATTTATTTTAAAATATTTTACAATAAATTCTAAAGAATTTTATTTATGTTATATTTATTATATTTATTTTATTACTTCTGATGTAGTCTTTAGATGCAAAGTGAATTATCTTATTTCTATTTTAAAAACTATTTTTTATTTAGAATTGATGCCTTATAGCTAGTTTTTTTTATTATTTTATTTTTTTGAGATTTTCAAAGCTATCGAAATTCAAGTATACTTGGAATCTATTGAATATCTAATTTGATAAATTTATGGCTATAATTGATAAAATAATGTTTGTTTGTTTATTTATTTTCAAGCTTGCAAACAACACAATTTTTTGCTTGCAAGATAAATTTAAAAAAAAATTATTAATTTATATATATATATATATATATATATGTATGTGTGTATTAATATTCATAAAAAAGAATTTGGATATAGTAATAGAATTTCTAAAAAAATACCAAGCTACAATTGAATAAAATTACAAAAAATATCCTCTATTAAAGGCTCTAAATTTGATTAAATGGAATATATATTGATGTCTTCTAAAATATTTTTAATTATTAGTTTTTTTGCTGAAACACTTATTGCAATCTTAGAACTCTATATTAATTTTTTTTATTTCTTTAGCTCAAAATATGTACAAAAGTTTTTATTTTTTTTATTTTTTATGTATTTGAATAATTTGGCCAAAACCACAACCACAATGATATGTCAAATAGTATAGCAATACAAACAACAAACTTATACAAGCATTATTCATATTGTCTTGTTTTATTTGGATTTGAGTGGTGCCATCTATAACTATTAAAAAAAAAAAAAAAAAAAAAAAAAACATATTTTCCTATACAACTTTGGTATTTCTATCTTCATCAAGCTTGGCCAAATAGGTTAAAATAGTTGTCTACATCTTCAAAAAAATTGCATATATCAAGATATACAAAAAATTATCTCATGTGTTTTACAAATATATATGGATTTTCTGCAAACATTACAACTTCTTCTTTAGAAAGATTTTCAATCACATTGGTTATGTAAGCAATGAATAAAACATTCATTTAGAGTTCTTTATATTATTGCAACAATAAGGTTGTTAAAGCTTATAGCTTGATTATAATCTTGTCAGCTTTTTAAAATATTTTTATAAGGTCAAAGACTAAAATATGACAATTTGAACTTAGAAGTTCCACAAAAATAAAAATTATTTTTTATCTTTATTATTAAAAATAAAATTATAGATATATTTTAGTTCTTTCAAAGGATATAACAACAAGCACAAATTGCATCAAATATAACACAAATCAAATATAACAACAAGCACAAATGTCTTACATCTAAATTTAGATGTAAGACAACATCAAATTTAGATGTAAGACAACACAAATATACATCAGTAATATGACTATATAAAAAAGAATTGCTAACAAATGAAAGTTGTAAAGAATAACCTCAAACGTGAAACAAATGTAAATACAAAAGATAACCGATTTCTTAGATAATTGAGGCCTTGTCACGGACATACTGTCACGGACATACACATAGTTACCTATATAATTAAGTAGAATTAGGTAAAAATAGGTAAAAGTAGGTTAATTCTATAATATCTTCTAGAGAAACTTCTCGGAAGCTTCATAGACGCTGCTTTGACCATATAGGTGTCCATAGTTGATTTCTTGGTTAGAAACTTGGTCAACAAGTTAACCATGTGCCACACATGTTAATAGCTTGTCCTTCAAGCTAATTACGTGGCGCACATGTAAAAAACTTGCCTTGCAAGCTAAGGCAAGTGGCCTTCAAAGTCAACACATATTGGAGGTCCTATAGAATATCGCCACGTAGCTTCTAGTTAGATAGTATAAATAGAGACAAGAGTGAAGCCTTCTTCACTCTTGTCAACTCTTTTCTTGGTTCTCTTTTCTTGGTTCTAATCTAGTTTCAAGAGTCTCTAGTTGTCTTGTCTTTTGGCAATAGCCATTCTAGTTTCTATTGAATACATATTTTCTTATTTCTATTTTATAAGAGAAGTCTCACTTGTCTATTTGATTTCATCGAGTTCTTGTCCTTGACAGGCCTTTAGCACTATGAAGAATGTCCTAATGTTTTGTAATATATTTGCAAAGTAGTGCAAATCAATAGTAACTAAAATTTAGATATAAGACAATACTTTTTTCTTGATAATCAAGTTCAAAGATCAATACTTAAGAAATTCTTTTATTGAATGGACTATGCAAGAAGCTATCTAGCAAGAAGATCTTTTGGCAATAAAGTCTATGATCAATATAAATTAAAGTCTATTTACAAGAATAATATTGACTATATTACTTTTGGTCTTTCCTAAGCAACTTAAACATACTAAAGCCATTTTCTTTTAAAACTTCTTCCATGTCTTTGTTAAAAAACTTACCTACTATAATTTTCTTAGAAATATAAATTTTAATGATAAATTAAAATAATTCTTAAGAAGCAACATGTATAAATATGTCTTTTTGATGTGCTTGATATAGTTGTTGATAAAAAAATAGGGCAATAAAATATTTATGATTGGCAATAACCTCTCATTATTTTTTAAAAAATTCATACCTTAAAAAATTTTGAAGTAATTTTTATTGATACATTAAATTGTCAAAGTTTCTAATAAATTGATTTATTTAGTTAGTTAGTTTAACTTCAATTTTAAAAAAATATTGATTTATAAGTTATATTTATTACTTTTTATTCTCAATACTATATAAAATTATATAAAGATTTTATGTGTTTTTTTTATTTTTTTTATTTTTTTTATTTGTAATAAAATTATAATCTTTATTTATATGATAATTTTTGTCCATGCAAAAGAACTTACAAAATAATGAAAGAAATATTCTTTTGATGATTTTGGGACATTATTATAAACTTGTTATTTATTTGAAACAACTTAATTTTAATGTATAATTTTTATTTAAAATAAAATATCACTTATTGATGCAATTATAATTTATTGAAAAGAGGTTAATAAAATCTATCTTTTATTTTATAGTTTGTGCAAGAAAGTCTTGGTTTCATTTTTTTTTCTTAACTTATATGAATAATAATAATTCTAAAAAATATCATTTAAAGAAAAAATATAAATGTGTTAATTATAAACTTGCACTTTGAATGTTGTTGACAAATATATTCTAAGCTAAAAGATTCTAGTGACTGTGGTTGCCAATTTTATTTAGACTATGTATTATTCAATGAAAAACTAGACCCAAATACCCAATGATGTATGTTGTTTCTATTTTATTGTTTTGATACACTTTATGGAGTATATATTTTTGGGATTTTTCTTGTAATGGTTGTTTGATGAAAGCAGTTTAACTACATGTACACACACTCATGCAAACCACTATATTTCAATATTCTAAAATCTCAAACTTATTTTTATTGAGAAGATTCTGCCTTCTACAATTCAAAAGTAAAAAGGAATGCAAACAATTGAAATGAGATATTTGCACTGTGAAACAACTCCATAGAACAAAAGTTGATACAGTGAAGGAGAAAGGAAGACCGAAAGCATTTGTTGATTGATGTCTCACATTGGCCACTTCATGGTGGGTGTCTCACATGAGACCCATCCTAAGTTTAGTTTGTGAATGTGTGACTCATTTTACACTGAATCAAGAGGGCAGGGGCACTAGCTGACTACCTGAGGAGGGGAGAGTAATGAACTCCAGGCCCTGTTTCTACACAGTGGAGCTCATTGCTGCTTTCCATTTCTTCATGGATTCATGCACTCCAAGCCCCGTTTCTCACACGTTGGGTTGAGGCGGAGAGAGCTGGGTGCTGGGGAGAGTTTCAGTTTATGGTATTGTTCACCTGTTTGCCGGTTGTGAAGGGTTGGATTCCACTGCGCCCATTGGGTCGGCAACGCTTCAGGAGACCGAGGAGCAGCTCTCTCAGGCCTGGCTCTTACTGGGCCGCTCTACCATCATCGGAGCCCTCACGGTGGAGCTTGACACGGTATTGATCCTTTTGGAGGTTTCACTTCGTCTTCATGACGTTCCTGCAGCGTCGATGAGTGTCTTGGCTGCATTATTTTCCAAGCTCTTTCTGATTCCACGATCTGGTTTTGAACGTCATTTTCTTTGATGCGACGAGCTTGGCTCAGGTTGCGAATGTCACCTGCCATGGAGAAGTCTAGGGATTCTGCATAATTCTGTTCATCTCCGTTCCTCCAAGTTGTATCGAATGTCTCCGTCGAATTTGAACTTCGAGTTGAAGGGGACGAAGATGACGATCGAGAGACCGCATCGATGGAGGCTGAGACATCACCCAGTTTGTAGACGAGGTAAGAAGGTGATGATCATCATTCTGGATGGATGGGGCGAGCAGATACCCGACGACTTCAACGGCATTAATGTCGCCCCCACGCCCACCATGGACGCACTGAAGAAGGTAGTATTCCCTTAGCTCTGGGCTTCAAAAGGCAATGGTACCTGCTAACTATCGCTTGTGCACGATGCTAATGTAATGTATGCTAATGCTAGTATGTATGTATATATATATATATATATATATATGTGTGTATGCTTGTGTCATTGGAGAAGTCATATTATTCGTATTGAACGAGCCATATCAGCCTTCCTCATCATCCGTGACCTCAAGTTTCAAATTAGAGGTGAATCTGTGAGCTTCCTTCCTGTTAGAATTCTGAAGGGGAAAGTGTTGATGCTTTTTCTGTAGACGGCACCGGATCGATGGCGGCTTGTGCGAGCCCATGGCCTTTCTGTAGGCCTTCCCAGCGACGAAGACATGGGAAACAGTGAGGTTGGCCACAACGCTCTTGGAGCTGGACGGATCTTCACACAAGGGTGCGTTGTATGCTTAGATATGGGTGGTTTTGCTAGATCCTTTTTGCCACTGTTACTGTAATACTTCCTCATGTGTTAGAACAGGTTCAACAGTTTCTTTTCCTTCACTTCAGGATGAGGACATTGTGTTGATTCTTGGAGGCCTGATGATCGGAGCAGGGCAGGCCTTGTGGACCAAGCCCTAGCGACTGGGAAGCTGTACCAGGGGGCGGGCTTCAAGTACATCAGCTCGGCGTTTGTTAAAAATACGTTGCACCTCATGGGCCTGTTGAGCGATGGTGGTGTGCATTCTCGATTGGATCAACTCTTAGTAAGTGTCTTTCAGCTTTTCAGTGCAGTTTCAATGTCAGGGAGAGAACAGCCCTTAAGAATCACAGCAACCACCCACTATACATTTGGTCTGATGTGTCTCCGTGAATAATCCTCCCGTTGAATATCGAGACTCACATTCTGAAGGACTCTATAAAACCAAAATAAAACAAAATAATCTTTTAACATGGTCTCAAGGAGTAGTATAATGGAGTAAAAGCAGGAAAGTCCCCCCAAATCGCCCCCACAAATTGGCTAGTTGCCCATTTAACTCCATGTGGTTACGGCCCGCTTTGTTGTGCAGTTGTTGATGAAAGGGTGCGCCGAACGTGGAGCTAAACGAATTCGTGTACACATCCTTTTGGACGGACGAGACGTTGCTCCAGGGTCGGCTCCCAAATACATCGATATCCTGGAGAAGGATTTCGTCGACATCCGGAAGATGGGGTGTGATGCCTGTATTGCCTCAGGGGGTGGCCGCATGGCTGTCACCATGGATCGCTATGAGGTTAGTGTTTGGACTTCCTCCCAATTAAGCATTTTTTTTCCAATAATATTCTAATGTTGAATTTAATTTTTATTAATATACGGTTAACTTGCACAGAGCTGCGGTACTTACTTGCTGTAGGCACGTCCCTCTTGACAGAACGATTGGGGAGTGGTGAAGAAAGGATGGGATGCTCAAGTCCGAGGAGAAGCTCCTTACAAATTCGCTACAGCCATGGATGCACTGAAGAATCTGAAGGAGGCGCATCCAAAGCTGGATGATCAGTACTTTCCTCCTTTTGTGATCGTCGGACCCGATGGCAATCCGGTGGGGCCAATCCTCGACAACGACGCCGTCGTAACTTTCAACTTCCGGGCGGACCGCATGGTGATGGCAGCCAAAGCCTTCGATCTGGAGGAATTCGACAAGTTCGACAGAGGGGCGATGCCCAAGATTAAGTATGCCGGTATGCTGCAGTATGATGCAGACATTGAGCTTCCAAAACATTTCCTGGTGACTCCTCCACTGATCGAGAAAACCTCCGGAGAGTACCTCGTGCACAACTATGTCAAGTCCTGGGCTTGCAGGTAAGATCACGCCGCCGAAGCAAAACCTACACTTGAGATGTTGTTCTTCGATTAGAAACTGAGTTAGAATCGGTCCTGGTTCGTAACACAGGTATCCGTGTTATAGTTGTGTGGGTACAATGCACTGATACTGTTTTGGGGTGTGTTATTTATCCGCAGCGAGACTGTGAAGTTCGGGCACGTCACTTTTGTGTGGAACGGGAATCGTTCTGGAATGTTCAGCTCTAGTCTGGAGAAGTATGTGGAAATTCCCAGTGACAAGGGAATCGCTTTCAACGAAAACCCTGAAATGAAAGCCATTGCCATCGCTGAAAAAGCTCGCGACGCCCTTCTCAGTGGCAAATTCGACCACGTAAACCTTCTCCGTTTCCCTCTCTCACTCTCTCTCTCTCATACACATACACACACATGCAATCCATTTCTAGATGTTGGTTTTCCAGTTTCAGTTTAACGAGTTTAACAAACATTACGAGGGGCTAAACAACAGGTTCGTGTGAACATAGCCAACGGAGACATGGTAGGCCACACTGGCGATCTTAAGGCGACCATCTCTGCCTGCGAAGCCGTCGACCGGGCTGTGAAGGTGATCCATCACGCCTTTCCACGCTACTCAACTCAATTACCATGAATCTCTTCATCAAAACTTTGTATTAAGAGAACATACCGTGTGTATCATTGCTATGCACTGACAAATCACCGCAAAAGTAGAGCCACCACAGTTTTCCTAGTTATAGTATCTATCTGGAGGGACCCACAAGTGATAATGAATTTCAAGTGTATTGAAAATGTCTGCAGATAATGCTTGATGCTGTCGAAGAGGTGAAGGGTATCTTTTTAATCACTGCTGACCATGGCAATGCAGAGGACATGATGAAACGGAATGCTAAAACTGGGGAACCCATTTTGAACTCTGCTGGAGAACCTGAAGTTCTTACCTCTCACACGTGTAACCCTGTGAGTGGCTTGTATCTTTGTGTTCCCTGCCTCACAGGAAGAAAAAAAAAAAAAAAAAAAAAAAAACTTTGCTACATATAGAGCCTTATTTATTGAATTATTAGTTGATTTTGAGATGTTGCAAACAGTTGCAGGTTGAAAGTTCTGTTGCAAAATTATCGTGGTTTTGTGATGTTATTATGTAGGTGCCATGCATCATTGGTGGACCAGGATTGCCCAAGTGTGTGAAGTTTCGAACAGACTTGCCAAATGCCGGATTGGCAAATGTTGCCGCTACTTTCATCAACTTCCATGGATTTGAAGCACCCTGGGATTATGAACCAACTTTGATTGAATACAAAGAAGAGTGAAGATCATGATGTGGGAATTCAATGTTTTCCAATTAATGTCTCTCAAGAATTTAGTCAATTGACTGTATGGAATAGAATATATTAGCAGAATTTCATTTATTCATTGTTTATTCTAAGATAAATTGAATGAATCTTTTCACTTACAATCAGGATAATTGTGAAGACATGGCAAATACTGGCTTAGCTGATTGATATAAGTAAAATCATCTTTTAAAACTAAACACATCTTCAAGAATTAAATGAATATTTTTTCTTTTTTCTTTTTTCCCCATTGCAATAACTGAAAACATTGAAAAAAATCATATTATTGTGTTTCTATTAAATGAAATAGAAATCATTAGGAAATGAAAAGCATTTGAATTTTTTAAAAATAAACAATAATCATAAGAACAATATATTTGTCTAAGCCCATCAGTTTTATACAATACATAAATCTCACCTAAACCCAAATTCAAAACCCTACTCTATATTTTGGTTCCAATTGCAACAATGATTCTTTGTCCCCCAACTATCGGAAACTCCAAGTTTCAATCTTAGTACGAAGTCTACCACCAATCTGCACATTGTGTGCAGGCATAACCCAAAGTGTGGAAAAGCACAAAAAAGATCGGATGCCACAGAGGAAAAGCTTCGTTTAAAACAACGCAGCTGACGACATGGTGGTGCAGTAGCAATGTTGGCAATCGTTGGGAGGCGATAGGGTTGCAGTGGGTGCATGCATGCATGACATTGTGGAGTTGCAGGCATCAGTCGCCGTTCCTTCCGTAGAGTACCGGTGCTTTCATGCCGTTTCAGTCAGCTGATCCCCTGCAACTCATCACCCTCTCTACACTTTTTTGCAGCAGCAGAAACAGCACCATCATCAAAAGCGTTGTGAAGTATGTGGGTGTGTCTGGTTGGCTGGCTGTCTGTGTGTGTGAGAAGATGGTTTGCTGTGGAGTGGGGACGCATTGAATGCTTTAGGGGAGACGAATCCATGGCTCATGATGCAGTAGGGCGCGGGGGCAGCGAGGGAGCGGTTAAAGAATGGGAGATAGAGCGCGCGCGCGCGCGAGAGAGAGAGAGCGAGAGATGGGCACAGGTAGCAGTGGGTGCATGTGTGGCAGCAGGATTCAGTTGCCCTCCCATCCTTGACTAACTGCAGGAATCCATTCAGTTCTGTAGGTTATGTTCGTCATCGACAGCGATGACGGTGCCCTTGCGCGGGGGGACAGAAAGATAGGAAGGCAATGGAGCCATCCTGCTTTGGGGGCGACGCAACGTGGTCTGATTTTCTGGCGTAACTGAACAGTACCTACTGTACAACACAACTTGCGAGTAACAGGGATGAGCTCTTATTATGACAGCCATCAGCGTGTTAGATTTCAAGGGAAGGCTGTCGCCTCCACAAAATCGAAACGAGCATTATGATATAACGACAAGAGTTTGATTGAGTGTGCATTTAATTGACAGCGTGCTTTGTGAGGATCGGCTGCTGCGGATTGGCCACCACTGACGTCAGTTTCGTAATATGAATTCGATCAATGCAGATCCACGCAGCTATGCATGCCATCGTGACGTCCCCGGCCGTGAAGATTTTTGTGATTTGTTAAAAAAAAAACTTTGGGGATTAATCTAAGCCTTCCTTTATGTAGGGGGTTTTATATTGATAGAACATTGCTCATGTGTTCTATGCGTGGAACCTGCGGTGTCTATCTAATACCCTCCGTCGAATTTAAAGAAGGAAATTAATTTGGCTATGTACTCGTCAGCAAGAAGCTTGTATACTGACTGCGTAGGGTGCAGTGAATCGAAAAACACAAACTTGGATGCGTCAGAGCAAGTTCCTGAGGTCGCCTCGTTACAGAATTCCGCCGTGGAAATTAACCCATGGCCGCAGCATGCTCGTCTTGTCGAAGTGAACCCTGCCACAGCAACGACGACAGTGATGTCAACTCCTTTCAAAAGTCTCTGGAACTAGCCTTTCGAATTAGCTCTTCAGATTCGAGGAAGGAAATTAAGGGAATTACCATATTTTGCAGGGTTGTAGAAAATTTCATAGAGGAGCGTGTACGCGTCGAGATAAAGGAACTGGGAGCCCGGCAGGCTGGCCTTCCATTTAGGAACGGCGTCTTGGAGAACTTTGTTGTACTCCAATGCGACGGCATTCTGCGTCTCCACGCACTTCTCCTGCTCCAGACCCCCGAAGAGGGTGATCTGTGCAGGAATGCATCCAATCGCCGGAAACCCCAGAATCGCCATTTTCCTTGCACCTGCCTTATATAGGTTCTGTAGACACAAATTATGTGACGAGAATTCAGGATGAGGCTAGATATTTCCAACCCTCTCATTGTTTGCTACGATCTCTCTCAAAAAATAAACACAAAAAAGCACAGGTAATCGCACCACCCATACCTGCACAAATTCTTTCTGACTCGACATGACCAGTGAACTAAATTGCGTGGTGGAGTAGCGATTTTGCATCTCTGGGCTGATGAAGTAGTTGAGAATGAAGTCATTGCTGCCGCTGCTCACGATATAGAGCGCGTTTGTGATGGTGGAGGAAGCCTCCGTGGTACCCATGACGTTGGCCAATTTGACCTTGTACTCTTCGAACATCCGAAACTGGCTGTTGGCTGGAGCCACATGCTGCAACCAACACCATCGAGTAACACAGATAAATGTAGTCACCGTGGAGATAGCATGCATGAGGAAGAGTCTGAACGATCCTTAAACCAAAAATGACTCGTCACGGTCGTCTTCCAACTGACTGAGAAGCTACAGGACCGAGTCCAACGGAGTGAATAAATTTGGAAGTGTGGATTTTTGCCTATGCAATGCATTTGCATTCGTCCTGGAGAGATTACCAGAAACTGCGATGTCGTGTCTAGATAGCCAGATGCCGCTGAGGCGAAATTTATGCCGTGGACGAGGTTCTGGCCGGTGGCATTGGGATGCAAGTACGGTAGTGACATAGGCAACCCCAACCACGTAGCTGCAGCATTCAGTTCCACAGATCATCATAATCAACATTATTCATAAAAAAACTACTCGACGTACCAATTCCCTTCGGTTTAGACCCCAACGATATCGGCAACGGCAAACCACAATCACTTCCTTCACTTTCTATCTCCGGGGGGGAGGGGGATTCGCCAAATTCCAAATGCGAGCAACTTCTCAAGCAAGGAGCTCACCCAAATAGTCACTGACCATGCGCCCGTCGGTGAACCGCCCCGTGGGCATCCGGGTGTCGAAGTCGCGTCCATAAGGCAAGAAATTGCTCCTCGCCAGCGTGTTTAAGAAGTTGTTGTTCCCCACGTCCACGGTGGAGTCACCAAACAGAATCAGCGCCGGCACCAGGGGCTTCTGGGGCCCCCATGCTCCGATGCCCTGAGCGCAGGACCCAACCCCGAGGACCAACAACGCCACCACGACGACCACCGCAGCGAATCCCATTCTCGAGATCAAGACTAGAACTCCGCGGAAAGCTTCCAACTCTAGCGCTCGCGGACCTAACACCTTTTATATCCCGAGGGGACTCAAATCAAGCTCGACAATCCACAGAGGCCTACCTGCAGGAGCGGACCAGGGCGGGGCATGACAATGTTCGTCAGTGCATGGGGTTCAGGAGCCGAAACGACCACACATAGCAGTGGAAGGGAGTGAAGGGAGCAGGGGAGCAAGCGCGGGCTGGATCATAACCGCGGCAAGTGATCTGGCCCGACGCGCGAGTCCAATCACTGAGGCCTGGGCAGGCGATTCATTAAACCCTCGCGCGCAGTCCTTGCAGGGGCCCTGTGAGGGGAAGATGGGACGCAATGGGATCCGTCACGGGAGGGGTGGTAATTATACAAGGCTGGCTCATGGATCAAGTGAGATATCGATGAGTGCGACGCGCGGAAGTGACTGCCGCAGCGCATTGAAGGAAAGGGAACTGCAAAGGAGGCATAGGAGGGCAGGAGGGTGAATGTGCGGCCATGCAGCCCCGCCCCTCACTTTGTCCCCTTGTCCCTGCCCTCTCCCCCCCGCCCCCACACACACCCGCACCCCATCCCTCCCTCGTTCATACTTTCCCGTTCTCTCTCCGCCCCCCTGGTGTCCCGCTGCTCCTCCTCCTCGCCTCTGCTGTTCCCGGTGGTTGCCTTGGCTGTGCTGGGTGAGTGGGAAGCCAGCTATGCAGTGCCCCCACCCCTGCCTGCCTGCCTGCCTGCCTGCCTAGCTGGCTGCTGCGAGGTGACTCGTGGCTTCATGGGCGCCCTGGCTCACACCAAACTCTCTACTCACAAGGCAACAAAACCACCATCATTCTCCATGGACACGACCCCTTCTCAATCTTCCCTCTCTCTCATTCAATGTCTGGATCTTCTCAATTTTGCACCCTGTTGTTGACATCTGTTATGTCGTGAAATGTTCTCCATACCTCCTTTTTGCGTTTTATTTCTTTGAATTTTTTTAATATGATCTTAAAAAGTTGATTAAAGTGTAAATTTTGCTATGAATTCTGGACAGCGAGTACTTTTGCTTTTATTCTTTAGACAAGAAGCTAGTTACATGTCACACTTGACAATTCTAACATGTTTGACAAGAATACACAGTAAATATTTTATACAATATGCTTTCCAATATTATTTTAGATACATAAATAATAATGATTTGGGTGAAAAAGTAAAGGTAATTTGTAATATAATAGAAGAGAATGTATTGCAGAAACATCAATTACATCTTAATATTAAATAACCATTTATTTGTAATACAAGGGATGTAAGCCAATTGAACAGGATAAAAATTATATATAAAAAATAATATTCATAAAAAATTTGAAATTGAATTAAAAAGATAAGTAATATAGTTTAGAATTTCAAATATAAAATAATTTAGATGCAAAGAAAATAGGAATAAGAATATAAAACAAGGTGAAGAAAAGTCAATAGAAACATGAAAAATATATATATATATATATATATATATATATTTGTAAAAGATAGAAAGTAATTAGCTAGATTAATAATAAGTAGGGTGGTAATGTTTAAAAGAATAAAAAATATAAGAACAAAGGATTGTGGTATTAGTTAGAAGTAGCCATAATATTAATAAATCTTAATATAAATAAAAAGAATTAAGATAAAGAACTATAGATAACAAGTGGGATGTTGCAGATAACAAATCAAGAAAATGAGATAGATAGTAAAAGAGTCAAAAATCTTATTTTTTTCTCTTTCTCTCTCTATCTTTATCTATTTTTTTGATTTTTATGGAGAGAAATTTTTGCTCATAAATCTTAGAAAAAAATTATTGTAGGTTATTATCCATATTATAATACTTTGTTTGTATATCAAATATATAAAATCATTTGTAAAATCTTATATTTACATATTAGATTTTGTGTTATATTATTATAATAAGTATACAATGTTTGTATTATTGAGGTGTTAAAAAGGTTAGATTTTGTTGCTAATAATTAAAAGAACAAATAGTAGAACTAATAGACTATTAAAATTTTAGTGATTTTTTGAATTTATTTTTATTTTTTGAAATATAATTATTTCTATTTTTAGTAATTTTTATTTTTTGATTCTTAAATAGTATAGTTATTCATTTTGGATTAATTATATTTTATAACATTTAACACTTAAGATATAAATTTGAATTATAAGACTATGTATTAGGTTTTAAAGCTTTAGTCTTAATCTTCAAATTATTAAGTTTAAAATAAAGATTTGAAGGTCTCTCATCCTATTATTATTTTATGGTTGGTATAATGGATATCCATATTATCTAAGTAAATAGGAATAAATAGAAGTAGAAATAGATAGAAACATGTTGAGAAGATAATATCTTTTTTAAGAAGTTTTAAGGAAGTTTTGTAGATATAGATTAAATATTTAGATTTTTATAGATATGCCACAAGGCTATTGAAACTTGTATTACAAGTTTCTTACTTTTAGGAAGTTACGTTGGAAGTGACCTACAACTAGATGCTTTGGCCACAAGCCTTGTAGTTTCTAAGAACCTTCCACAAGACTTTCTTCATAGCCAATATATATAGAAGCAAGATTGAGGCCATCTACAATCTTGTCAACACCTTTCTTGCATTCAATCTTAGTACAAGATTTCCTAATTTCTTAATATTTGACAATAAAAATTTTAGTTCTTATTTATCTAATATCTATCTCTTCTTTCTTTACTTCCTTTCTTTAATCATACATGAATATATTATCTTTTGGATTTTGTCATGATTCTTATCCTTGATAATTGGAGGAGCTTAATTTTCTATACTTTCTTCTACATATAACATTGACCTTTATTTAAGGTGTAATTCTTGAAGTCTTTTGTTTTTCTTTGGATTGTCACTATTAGTTGTCCATCAAATATTGGTCAAAAGATCTAGTTGGCCAACCCATATTTTTATTTGGATAGTTTTATATTTCATTTTAAAATTTTAAAATTTTAATTATCATATGCCTTTTTAATTTGGAGCTGTTATTATTTATTTATATAACTTTAAAGATAAATATTTTTTATGATAATTAGTTAATATTATAGTAAGTGAAAGTAAACCTAATTAATTATTAAAATCTATTGCTTCAAGGCACTAGGATCAGTAATCCTTTTATCTACCTTGTCATTTTATTTTATTTTTTTCTTTTTTCTTTTTTGCAAAGAAGCAAATATTGCTACAAATGACTCTATAGTTTGATAAAAAATTATTTAAAAATAAAAGATTCACAGGCTATATGTATTTAGTAATAGAATTCTTAAATACTACTATTTTATATAAATATAAATTTAATTATAGTTAAATAAAATTAATTATTTAAAATTTTATAAATATATAATAAAAATATATTTAAATAATTAAAAATAATTTTATATAAGACTTACCAAATTTAGAATCAAATCTAAATTTTAAATATTTTTAAATTATATGTTTAAAATTTAGATTTAAAAATCTTTTAAATTTAGATTTAAAAATCTTTTAAATTTAGATTTATTACATATTTAGATAACAAGTTTATATAAGACTTGCTAAATTTTACAAGAATTTTCTCACATAAAATGTATATTTATTAAGATTCAATAGAAATTTTAACAAACTTATGTTTGTAAAAATACAACCAATACAAAGATTTTAGACTTGGACATATGATATTGAAGATAAAAATAAATTCATATTTTAGATCAATTATTTATTTTTAAAAATTATAATTAATTATAACTAGTTATAATAAAATAATTTGATTAATTATAACTAGTTATAATAAATTTATTTTAAAGATCTTAATATTTTTTTAAATTTTTAAATTTAGAATAACACTAGTTTATTTATGTATATAATTACTTTAAATATCTATATTTTGTAAAATAATTAATTTATAAAACTATAATTAATTATTTAGTATTTAAAATTTTATATAGAATTTCAAAAATTAAAATAAGATATGTTATACATCTAAGATTAATATCATTAGTCTATTTATAAATTTAATTTTAAATAAATTATATTTTAACAATAATTTTAAAATATGATATATATATATATATATATATATATATAAAATTAAATATAAATTATATATTTAAAGATATATCATTATTTTTAAAAATATTTTTTATATTAATATAAATTATTAGAAATTTTATTTTATTTTATTTTATTTTATTAAAAATATATCAGTATTAATTAATATGAAGATAGTTTTTTTTCTTGAATATATTAAAGTAATTTAAAAGTTTTATGCTATCTTTTTAAAATTTAATATTATATATATATATATATATATATATATATTTTCTTATATATTTTATATTATTTAATTTTTAAATATAATAAAGTCTTAGAATCTATAAATAATTTAGTAAAAATAAAAAATATTATAAAATAAATACAAAACAAATAAATCAGGTGATATTTGTATTGCATCAACTTTGTTTACAACCACAACTAACTTCAAAAGATGACATCAAATCTAAATTTTAAAGATTTTTAATCCATCATTAAATTCTTATTATAAAATTACTAAATTTTAGCATTTAAAGTTAAGTTTATAAAAATATTATTTAATGGATAAATTTTTTTAAAAAAAATAGATTTTAATTATTCATTGAATAGTTTATATATATTTTTAAAAAAAGTTAATATATAAAAATTGGTTTCAATTTGTACAACAATCAATAAGATTTAGATCTTGAAATAATCAAATTATTTTATATTTGTATATATTTTATAATTTTAACAACAAAATATCAATGTATAAAAATATAATGTTATATTTATTTGATAATTTTTTTACAAAGTATAATTTAGTAGAAAAGATTAATTTGTTAATTTTTCAAATTATATTGTCAAAGACACAAAAATATAGAGCAAGAGACTTGAATCAAAACAAGGTTTCAAAAAGAAACCAATAAGAATTTAAATTAACTAGATGAGTACATGAACAACACCAAGAGAGGTGAGCTAGAATTCCAAGAGATGTATTGTCGAGACTGAAGAATTCTTTAGCCTCAATTCTCCTACATACTCCATTCAAGGACACTTCTTGAGTGGCTTCTATCAAACTAAGAAGCTTCTTCTCTAGCTTCTACCAACTGGAAAGCTTTTCAAGTAGCTTCTACCAATTGGAAAGATTCTCAAGCTCCTTCTACTAATTATGAAGCTTCTCAAGCTACTTTCATCAACTAAGAAGCTTCTCAACCAACTTTCACTAACTCAAGAAGTTATAAAATATTCTAAAAGATTCTATGAACCTCCAATATATATGTCCCTAACATCACTTCTTTTTCTAGCAACGAGTTTCAAGTGGAGCTCATACCTTTGAAAGTCATTCTACATATATAAAAAATTAAGGATATATTGCACTAATGAAGCTATGTATTTTATTCTTGATTCTTGGATAATAGATTCTACCAGTCGTCAAAGAAATTGCTTATGGCCTTGAGCTAGTACCTCTATTATTGAAACATCCCATTCAAGGATCTGATCTTCATTGCAACCTTCAGAACATCATCCAAATAAGATCTCACGCTTAGAAGGATTTATCTTTCTAAGCTTAAGCAATATAACTAAAATTTGAGTATTGGAATCAAGACTTATATGGTTGAGTCTTTTTCTTAATAGCTCCAACCAAAGTTATATTTGGCACTGAAATATATCACCCTTACTTTGCTCAATTGAAGGTTGTGAAAATTGCATTGGTTTGTTCAAAACTTGCATGGCAAGTGAATCCTCTAAATTTTTTTCTTTCAACGCCGAAAGGTTTGACATAGTAACTGACTTGCTTCTATTACTCTATTCTATCTTAGAACAAATAACTATACACTAATGAAGGCTTTAGTTTAACTCTTTCTCTCTTATGGATATTCCTTGAATCCAATCTTCACCAAGAAGTTATTATCAAACACATTTGAGTTTGTGGAGATAGAGTCAATGAAATTCCTATATCTTTTGAGGCACATTAGCGAGATTTTTGACCAATTTTTATGTGTGCTTATTAATATCATAGCCCCACTAATGAACAAGATATTCCAATTTGGTCCACCTTCATTGTGAATCGAGTACCTTTTCAACCTCGTATTCTTCATGGTCTTTAATTTGAATATTAGGCGGCGATTATTATACTCTTTCCAAAATATGCAACTCTCTATAAGGTTTTAGAAGAGAGACATGAAAAACTAGATGTACCTTCATAGAAGATGGTAATTTCAGATAATATATCATTGGATTATTTTACTTTTGGATAGAAAATGGTCATAACCTCCAATAATCCAATTTATTATATGATCGCTTGGTCTTGATGTTCTGTCAAAGAAGCCATATTTTATCTCCAATATAAAAAATAAGTGGTTGATTTTTGAATTCATCTGCAAATGTCTTGTAAGCATCTGGAGTTGCTTGCAATTGAAGCTTCAAGATTATTTGGTATTGCAATACATGCTTTTCAAATCCTTTAGCTATTGGATTGTTGTTCTTTGGCATATTTCATAGATCAAGCTTTGGATAATATCTATTGTTAAAGAAAAATAATATTTGCTGAATTGAGGCATGAATAATATTATTATATGCAAACTTTACTAATGGTAGATATGAGATCTAATTGTCTTGTTGATAGTTGATGCTGCATCGTAAATACTGCTTCAAAACTTCATTAACTTGTTTTATTTGGCTGTCAATCTAAGGATGGAAAGCCGAAGAAAGTTTAATGTCTATCTTTAATATTTCAAAAAGACATCTTCAAAACTTAGGTACAAACTAGGGTCCTGGATCAAATATGATATCATCCAGTAGGCCATGATATTGATATATATTGTCAAGAAAGAGCCTTGCCGTTTCTTCACTATACACAATTGTCTTATAAAGAATGAAATGTGCCTTCTTTGTGAGTCGATCAACCACCACAAGGATATTGTCTAATGAATTGAATGGTAGTAGATTCGTAATAAAATCCATTGAAATAGAAAACCATGACTATCTTGGAACAGAGAAAGGTTGTAAGAATCCATAAAGGCAATATTGAGGATTTTTGGACCTTGAACATACGTCGCAAGAGAGCACAAAGTCCTTCATTGCCTTCCACATTTGAAGCCACCAAAAATCTCAAGAAATAAGTTTCAAAGTCTTGTTAAATCTAAAGTGACCTGCAATTAGAAAATCATGGTAAGATTGAAGCACACGTAATCATATTGATCCTTTTGGGATATACAAATATTCTTCAAAGAAGAGAAGGTCTTTTTAAGTTTAAACTTTTCAATATTTTCTTTCAGGCAACACTTGACATTAAGGGCCAAAGAATTATTAGTAGTTGCAATATGCATGTTATTAAGGAAACTAGAATTAATAGGTGCCAATTTAGTAGTGGCACAAAAACAAAATTGCTCTAGTTTCAACAAAGTTGCATATTGTTGATTAAACGCTGCCTCTTCTATCCTTGGTTGAAGATATGATCTCCTCGATAAAGCATCAAACAATTCTTATTGCTTACCAAGTTGATAAGTGATAACAAAGTTAAATTGAGATAGCAACATATTCTATTGAGCTTGGCAGTAATTAAGAATCCAAGCTGATATAAAATATTCCAAGTTCTTGTGATATGTATATATAGTCATAGGATGCATTTCTTTTTTAAGAAAATGACACCATTTTTCAAAAGAATCCATAATAATAAAAAGCTTCTTATCGTGGATTTCATAATTAATTTTGATAACAAAGAATTTTTTAGAATAAAATGTAATACAATGAAGTTTATTGTCTATACCCATTTGTAAAAATACGGCCCCTAGTACAAAATCTGAAATATTAATCTCCATATATAATACCTTTGTAAAGTCTAGATATATCAAAATTGGAGTTGTAATAAATACTATCTTGCGGTCTTAGAATGCCTTCTTTGCTTAAGGCCCCCATTCTAACTTGTTCTTACATGTCAATCAAATAAGAAGGGTGGCAATTTAAGAGTAATTTTTAATAAAGATCTGATAGAAGTTAATAAATTTAAAAAAATATTATACATCTCTCACAATCTTTGGAGTGGTCCATTGTATAACTGCCTCTACTTTCTTGGGATCTATTATCAAACCCTTAGTAGATATAATGTATCTCAAAAATTCCATCTTAAGTTGATGAAATATACATTTCTTTGGTTTGGCATACAAACTTATATCTTGCAGCTTTTCTAATATCAATTTGATATGCCTTCATATTCCTCCAGATTTTTTGAATAGATCAAAATATCATCAAGATAGATCACTACAAATTTATTTAGGTATTTTCAAAAATTATCATTTATTAAATGTTGAAAGATAGCAGGTGCATTTGTTAGTCCAAAGCACATGATATTATATTCAAAATATCCATACTTTGTCCAAAATGTGGTCTTTTATTCATCTCCTTCTTTGATCTATACCAAGTTATCTTATTCAATTTCTGATAATCAACACACATACGCAAGGAACCATCTTTTTTCTTTATAAAAAGTATAGATACACTTGCTAAAGACTTTGAATGTTTGATTAAATTTTTTGTAAGATTTTTATTAATATAATCTTTTAATATTGAAAGCTCATTTTGAAAAAGATTATAGATTAGGCCAAAAGGTGGTTGTATTCTTTCTTGAAGATCTATAGCACAATTGTATAGTCGGTGCTCCGATAATATATCAACATTCTTCTTCTGAAAAACATCTTAAAATTTGCTATATTGCTTTAAAATACTTATTGATGAAGTCATACCTTCTTTAATTGGAATCGCATAAATAACAAATGATATATCTTCTTTGGCCAATTTTATAAAAGTACTTGTTCCAACAAATAAAAGCTTATCAATTTATGGCTTTTTATGAATTTTTTTTGTAGAGATTTCTATTAGAAATATTATTCTTTATATTCTCTAATCTATAAATGGATTATATTTTTTCAGCTAAGATATTCTAAGAATAATAGGATTTGAAGCAGTCTTAATAATATTGAATAAAATTTAGCTTCTATGATCTTTGAACAATATTTCTATAGGTGTGGTTTTATAGGTGACACTACCAAAAGATAAAAGTCATCCATCTATCACCTCTATATGAATAGATTTGTATTTCTATACTAGAAGAATTTTATGAAGCTTAGTGAATGCCTCATCTACAAAATAAGGGGCTGCCCTTGAATCCAACAAGGTGGTTGTCTGAAGCTTTTGAGGGCCAAAATACAAAGGAATTATAAAACAACAAGCAAGTTGAGTAAAAAGAGAGGAACTTGAATAGATTTGTAATATTGGATTGTTCAGCCATATGGTCTTTATTGTGGCTGAACATAATCATTTTTTTTAACAATTGTATTCTTGATTTTGATAATATGCCAATTTTATTTCTTTCAATAATTACCAACCTTGTGGCCTTCCTTGCCACAATACAGGCATAGATCTTTTTCCATCCGATGCTTCATTTTTTATAGACTAAAAGATTTAAAATATATTGCATCAAGTTGTATGTCTTCTACTTTTGAATGTGAATTCAAAATGCTTGTCAATATAATAGGAATATCTTAGATTGCATATTGTCTTGTTAAAGCTTATGAGCATTGATCTTGATGATGTTGAAATAATCAATTATCACATTTTACAACTTGGCCAATAGCTTCATTGAATGATTGTGGATTCAAAAGTAGTAATAATAAATCCTTCATATTATTTTTTAGTCCCCAATAGAATTAATTCATTAGTATTTTTTTGTCTCAATTGATATCGTATACTAATTGCTTAAAATTGGATGTATAAATTGATACAAAGTGTGCCCCTTGACGTAATGCTTGGATTTTAGCTGTTGTCCAACAAGCCTTGTCATATTCTCCAAATGCTTCTACAGATACTTCCATGAAAACTTCAAAGTTGCTTAAAATTGGTGATCTTTTTTCAAACAAAGGAGCAAACTATGATAATGCTTGTGTCTGTTAAGATATATTAAGATAAATAGATAAAAATAAAATAAGTTATCAAGTAATATATATTACCTTAGGTAGGTTGCTAATGGTCAAAGGGTTGTCTCTTGGTGATTGGAAAGGCTATCCTATAAACAAGAGACAAAGCTAAGGGCCACAAGACAAGGTCAAAGAGATAAAAGATATCCTAGGAAATATTCAGAGACTAAGTAAGAGTATAAAGTAGATACCTTAAGATATACTTGAGGTAGATGAGATGCCAAAGGATCCTAAAAGCATATTGGATATGCTAAAGATATATCCACATAGCAGATAAGATATCAAAGCATATACTTGGTATATCCTTTGATGAATACAAAAGTGAAAGGATGGATGTTGTCGTTAAGGGCAGCAACCACCACCTATAAGTAATGGGTGTTGGAAGTGAGAGACATCTTATTCCACACTTCACTTGTATACAACCTTGCTGATACTAAGAGTTGTGACTTCAAGCTTTGCTTTCTTCAATAGTCCCATAAATAAAGTACCAACTAATCTAATCCATGATTCTTTTATCAAATAAATATCAAGTTGTAGGAACGTTATTAATTGAATTTGGTTGACAAACCCTCAAAACTTTGAATGTGTACCATCATATTTCTCTAAAAGACTAACTCAAGGCTCCTTATATTATTGAGCATGTAGATTTCTTTGATGTAGTATAGGTAGTATTGCATCCTTAAATACAGAAGTTGGAAGTAGATGCAATCTAAATTATGGCACTCCGGATGTTGCGTCGTTATAAAGTTTTGTAACAACCACATCAATCTTCTTAATCCTAGCAGATAAAGTAGTAAGAGCACTTATAATGGTATTTAACTTTGGCTGAAAAGATTTGGTCATATTAATATCTTTACCTCCAACCATTTTAAGAGAAAAAAAAAATGAATTTATAAGAAGATAATATCAATTTAGAAAGGATAATTTGTAACCTCTAAAATACTTTAAGACCTTCAAGTAGAGAGGTGATCCATTGACTTACAAGAGGAACAAAATTCTAATATTGTGATGAAAAAAATATCAATTTAGAAGAGGATAATCCACAACCTCTAAAGTGCTAGTATACCTTTGAGTAGAAAGATAATCTACTCTTTAATAAGGACAATCCAACTTTGATATTAAAGATGAGGTTAGTCTTGACAAATTATTAAAGACACTAGAATACAGAGGAAGAGACTTGAATTAGAACAAGGTTTAAAAAAGAAACCAATAAAAACTTAAATTAATCAAATGAGTATATGAATAATACCAAGAAAGGTGAGTTAGAACTCCAAGAGATGTATTCTTGAGACTAAAGAATTCTTCAGCCTTGACTCCCCTATATACTCTTATCTAGGATGCTTCTTAAACGGCTTCTATCAAACTAAGAATCTTTTTGAGTAGCTTCTACCAACTTGAAAGCTTCTTGAGTAGCTTCTACCCACTAGGAAGCTTCTCAAGCTCCTTCCATGAACTATAAAGCTTCTCGAGCTACTTTCATCAACTAGAAAGCTTCTCAACTGACTTTTACTAACTCAAGAAGCTCTAGAATATTCTAGAAGGTTTTGTGAATCTCCAAAGTGTATGTCTCTAATATACGCTATATTAATTTATGTAATTTAATTTATAATTAAGTATAATAATTAATTATTTATATTTTTTTTAAAGAATAATTTAATTATATCTTAAATTTTTAAAATTTTTTTAGTCATTACTATAATCTCTTAAATTATATAATTAAAAATAAAAGATATCTAGATTGATATAATATAATTTATATTTATTATATTAAAAATAAAACTAAATTAAAAAAAACTTTGTTTATAATATATTTTAAATTCATATTATGAAAATTTGAATACGTTGTTTAATATTATTTTTTAAAATAATATAACCACAACATAAAGAATACAATTGTAAAAAAAGACAATCTATCAAAATATGAGTCAAACTAATTATAACAAAGAACTTGCAATTATGTTCTTATAATATTTAAAAAATACAATCTTTTGATAGAATAGATATCTTTTAGTCTTTGTTAATTATTTTAAATCATTTAAAAAATACATCAATATTCAAAAAATATTTTTATATTAAATAATTCAAAAAAAATTTATTAGAATTTATGCATTTTTGTAAACTACAAAAAACTATCTTATTAAATTCTTATTGAATTATTTAAAATTTCTCCTTATTTTATATTAGAAATTTTCTTCATACTTAAAAATTATATTATATTTATATTAAATTGAATTTTAATTAGATAAATTAAAATCTAAATATATTATATTAATAACTATTATAAATTAATAAATCAACAGCCAATAGATTTATTTTAAGAATTATCATTAGGAAAATTTCTAAATTTTATTTAAATAATTTAATATCTTTTTTTTATATATTTAATATTAATAATGGTTTAAAAAATCTATTAAATATCTTTATATAAAACATAGATCAAATGCCATTTGATAAATCTTAGATACAAATTGGATCTATAGATTCACCATGTTGATATAAAAATTACTCCAAGAAATATCTTATCTTTAAGAAGCTATTATAAAAACATCTTACAATTTAAATACTTTGCTTGTAAGTCTTACAATTCTTAAATGGCTTTCTCTTAGCTAATATATGTGGATATAAGATTAAAATCATCTTCAATCTTATCAACAATTTTTGTATATTTTAATCTTAATTTAGGAATCTATTATCTTTTATAATTAACAACATTATTCTTGTCAAAAATACAAGAATATAAAGCAAGAGATTTGAATTACAACAAGATTTTAAGAAGAAACTAATAAGAATTAGAATTATCTAGATGAGTACACCAACAATATTAAGAAAAGTGAGGTAGAAGTCTAAAAGATGCGTTGTCAAGACTCAAGAACTCTTCATCCTTGATTTCCATATATATCTCTATCTAGGATGCTTCTTGAGCGTCTTCCATCAAATTAAGAAGCTTCTTGGGTAGCTTTTACCAATTGAGAAGCTTCTCAAGCTCCTTCTACCAATTTGGAAGCTTCTCGAGCTCCTTCCACTAACTATAAAGCTTCTCGAGCTACTTTCATCAACTAAGAAGCTTCTCAACTAACTTTCACTAATTTAGGAAGCTCTAAAATATTCTAGAAGATTCTATGAACCTCCAAAGTATATGTTCCTAACAATCCTAGTACCTTCTTTTTTTGTGAATATACCCCTTTTTAATATTTTTTATATTTTTTTATATTTTTTCTAATTATTAATGAATAAGTTTTTTAAATTTTTTTTTTGTCAAATTCATGTTCTTCAAAATATTTCAAAATGAATAAAAATAAATATTATATATAATTTAAATAGAATTTTTAAAATATTTCATTTTAAATAATCAATCTAAAATATATTCTAAAAATATAAAAAATCATCAAAGATTTAATAAGTTCTAAGATTCTAAAATATTTTTAAGATATTTTAGGATTTTTTAATAAATATAAGATTTTTTATTTAAATCTAGTAAATTATTTTTATTTTTATTTAATTAAATATTTAAAATAAATTATTATATAATATAAATATATGTATAATATATTAAGATTTAATTTATTTTTTATTAAGAGTAAAATATAAAAAAAACATTAATAAGATTAAGAATAGCCTCACTCTTGTCTCTATATATACTAACTATTAAAAAGGCCTTGTGAAAGCTTCTTAAAGACCATGTGACTTGTGGTCCAAGGCTAAGTTGTAGGTTGCTTCTAATACAACTTTCAAAAAATAAAGAAAACTTGTGGCATAAGTTTTAATAGCCATGGGGTATATTTTTAGAAATCTAAAGATTTAATCTATATATAAAAAACTTCTTTAAAGATTATTTAAGAAGATATTATCTATCTAACATGTTCTACTTATTTCTACTTACTTCTATTTACTTCTATTTATTTAAGTAATATAGGCATATATTATAATAATATTATTATAATAGAAATTAATGGTTAATTTTATTTTCTTTCTTTCTTTCTTTCTTTCTATCTATCTATCTATTTATCTATCATGATCTCAATTCAATTATAGTTTGTATAAATATGTTAGATACTTTATGTCTTAAATTATTTTTTAATCCATCAAAATATTTATTTTTTATCTGATTTTTATTTGATATTTTATTTTTTTAAGTAAATAATAAAGATTGTCAAATATCATATCTTATAATGCATCATAAAAAAGAAATAAAGAAGATAGTTAATAAAAAAACTTCTATTTTTAAACCAAAACAACTAAAGCTTTAAATTTTAAATTTGACAATTTTACTAATTAATCATTTTTTATATACTAAATTTGAAAATTTAATTAAGATTTTATAATTAAATAAAAATATATAAAATTATTTAATTTTTATTAAATTTTAAAAAATTATTTAGTTTTATAGTGTATCTATATATTTTAAAAGATAATGTGTAGATACATTCACTTCAAATGCAACAACATAAGGTATAGTTATTTTGTTGCAATATCTATCTTTGTTAATATAATAAAAATTTAAATCATTAATTAATTGACTATTTCAATCTAAATATATAAAAATAATTATATATATTATTTTTTTGATATATTTTTAAAGATTTGTGCCTTTTATAGTTTTTTCTTTAATTTTTTAATATCCTAAAATAATAAAAATATAACTAAATAACTTAAGCTAGTGATTATAAAATAAAGTTGAATTTATAAAGGTATTTGGAAAAAAAAATTATGTATAGTAAAAAGAATTTTAAAACAATATTTGATTTTTTTATATTACACTTATAATTTTTTATTGTTTACTTGCTTTATTTCAAATAAAATTTAAGCAACAAAAATATTAAAGTTTTATAATGAGTTTTTTTATTACTATATTCAAATAAATAGTTTGATTTTATAAGTTTTATGAATTATTTTTTATATTATTTCATACTTCAAATTATTCTAAATTATATGAATGATATTTAAAAAATAATAAAAGTAATATAATATATATTTTAAGAATTTTAAAATTTTAAAAATATTAAAATAATAGAAAAAATAAAAAATTATAACTTTTGTAATAAATTATTACACAAATTATATTTTACAACTATTTTTAATAAATTATTGAACAAATTATATTTTATCATATAATTATAATTTATTATATGATTAAAAAAAATACTGAAGGTTCATTTATTTCTTGGAAATGTGTATTAATTCAATGTTAATAAGTATTTGATTATTTAAGGCTATAATTTTTGGTATAAAATCTGTTTTTTTTAAAGTTAGAGTAATAATTACCAATTTAGAAATAATAAATAATTCAAAATAACTTTATCAAAATGTACTAAAGCTCTATTTTGAGAACATAAATATTTAAAGTAATTGATTGCTCTATATAGTGGTTTGAAGTTTATAATAATATAATAATAGGTTGCTTGTGATAAATTTGTATTCAAGTATTTGTGCAAAGTTGACAATATGATATGTGATAAGTTTTAAGTTGGTCCAAAGAATGGTATAAATTTTTCTTTGGTTTTAAATTACAATCATAATGTTGATTGTTTTATAGAAAAGCTCAAAGATTCAATAATAAAAAACTTGATATCGAAGCAGTATTATAGCTTACTTTTTATAAATAGGACATGAACAAAAATTATATATTACATTTTTGCTAGAAGTATGATAATTCTGATTCCAAAGTATGTATCTTACATATATATTTTTATTTTATTTCATTGCTTGATTTGAAAATTTCGTAATTTTAATTACTGATGTCTTTTTTCTTTTTACTTCTTTACATAGATAATTTGAAATATCAAAAAACATTATTGTATATATTTTAACAATTTTTAAGTTATATAACTGCATGTAAATATAACTCAAAAGAATATGACAGTTGAAAACCCCCTTTTTAATTTTAATTTTTTTTTTTTTTTGATGTCCTTGAATTGCATAGTTTTTACAGTAAAACGGATTTTTATTTCTTAGTTTT
The DNA here is from genome assembly GCA_036785485.1 of Physcomitrellopsis africana. Taxonomy (NCBI): domain Eukaryota; kingdom Viridiplantae; phylum Streptophyta; class Bryopsida; order Funariales; family Funariaceae; genus Physcomitrellopsis; species Physcomitrellopsis africana. The sequence continues at coordinate 249,590 of JAWRVF010000394.1, read as the reverse complement.
CTTATTCTGTATGATATTCTATCATACACTTTAAAATACACTCATTGTTAATATATTCTATTTTCCCAAGAAAATATTGTAAATTAAATTATTATCTTAATGCTTTTATAAAATAGAAAAAATCAAAATGTTTTTGAAATATTTTATTAGATTTGAGAGTTTAGAAAAATTATATACTTTATACACATGACTATTAAAAACTTAAGTCACCAATTAACTTGATATCAAAAGGTTATAAAATTCAATGATGAATATACATGATAATTATTTTTTGGTGGATTGTATATGATTTTCAAATATTCTGAAGATAATTTTATTTTCATATATGTACAGTTCTACAAACTCTTTCAATATAAATTTTTTTATATTGTTTGAAAGATATTGAACAAATAAAAATTAATTAGTTTGGAAGGTATTGAATAAAGATAATTAAAAAAAAAATTGACATTTAAGCTTTTTTTTAAGACTTAGATGGAAAATCTTGTATCAAAAGTATATGTACATATAATTATATATTTGTAAATATATCTTTTTAAATTTTAACTACACCCTTCAAAAACTTTTTTTGCTGATTCAATTTAAAAAAAATTGTAAACCCATTTAAAACATTGTTTTAGAACATACCATTTTAATATATAAAATACTACAATTGGAACATGAATTTGTAGCAACATAACATGCTTTCAATCTAAGAATTTGTTATTTATATGTTGAGAATCTATTAAAAACTCTTTACAGAATCAGAATTAGAGAATTCTACCGTTGTTGAATATCAGATTGATATTGATATTGATTTAATAAATCAACATAAAAAATATTTAGATAAAAATAAAATAAAAAATTAATCATGTCTCCTGCTACCCAACTAAAACAAATATACTAGCAAATTTTTACCTGATCTAAGGCTCTACCAAAGAATGTTATTTGCATAATATACGAACACTGTAATAGAAGGATCTGGTGTTTCAATTTATGGATGTGCTGCAATTCATGTACAATATGCATTGAGTAAAAAAATCTTTAATAAATCCCCAAATACTTTAATAGCTGAAGTGTCATTATCACAACAAATATATTTTCCCTACTCCTTTCTTGTTGTCGTTTTTTTTTTAGTTTTTAGTTTTTCTTTTATGGAGGAGCATTTATGTGGAAAAAGTAGAAATTAAGAAAATGAAAGGAAACAAAAGTGGTGGATATGATACATGGTAGCCCATTGTTTTAGCATTTACTTTACTCAATCATTGATTTCTAACACCCAGCAAAAAAAACATGTTGCCTTGGGTTTCTCAAATGAAGTCAAAATATCATGTATCCAGTATTTTTGTATTATTATTTCATTACTGATTCATATTCTTTAGTGTCTCTGAACAAGATATATATATAAAAGTTAAACACGAAGCTTTATCTTTTTTGGTTTTATTTTCCTTCTTTACTCAGTGGGTGGTTTTGGATGTTTTGCCTTCATGAAGCTTCCATCATCCAGGGAAAGGCTGGGAAAGGGCAGACAATAAGGTAAAATAACGGGTGATGAGAGGCCCCGGTAGTAAACAGCGGGTCCCCCGTTGTCAGCTGGTCAGTGTCCGCTCTTGAACTTACTTAATCATTACATTCGTTCAAAATACGCAGAAATATACGTATTTAGAATGTATTCGGGGAGAGGTATTTATCTCACTGATTCAGAAAGCCAATCTATCGCGAGGGCCCTGATTGACGGAATAAGAAAAACTTATGTATAAAAATCACTTTTCATCCGTGTACGGTTTTCATTCATCTGATCCCCCCAGTGCCAAAACTTCATGGACTTACTTTTATGAATCTTATTTGCATTCATAGATTGAGGGGCCAATATATTTGATTTTATAACTTTAAAATATAACAATTTTAAGTGTAACAAATGTCTATATTACTTGAATAAATAGAAGTAGATAGAGATAAATAGAAGTAGATAGAAACATGTTGAAAAGATAATATATTCTTTAAGAAGCTTCAAAGGAGTTTTTTAGATATGGATTAGATATTTAGACTTTTATAGATATACCATGTGGTTATTGAAATATGAGTTTCTTATTTTTAAAAAATTACGTAAGAAACAACTTATAACTTGAAGTTTCACCCAGAAGCCTTAGAATTTCTAGAAAACTTCTATAAGACTTTTATTATAACTAATATATATAGAAATAAGATTGAAGCTATCCTCAATCTTGTCAATGTTTTTTTTTTTTTTTTTTTTTTTTTTTCTAACATTAACTTATAGATTTATTAGTATTATTTGTTATTATTAAGAATATAAGAATACAAAACAAGAAACTTGAACTAGAAAGAGGTTTCAAGAAGGAATTGACAAGGACTTAAATTAAACATCCCATTTAAAGATTTGATCTTAATTATGGCTTTCAAAACATCCTCCAAATAAGATCTCAAGCTTAAGAAGATTTATCTTTCTAAGCTTAAGCAATATTACTAAATCTTGAATATTGAAATTTAGACTTGTATGGTTGGATGTTGCTCTTAATAGCTCTAATCATGGTCGTACTTGATGTTGAAATGTATCGTCCTCCTTTTACTCAATTAAAAGATGTGAAAATTGAATTGGTTTATTCAAAGCTTACGTAGTAAGTGAATCTTCTGAATCTTATTCTGGTAAATCTTTCAACACTTGAAGGTTTGACATAGTGACTCATTTGCTTTTATAATTCTATTTTATCTTGGAACATATGACTACATATTGATGAAGGCTTTGATTTGATTCTTTCTCTTTTATAAATGTTTTTAAAATCTAATCTTCATGAAGAAGTTATCATTAAACATATTTGGATTTGTGGAGATGCTGCGACTTGAACAAGATATTTTAATTTGCTCTATCTTTATTGTAAATAAAAAATATTTTTGATCTTGTATTCTTTATGATTTTTGATTTTGATATTAAGTAGAAATTATTGTATTCTTTCCAAAATATATGACTCTCTATAAGGTTCCAAAAGAGAGATATAAAAAATTAAATGTACCTTCATAAAAGATGGTAGTTTTAAGCAATATGCCATTGAATTAATTTGCTTCTAGATAGAAAATGGTCCTAATCTTTGATAGTCCAACTTATTGCATAGCCATTTGGTCTACTATCTTTGACTTCTAATTTCTCATTCTTCAAAATTCCAAGTGTAATAGATCTTCTACATTAGATATAGATCTTAAAATCACCTCTCTAATTGCGTTTTTTAATTTCCAAAAGCTTTTGTACAATTCCTTGTATTTTCAAAAGAATGACAATAGATATGATTTGTACACCTTAATTTCAAGTGCCTACTCTTCCCTCATAAATACTCTAAATCTCTTAATTTTTATAGCAAAATTGTAGTGTAAAAAATAAGGTTTTTAATCCTAGCCTTTGATTTTTGTATATCTTTTCTAAAGTTATTAAAATCCTTGTTTTCATTGCAGACAACCTACTCAAAGTCTATTGGACATGACCATTGACCAATGGAAATAAAGATCTTCATCCCTTGCCTTTATTTATCTATATCTTGCTTTCATCCCTTGAAATAAGCCTCTTAGTAGTTTAATTTTTTATTTTTGGATCTTAATCTCCTCTCAAGGCTTTATATTAAGTATTTAGGTCCTATATAATTTAAATATAATAATCAAAATAAATATAAAAAATAAAAATAAATTTTTTTATATCAACTTTTTTTAATTTAATTTACTAACCATTCTAACACACATCTAGACTTATGAATATATTATAAATTTTGACTAATTTTTATATATTGTAAGGAATTATTATACAACAATGCCATCATAAATACTCTTATTATGTTATTTATTAGGACTACGGAGATTGAAGGAATCCTTGCAAAACTTCATAATGATACAACATCTAAAATACTACAACCTAAATTGCACCTCCCTTCAACTTTTATACTTGAAGATGCACTACTATCTATATTACACCAAAAAAATTTATTTATTCAGTAATGTAAGGAATCTCAAGTTAATCATCTTGAAAAATATGATGGTACACATTCAAAGTTTTAAAGATTTGTCAATCAATTTTGATTAATAATGGTCCTACAACCTGATACTTATGTGAAAAAAAAATCACAGATTGGATTGATTGGCACTTTGCTTATGGAACAAATATTATTGTAATTTGCTCTCTTGTTTGAGAAGAGATCACCAATTTTAAACAGCTTTGAAGCTTTTATGGAAGTATTTATAAAAGTATTTAGAAAATATGATAAGGCTTGTTGAATAATAACCAAGATCCAAGCATTGCAACAAGGGGCATGCTCTACATCAATCTACACATCTAATTTTAAACAACTAGTATGCAATATCAATTGAAATAAAGAAGCCTTAATAAATCAATTCTATTGGAAATTAAAAGATGATATAAAAGATATGTTATTATTGCTTCCGGATCCACAATCATTCAATAAAGCTATTAGCTAAGCTATGAAATGTGATAATCAACTATTTCAACATTATTAAGATCAATGTTTATGGATTTCAATAAGACAACATATAATCCGATACATTCCTACTATACTGGCAAGCAGCCTAAATATATATTTAAAAGTATGAAATATGCAGCTTGATGCAATACATTTTAAACCTCTTAATCTATAAGAAAAGAAGCATTGAATTAAAGAAGGTCTATGATTGTATTGTGGCAAAGAAGGCCATAAGGCTTGCAATTGTCTAAAAAAACAAAATCAATGTATTACCAAAATCATGAATACAATCATTTAAGAAAACAAAGATATTTAGCCATGGTAGGGACCATGCAATTGAACAAGTCAATATTACAAAATTATTTAGGTTCTTCTCTTTCTGCTTAGCTTGCTTATTGCTTTATAATTTTTTTTATATTTTGGCCTTCTAAAACTTTAAGTGATTCCTTTATTGGATTTATGGGTATCTACTTATTTTTTAGATAAGGCGTTTGTTAAGCTTCATAAAATTCTTCTAATACAAAAATCCAAACTTATTCATGTATAAATAATAGATAGGCGACCCTTATCCTTTGGTAGTATCATCTATAAAATAATGCCTATAGAAGTGGTATTTGAAGATTATAATAGCCAAATCATGTTTAATATTATTAAAACTCCTTCAAACCTTATTATTCTTAGACTTTCTTGGTTGAAAAAGCATAATCCATCTATAGATTGGAAGTCACAAAGAATGATATTTTCAATAGAAATCTCTACAAGAAAACTTCATAAAAAGTCACAAATTGATAAGTCTTTATTTGTTGAAACAAGGGCTTTTATAAGATCGGCCAAAGAAGGTACACCATTTATTATTTATGTAATTCTAATAAAAGAAGATATAATTTTATTAACAATTATTTGAAAGCAGTATAATAAATTTTAAGATATATTTTTTTAAAAATTATTAATATATTATTAGAGCATCAACTATTCAATTGTGCCATAGATCTTTAAAAAAAAAATGTAACCATATTTTTGTCCAATTTATAATCTTACAAAGAACTTCATCAAATATTCAAAGTCTCCAATTTATAATCTTTTTCAAAACAATTACATTTTAGCATTGAAAGATTATATTAATAAAAATCTTACAAAGAACTTCATCAAATATTCAAAGTCTCCAACAAAAGTACCTATACTCATTGTGAAGAAAAAAGATAGTTCTTTGCATATGTGTGTTGATTATTAGAAATCAAATAAGATAATAGTGAAGAATCATTATCTACTATCATTAATTTTAAGACTTTTGGAACAACTCAGCCAAACCAAGATCTATACTAAAATAGATCTTTGTGGAGCATACAACTTGGTATGGATCAAGGAAGGAAATGAATGGAAGACCACATTTTGGATAAGATATGGACATTTTGAATATAATATCATGCCCTTTGGATTAACAAATGTACTCTCTATCTTTCAATATTTAATAAATAACATCTTTTGAGAGTATTTAAATAAATTTATGATAATTTTCTTGATGATATCTTGATCTTTTTAAAAAATTTGGAAGAACATTAAGAGCATGTAAAGTTGATATTATAAAAGCTACAAGATGTAGGACTATATATCAAACTATAAAAATATATATCTTATCAATCAAATATGGAATTTTTTGAATATATTATATCTATTAAAGATTTGATGATGGATCTTAAGAAGGTGGAGGTGATTATGCAATAGGCCATTCCAAAGACTATAAAAGACATACAATGCTTTCTTAGATTTATTAACTTCTATTGGATCTTTATCAAAAATTAATCTCAAATTACTACCGCTCTTATTTAATTGACATGTAAAGACAAGTTAGAAGGTACTTGAAGCAGAGAAAATATTCTAAGATCTTAAGACAACATTCACCACAGTTTCAATTTTGGTGCATCCAGATTTTATAAAAGCATTTTATATAGAAACCAATACTTTGGATTTTGCACTAGAAGTTGTACTTTTATAAATGGATATAGAATATAAATTCCATCTTATTGCATTTTATTCTTGAAAGTTTTGTGATGTCAAAATTAATTATGAAATCTATAATAAAGAATTTCTACATATTGTAGATTATTTTAAAAAATGGCATTATTTTTTCAAAAGAGCAATGTATCTTGTGAATATATACAAATCACACAAATTTGAAATACTTTATATCAACTCAGATTATTAATCGCCATGAAGCTTGATAGAATATGTCATTATCTTGATTTAACTTTGTTATCACTTATTGACCTTAGAAGAAAAAAAGGTTATTTGATGCTTTATCAAGAAGATCATATTTTTTACCAAGGACAAGAGAGGTAGCATTTGATCAATAATATGCAACTTTCTTGAAATCAAAGCAATTTTTCCTTTACGCCACTATTACATTGGTACTTATTAATTTTAATTTTCTTAATGAAGTGCATGCTACAACTACTAATAATACTTTGGCCCTTGATATCAAGCGTCATCTCAATAAAAATGCTGACAAGTTCAAGCTTAAAGAATATTTTTTATATTTTGAAGAATGTTTGTATATTTCAGAAATATCAATACAACTGCACATTTTAAAAATTTTACCATGATTTTTCAACTACGGCTCATTTTAGATTAAATAAGACCTTGGAACTTATTTTTCAAAATTTTTAGTGGCTTCAAATGTAGAAGGCTGTGAAGGACTTTGTCCTCTCTTATGACATTTGTTTAAGGTCCAAGAATCCTAAAAATTGCCTTTATAGACTCTTACAATCCTTGTCTGTTTCAAGATGGTCATGGTCTTCTATCTTGATGAATTTTATCATGAATCTATTGCCATCCAATTTATTAGACAACATCCTTATAGTGGTTGATTGATTCACAAAGATGACTTATTTTATTCTTTGTAAAAAGACTGCTTCTAGTGAAGAAATGATAAGGCTCTTTCTTCACAATATATATTAAAATTATGGTCTATCAAATGATATTATATTCAATCAAAGATCCTTGTTTATATCTAAATTTTAGAAAAATCTTTTTGAAATATTAAAGATGGATATTAAATTTATTTTGGCTTTTTATTTTCAAATTGATAGCCAAATAAAACTAATTAATCAAATTTTAGAACAATATTTATAATGTAGTATCAACTATCAACAAAACAATTGGATCTTCTTTCTACCATTAGCGGAATTTGCATATAATGATACTATTCATGTTTCAATTCAACAAATATTGTTTTATTCTAACCATGGATATCACTTGGAGTTTGATCTATAAAATATGCCAAAGAATAATAATCCGGCAGCTAAAAGATTTACAAAGCATCTATTGCAACACCAAACAACTTTGAAGCTTCAATTGCAAACAACTCAAGATGCTTATAAGGCATCTATAGATAAATTTAGGAATCGACCACCTTTTTTTTATATTAGAGATAAAGTAGAGCTTCTTCAACAAAATATCAAAACCAAGTAGCCATATAATAAGTTGGACTATTGAAGGTTAGGACCATTTTTCATCTAGAAGCAAATTAATCTAGTGGCATATTATTTGAAACTACCATCTTCTATGTAAGTATATTCAATTTTTTATGTTGCTCTTTTAAATCCTTATAAAAAATTGCATATTTTGAAAAGAATACAACAATTGCCACTTAATATTGAAATAAAAAATCATGAAGAATACAAGATAAAAAAGGTACTTGATTTATAACAAAAGTGGAGTAAATTGAAATATCATGTTTATTGGCATGGCTATGATATTGATGAATACATATAAAAATTGGATAGAAATCTTGCCTATGCACTTCAAAAAGTATAAAAATTTCATTAATTATATCCCCACAAATCAAAACGTATTTGATGATAACTTCTTGGTGAAGATTAGATTCAAGAAATATCTATAAGAAGGAAAAAGTCAAACCAAAGCCTTCATCAATATACAATCATTTGTTCCAAGATAGAATAGAGTTGCAAAAGTAAGTTAATCACCATATCAAACCTTCAAGTATTGAAAGATTTAACAAAATAAGATTCAAAAGATTCACTTGCTACTCAAGTTTTGAGCAAACCAATGCAATTTTTATAACCTTCAATTGAGTAAAGTAAAGACAATACTTTTTAGTGCTAAATATGACCATAGTTGGAACCATTAGGAATAACAACCAACTATATAAGTCTTGATTCTAATACTCAAGTTTTAGTGATATTGCTTAAGTTTGAAAAGGTGAATCTTCTTAAGCCTAAATCTTATTTGAGCAATGTTTTGAAGGCCGTAATCAAGATCAGATCCTTAGATAGGATGTTTCAATAATGGAAATATTTAACTAAAAGATCAAACTCCTTAGGCATTTTTATGAATGGATGAAGATAAGGAATGTAGAGCTTCATTTCTATTGGTCAATGACAATGACCAATGGGCTTCTAGTTTACTATCCACGGTCTTATGAGGGTTTAGAGAGGCTTGAGAGAAGGTATTTGAAGAATGATAATTAGAATTGAGAAGTTTAGGATTTTGGCTAGAATCTTAGTGGAAATTTTAGGCAATTTGAAATTTAGGTAAAGAGGATATAATTGTTTAAAATTAAGAAGTGGATTTGATACATATTGTCAATCTTTTGAGGTTATAAGGAATTTTGTAAAGGCTTTTGGAGATTGGATAGTACAGTTGATAAGGTATTTTTAAGATCTATATTTATTATTAAGATTACTAATTTTAGAATATAAATAAAGGAGATATAGAAAATTGAAGATAACATATTTAATTCTAAGATAATAAATATATTTTTTAATTAATAAAAATATTTTGAATTATAATTTAAGCTTGTAGATGAATTCTTAATTTAAAATTTTAAAGAATATGAGTTATTGAATTAATAAGCTATACACCAAATTTTGTAGCATTTAGAAATTGGAATTATGAGATATGAAGGATTTTGCACACATGTGCATGTAAAGAAGGATTTGAAGCTATTGTTAGGATTTTGACAATATCTTAACATTAATAGTAAATCTATAGTTGAAATTTATTTTGATAGTTGTTAAGAATATATTAATATTTTAAATAAATTTTAATAAAATTAAGATGGTTGGATTAAAAGTTATAGATTATTTAAGTTTAAAAAAAATTCCCATCCTATAAGTGAATGAGATTTTAGAGTATTTTGTTATATTTTAAGTATTTTGTAAAAATAAGACTTATATATTGAATGTAATAGTTATATAAAAAAGACTTTTATATAAATTTAGAGATTTTATTATTTTAAAACTTGGTTGAGTAATTAGTAGCAGCTAGAAACTTAATACTTTTTTAAGAAAAATTCTCTCTACTATAACATATTGGTATTTCTATTGAGAGAGCCTTGAGGCACTAGTTATTCAATAAGTAAAGATAGGAGATTAAATCTCAGAAATTGTATTATTAAATGTAATAGATGTCCAAGATTTATTTAAGATATTTTCTCAATTTATGGATGAAAAGCAATGGATACAAAGAGATAACAAGAATACCACAAAGGCCTTATAAGTAGTAATAGATAAGATTAAGAGATTCAATAGAAGAAACATCACCAAGTTCTTGAGGATCTATATATTTGAAATGAAAGTACATCAGGTTTCAAAATTAATAATAATTACCACCTTTAATCTAGTAGTGGTTCCAAAATCTCAAGAGAAGGTATAAGAGTTGCATGATGAAATTATATCATGGAGCAAATTTGAAGAATTATTGAAAGATGAATTTTTTGAAGAAGACTCAAAAGAGATGATCAAAAGTGTTAAAGTTTAAGAAAGAGTTACTTGGAGTTTAAGCATAGTAAGTTTCTAATAGTCAAAAGTCAACTAGGGATTAAGTGGCGGCTAGGGTCTCGACAGGCGGTTAGGTTTAAGGTCTTGACAGGCGGCTGGATTTAGGGTCTCGGTAGGCGGCTGGCTTTTAGATGAATGTAGATGAAGCCTATGTACTTTGGATGTGAACTCCACTTATAAGTAAAGGGTGTTGGAAGTGAGAGCTATCTCATTCCGCACTTCTCTTTGTGTGCAACCTTGCTGATGCTAAGTGTTGTGGCTTCTAACTTCTAGTTCTTTAACAGGTTATGGGCCCACTCACATTTGCTTGTGAGTTTTAGAAGTTTTATGAAGTCTTTGTTGTTGTGCGGAATAGGTCTTATGGTGTTTGCTAATGTTAGAGTTTGTATGATCTTAGCTTATGTTATGACAAGAGGAGGTTCTGATTTGTAAGCTTAGAGATCTCTAACATTGCTTTGTGGGTTCTTATCTCCTTGATAGTGAGTTTAAGACCATTGTGAAAGACCTTGATAGTGTCTTTATGTGTTATTGAAACTGTTTCATTAACCTTCTGCATTTCATTAAATAGTGAGTTGAAAGAGTGAAAGAACTTGATTGAGAGGTTCATAAGAGTGCATATACTGATTAGAAGCTTTAGAAGATCACTTAAGAGTGCTTTGAGTGAGAAATCACTCTTTTGTTCACAAGAGGATATTCTGAGTTTCTGCTAGTGCAAATTTGTGATTTTAGATCACATAGGAACTTCTTTTCTCAATATTCTTTGATACACTACTTCTTAGAAATGGCTTCTAGTGAGGGTGAAGGTTTGAGAGTGATTGAGAAGTTTAGAGGTGACAATTTCTATCACTGGAAGGTGAAAATGGAGCTTTTGTTGGCATCTTTGGACCTTTGGGACATTGTAGATGAAAGTGAAGACCCTCCATGCATAGATGCAAGTATTAAGGAGAAGAAGGACTTTAAAAGACGTGAAAAGAAGGCTTTTGGCATGATTGCCACAAATGTGGATGAAGCCAACTTTTCACACATTATCCATTGCAAAGGACCAGCGGAAGCATGGAAGACTCTTTGCAACATTTATGAGAGCAAGAACTTGTCCAACATCCTTTTTACAAGGAGGAAATTCTTCACTTGCAAGATGGAAGAAGGTGAAGACCTTATGGCTCACGTCAACAAGGTAAAGGCTCTTGCAAATCAACTAGCTATTGTTGACAAACCTTTAGAAGATGGTGATATTGTCATGACCTTGCTCATGAGCCTTCCGGAGTCTTATAACTATCTTATAGTAGCATTGGAGTCCATCAAGTTGAAGGAGCTTACAATGGACTATGTGACGGCAAGACTTGCACATGAAGTGACCAAAAGGAAAGAAAAGGAGCATCAAAGTGAAGACTCGGCTCTCTTCTCAAGACAAGGTAAAGGTACCTATTCAAACCAACGTGACAATAGAAGGAGTAACGTGAAAACTTGCTTCATTTGCGGAAAATCAGGTCATTTTGCAAGAAATTGCTACAAGGCCAAGAAAGGAGACAGAGAGAATGCTAACAATGCACATGATGAATTTGGAGGAGATGACTTTGCATTCATGGCAAGTGAAGGCACTTCTATGGCTGCCATGTCTAAGTGGATTATTGATTCAGGTGCTACCAAGCACATGACTCCATACAAGTGTTCTTTTAACACTTATGAAGAAATTCCAGTAACAAATGTTTGGTTAGGAGACAATGGCATGGTACAAGCTGTTGGAATTGGCTCCATTGTGGTGGAGATTGTTGTGAAGAATGAAACCAAGAGGATCAGATTGAAAGAAGTCCTACATGTGCCAAAGATGAAGAAGAATCTTCTTTCGGTGAGCAAACTTGTGTCAAGTGGTTGTAAGGTTCAATTTGATATGAATGGATGTTTTGTGAAGACATTGGATGGAGATAATGTTTTAAAGGGCTTTAGAGATGGCAACCTTTACATTCTCAATTGTAAGAAGGTGAATGGAGTTGAAGTAGCAGCATTTGCTGAATTTCCAAAAGATGAAGACAAGTTTGGAATTTGGCATCGACGCCTTGGTCATTTGAATGCCAAAAGCATGAAGGAGCTCAAATCTATGGTAGTTGGCTTAGATCTTGGTCAATCATACAACAATGCCACGACTCTAGCTTGTGAAGGTTGTATTCAAGGCAAGCAACAAAGGGCCTCATTTCCAAGTGGAGTAGCAACACGAGCAAGTAAGTTGTTGGAGATTGTGCATTCAGATGTTTGTGGACCTATGAAGACACCATCAATTGGAGGAGCAAGGTACTTTGTCACATTTATTGATGATTTTTCAAGAAAGGTGTGGATTTTTATCCTTAAAGCCAAGAGTGAGTGTTTCTCAAGATTTAAGGAGTTTAAGGCACATGTGGAAAAGCAATGTGAATGCAAGATCAAGGTATTACGCACAGACAATGGTGGTGAGTATTTGTCAAAACATTTTGATGAGTACTTGAAGATTCAAGGTATTGTAAGACAAACGTCTACTCCTTACACTCCACAACAAAATGGAGTTGCTGAAAGAGCAAATCGCACCATTGTGGAGATGGCAAGGAGTATGCTTCATGCTCAAAATCTTGGATATGAATTTTGGGCGGAAGCTGTGGTGAATGCAGTATACACAAGAAATAGGTGCCCTACAAGTGCACTCACATCAATGACTCCACAAGAAGCTTGGAGTGGGAAGAAACCTTGTGTTTCACACATGAGGACATTTGGATGCATTGCTTATGCAAAGATACCAGATTGTATGAGGTCCAAGCTTGAAGCAAAAGGTACAAAATGTGTATTTGTTGGATATTGTGAAGGTACGAAGGCATATAGGCTAATGTGTTTAGATACCAAGAAGATCATCAAAAGTCGTGATGTTGAGTTTATTGAGCATAAGAGTGCTTATGAGCACTTGGAGATGTGTCCAAGTGGGAGTAATGGTGTGTTTGTGGACACATCTTTAAATCTAGCAAAGAAAGAAGAAGAAGATGAAGACAATGAAGATAGTGGAGACATGAATGAAGGTGAAAAGCTAAAGAAGATGGAGAAGAAAGTCTCTTTGATTCCTAAGACCAACAGTGAAGGAAATGAAGATGTTGAAGATGATGATGATGAGGAGTATCAACCTTTGAGTGAGAAAAGACAAAGTTTAAGAAAGAAGAAGCTTGGAAGAGTGGTTGGAGTACATGAAGGTGAATCTTCTTCAAATGAAAGGAGATATCCTATGAGGGAAAGAAGACCACTTGGTGAATGGTGGAAGAACCATATTTTTCCTCAAGTAAGTGAAGAACATGCCAATGTTGCACTCTTTGCTGATCCATTGTCTTTATGTGATGCAATGAAGTCCACAGATGCTATGAAGTGGGAGAAGGCTATGGAAGAAGAATACAAATCTCTCATGGACAATAGAACATGGGAATTGACTCAACTTCCACCAAATCGATCTTCTATTGGTTGTAAGTGGGTATTTAGAACCAAAAGGGATGCAATGGGCAATGTTGTGAGATATAAGGCAAGATTAGTTGCCAAAGGATATTCACAAGTTGCTGGTGTTGATTTCAATGAGACATATGCTCCCGTGGCTAAATTCACCACTATCAGAACCATTGTGGCAATTGGGGCAGCAATGGACTTGGAGATGCATCAAATGGATGTGAAGACGGCTTTCTTGAATGGAGAGTTGGAAGAAGACATCTATATGGATCAACCTCAAGGATATGTTGAAGAAGGCAAACAACATCTTGTTTGTAAGTTGAAGAAATCATTGTATGGACTCAAGCAATCACCAAGGGCATGGTACCAACGGATTGATACATTCTTTGTGAATGAAGGGTTTGTAAGGAGTGAGGCAGATCATTCCATGTATGTGATGCAATCTCAAGAGTTCCTATTGATTGTAATCCTTTACGTTGATGATTTAATCATCTTGGCTAACAATGTGAAAAAGTTGAATTGGATGAAGGCCATATTAGAAAAAGAATTTGAAATGAGTGATTTGGGAGAACTTCACTATTGCTTAGGAGTGGAGTTCATAAGAGATCGTGAAAACAAGACCATTACAATGAGTCAAAGCAAGTACATTGAAGAAGTGTTGAAACGATTCAACATGGAGGAGTGTAAGCCCATTGGAACACCTTTGGAGGCAAATTTGAAGTTGATGAAGCTCACGGATGAGGAGTTTGCTGAAGTTGAAGGTGAGATGCAAAGTATTCCATACAAGGCAGCAGTTGGCTCACTTATGTATGCAATGGTGGCCACAAGAGTGGATCTTGCATATGCGGTGAGTGTTGTGAGCCAACACATGTCTAAGGCTGGACCTTTGCATTGGGCAACGGTAAAGAGGATATTGAGGTACTTAAAAGGTACTAAAGACTTCAAATTATGCCTTGGTGGTAAGAACATTGATTTGCAAGGTTATTGCGATGCGGATTGGGCTGGAGATGTAAATGATAGAAGATCCACAACGGGATATGTGTTCTTTATTGGAGTGGGAGTCATTTCATGGAATTGCAAGAGACAACCTACCATTGCAAGATCAACCATGGAGGCTGAGTACATGGCAGCAAGTCATTGTGCAATGGAGGCTTGTTGGATAAGGCAACTCTTAGAAGACATTGGATTAGTGCAAACAAAAGCAACTCCAATAATGTGTGACAATCAAGGATGTCTTGCATTTGCCAAGAATCCAAAGCACCATTCAAGAACGAAGCACATTGATATTCAACATCATTTCATACGAGAGAAGATTGAAGATGGTATAATAGGTATGAAGTATTGTACTACAAAAGAAATGCTTGCTGATGTACTTACAAAGGCATTAGTGAAGGATAGACACCACGAGTTGATAAAGGCATTAGGCTTAAAAGCCTTTTGACAATTAGAAAAGTGGGAGTGTTAAAGTTTAAGAAAGAGTTACTTGGAGTTTAAGCATAGTAAGTTTCTAATAGTCAAAAGTCAACTAGGGATTAAGTGGCGGCTAGGGTCTCGACAGGCGGTTAGGTTTAAGGTCTTGACAGGCGGCTGGATTTAGGGTCTCGGTAGGCGGCTGGCTTTTAGATGAATGTAGATGGAGCCTATGTACTTTGGATGTGAACTCCACTTATAAGTAAAGGGTGTTGGAAGTGAGAGCTATCTCATTCCGCACTTCTCTTTCTGTGCAACCTTGCTGATGCTAAGTGTTGTGGCTTCTAACTTCTAGTTCTTTAACAAAAAGATCATTTCTGGAGTGGATTGAATAAAGGCCAGGAAATTAAATGGCTCCAAATGAATTAGTCGAGAAATTTGAAAAGAAATTTGGCCAATTATTATGATTAGAAAGATTATTGTTAGATTCTAGGAAGAGTGAATTATTCTTGCAAGTAGTTGAGGAAGGCTTAAAAGACAAATTATTCATCCATCTAGCTGACAAGACATCTAAAAATGGATTTATAAATAATTGGAGGTTGATGAAGGAGATAATAGGACTTGTAATCAAATAATAGAAGATTAAGACTTGTAGCTTGTTATCATGATTTAAGTTAGTGTCTACCTCTCAAACTCTAAGGTTATCTAAAAAAGTAACCAAATCTGTTCAAGATGACCTTCTTAAGGAGTTAATTAAGAGCATATAAGATCTAAAGGTAGAAATAATTGAGTTGAAGAGATCTCAAATGGCAAGTTCATCTAAGATATCTAAAGGCTTGAAGGGATTTGTAGAAAAATGTATGTGGTGTAATAATCCAAACTACAAGTGAGGTGAATGTGATACTTATAAGATTGCAATGAAGGAAGATATTGTATATTTTAAAGAAAGCAAGATAAGCCTAATAGGTATTAATGAACCTTTAAAAATTATGAGAGTAAATTATCACCCCCTCAATTCAAATTACAAGATGGCCTCACTTAAGAATTACTTGTAATTGGTGGTATAAAGTAAAGAAAACAAATAGCAAGTACAACAAGAATAACAACCGCAAAACAAGGGAAGTAAAGGATATCAAGCAAGTACACAATTCAAAACTACGTCATAATCTGTTCACTGTATTTTAATCTAATAAAAAATAAAAATAAAAAGTAAAAATTATATTTTTAAATAGACAATTTTTTTTATCTTCTCAATGGTATAAAAAATATATAAATCCGAATTACTATGAATAAGTAATGATAATCCAAAGATAAAAGATAAATAATAAAAAAATTAAGTGGAATTTTTTTATCTCAAGGATAACTTACTTAAGAGATTATGAGTTTGAACCTCACCAAGGTTTATAAGTAGTATATATATAGGTTTCCTAAAGGAGCCACAAGGCCTTAATCTTATCCTCCTACCTACATCCAAGGTGCCACAATCCATGTGGGACTTGTGCACCTTCCTTCCTATAAGGACTACACTAGCTGCTAGTCCTCCTATTTTTTACTAATAAAATTTATTTTTTTAAAATTTTGAAATCACCATTGTGTTTAAAAATACCCTATTAGCCTAGGAACCTTAAGATCTTACTCCTTTTCTTCATAATGGCTCCCAAGGTGGTAAAACTTATTTTTATCAAAGTCTTCAAAATTCTTTTAAAAATTTCTAAAAATTTCTAAATAAACTCTAAATAAATTCTAAATAAATTCTAAGAATTCCTATAATATTTTTAAAATAATAATATCAATATAAAACTATTTTATTCTACCTTGGTTATTTTTTATAATAAAAAATCAATAAAAATCAACTAAAAATTCTATTTTTTACATAAATAATTAAAAAGACATGAGATTTATTTTTCTTTCTTTTTCTACCTATTAAATAATATTTATATATTTTTAATAAGTGTTATATAGATATATAAGGCCAATATAGATATTGGTCTCAATAACTAAATACTAATTCTTAAAATTAAAAAAAATACTATATCAACTAAGATAATTGCCTTCAAGACTTACTACGACTCTATTTCTTTTCCACTAATACTATTCTCCTTCATTTAGAATCTTCTAAATACATCTTTATTTTATATTTATAGTTTTACTATTATAAATATATTCTTTTATCTTAAAATAACTAATGAGTCAATTTGATGACTCACAAAAACAAACTTTGAAAAAGATAGTATAAAGAAGTTAGTGGAAAAGCAAACATGTAAGAGTGGTACTCTGTATGAAAGGGAAGTAGAGTCTTATTCTATTATAGTTGAGCAAAAAATTGTTAAGATTATTTGTTAAGACTATTTGTTAAGACTATCTTGTTAAGACTATTGTTAAGAAAATTGAAATTATCAAAAAGATAACTAGATAGAATGATTCAATTGATGCTATTAATATTAAAATATTTTTAGATAGAAATAAAAAAAATAATAATTAATATGATGCAATAGTTAAAAAAAAGAAGAACAGAGTTATTCATGAGGAAGATGTTACTAAGTCTACAAGCAAGAGAAGATTTTTAAAGAACAAGAAAGCTTTTCAAGGGACAAAATAAAAAAAAATACCTTCTTTTATTCATCTTAGTAATACACCATTATCAGAAGAGTGGTGGAAGAAAAGCAAAGAGTAGAAAAAAGATAACACAAGCACGTCTAAAGGTAAAAATCTTGTCTACAAGCTATAATCTCACATTGAAACATCTACAGATATAAAGAATATCTTAGAAGAAAAGATTTTGGATGCTAAAATTGAATTCACTTTAAGAGAGATTGTTGATATAGCAAAGAGAGATTTTCATAAATTAATTATTAATGTAATAAAGAAGAAGAGACAAATGATAGCTATAGCTATTATGGTGGAAGCATTGGATACTCGTGTGACTAAAGATGATGAAGAAGAGATAGGACAAGTATTTGTGCAAACTGTATTATCAAAGTTTAGAAGTAAAGCTAATATTAAAGATAAGACTTAGATGAATTATGCCAAAGATATAAAAGAACATCAAACAAAGTACATATCTATAAATTCTAATAATAAGAAGAAGATTATATAAAAAACATATATTATTAGTTCCTCATAAAAGGATAGTGATAAAATGGGAGGTTGTTACTATTCAATTCTTTATTAAACTACATCTACTACAGAGATATAAGTGAAACTGGGAGATTCTAAGGATTGAATATTGACCTTAATTGATTATGGATTTGAAATCAATATCATGTTCAAGTAGATATATGAGAAGAACAAATGGTTAATTAATATCAATCATAATTAGATGATTAGAACTATAAACAATAAGCAAGGTAATCTATATAGAGCTTATCCAATTATGAAGACTAAGATAGAACAAAACTTTTTTGTGCAAAATTGTGCTACATATCTGATAATACTTGGTCAGCCCTATATTGTAGTTGCTAAAATAGAAACTAAAGTCTTAGATGATGGTTCATATTATGCCAAGATTTATAATTGGAATAGAAAGAAGACTATGTAATTTCTTATTATAAAGCCTATTCATAAAAGGCACAAAGAATAATTAAGAAGAATTTTCTTAGAGTCAAATAACAACTTTGTAGATTTCTAAAGAGCACCCCTATAAGATGGGGACTCATGGGTACTAATAAATCATCTGCAGACCTCAATATAAATAATATGAGTTTTGGATTTTTGAACTTGATTGATAACAGATTTATAAGCATTCAAAGGATTGAAGATTTGGATTTTGTACATAAAAGAAGGATAAAGAAATAAGAAAAAAAATTAAAAAGAATGGATTTAATTTCAAATGATAAAGCTATAGTAGGAGTAACAAAAGAAACAAGTTTAAAAGATGGTTCAATATAAGTTTTGGAAATCTGAGCTATAAGTATGGATAAAAATGCTATAGTAGAAATATATTCAAAAAAGACTTATGAAGAGCTAGAAAGGATTGTGATAAAAATTGAACTTACTACAAGTTACAGGTTGAAATTTGAGGCCATAATACAAATTAAATATAAAACTGTGGAAAAGAAAATAAAACTTGTAGCTACCTAATTATTGCTTGATACTATGGAATATATCAAGCAAGTAGTTAAGGAGTTAGATTTGAAAGAGAAGTGCACAATTGGACATCAATTTAGTTAAGAATCATTGACTAAATTGAAGATTGGAGGGGGTGATGTCTTGACATGAGTAAAAAAAAATATATTTCAAAAAATATTTATTAGATATGATAAGGCATTTGCATTGACTTCTGATGAAATTGGATATATAAATCCTAATATTATAGCATCTATAGTAATCTTAATTATACCACATGTTCCATGGAATTTAAAGCCTATATTTGTGCCTAAAGCTTTGCTTCCAAAATTGATAATTATTAAAAGAAAAGATAAAGATGGATATTTTAGAACCTTCAATTGCTTCTTATTCTAATAGATGGTTCGCAATATCTAAGACATCAGGGACATTGAGGTTCATTCATGATATGTAGCCATCAAATTGAGT
Organism: Physcomitrellopsis africana; assembly: GCA_036785485.1. Lineage (NCBI taxonomy): Eukaryota > Viridiplantae > Streptophyta > Bryopsida > Funariales > Funariaceae > Physcomitrellopsis > Physcomitrellopsis africana. The sequence goes on along the minus strand of JAWRVF010000394.1, from coordinate 229,954 downwards.
AACTATTTCAAATATGGAATTAGGTCTTATAATAGATGAAGTGGTTGAGTAATTTATAGGTCATGCGATTTATTTTATTAGAGACTTGTATTTTGGATATGACCAATTTTAGCTAGTTGAAGAAAATAAAAACCTAACTACTATAAAGACTACTTTGGATTTAATGAGGATGCATATTTTACCTCAAGGTATAACTAGCTCTATGGCTCATATACAAAATCCTATAAATCAAATATTGATGAATTTGTACCTAAGAAAATTATCTCATTTTTGGATTATATATCTATGAAGGGCTACAAAAAAAGAAACAAGGATGAAATTACAAATGCAAAAGATTGTAATAAATTTATTAAACAACATATTGAAGATGTGGCTCAGATATTGGACAAGCTTGAGTCAGTTAATTTGACATTATTTGTAAAAAAATCAAACTTTGGAGGTTGTGAGATTCTAATGGTGGGACATATATGTAATAGATATGATAGAAAATCAAATCTAAAAAAAATAGATGCTATATCTAGAATGAAGGCATGCAAAAATATTACAAAAATTAGAAAATTTTTAGATGCATGTGTATTCTATCAAATTTAGGTGTTTCACTTTGCATATATCTTAGAGCCATTATATAAGTTGTTGACAAAGAACAAAAGATTTATCTAGAAGAAAGAACAAGAAATAGCTATAAATTTTTTTAAAAAGATGTTGAATTTATCATCTATATTTAGATAAGTGGATTATTAATATAAAAGATTAGTGATTGTAATAATGGATATAAGTACTATAGCAATTGGATGGACTATTAGACAAGATGATATGGAAGGGAGGAGATTTGCAATAAGATTTGAGACCAAGGTTCTTACAGAAAGGCAAAAGGCTTATCTATAAATTAAAATAGAACTTTGGAGAGCATTCACTATTCTAAAAATTGAGAGAAATTATTTAATTGGAAATAATGTGGTTTTAAAGACAAATTATTTGTCTTTATTTGAAATGATAATTAATTATACTATTCCAAATATTATTATATTGAGATAGATAGTCTATATAAAAACTTTGAATCTTATTTTAATATACATTATTAATAAAGAAAACTTGGTGGCTGATATGTTGTCTAGAGCTAGATATACCTTTGAAGAAGAGATAATGGCATATGATAAAGATGAAGATTAAGAAGAGAGAAGCTATAGAAATTTTATTTGCTATTGGTAGAATGGATTTTGATGAAAAGATTCAAAATTTCTATAAATATTTATATAAAGATAAATTAAATGATATTTTAATTTATTTGAATCTAATAAAGAAGCAAAAAGGTTAGATGGATAAAATCTTCAAAGATATTAGGCACTAATCCTATGGTTATTTATTTAAAGATAGATAACTATAAAAGAGGCCAAAAAGAGATGACAAAATTCCATTGAGGGTAGTAGGAGATCTCGAGACTAAGAATAAGATTTTAAAGGAGTTTCATGAGACACTTTGGATAAGACACAAAGGAGTTTCGACCATTGTAATTGTCATTTTACTAATTCTTCCAATGCTACTTAGAATAAACTTATAAAAGGAGGAGATTCAAATACGGAAAAAGACTAAACGCATGAAATATACTGCTTAGAATCACACAATTAACTACTTCTGATTAGTAGAGTTTAATGAACACATTGTCGGGGTAGAGAGAATTTGCCTCAAGAAAGTACTAGGCTTCTGGCTGCCACTAATTACTCAATCAAGATCCAAGTATAATAAAACCTCCAAATTTATATAAAAGATTTCTTCATAGGGCTATTACATCCAATATATAAGTCTTATTTCATCAAACCACTCAAAACATAACAAATGCTCTAAAACCCTCATTTCTCCCATAGAAAGGGAATTTTTCCTAAACTTCAATAACCCATAACTTTTAATTCAATTGTCTAAATCCACTTCAAATTTACATGAAGTACTGATGTATTCTTCATAGCTACTGCCACAAATTTCAACCATTGATTCATTACCAATCTTTAGATATTGCCAAAATCCTAGCAGTAGCATCAAACTCTTGTTTACAAAAATCCATGTATTAAATTCTTCATATCTCATAATCTAAAAGTCTAAATGCTATGAAACTTTGATGTATATTTTTTTAGCAAAATAACATATCTTTTTAGAAAGTTTGAAATAAAAATTCATCCAAAAACTCAAGATATGGCAAATCTCATCACTATCAACAAAATGGCCTACTTACTACCTTAGAATTTGATCTACTATCTTAGACTCCCAATATCTCCTTTTTCAAAACTCCAAATGTAATAATTCTTCCATATTAGATGTAGATCTTAAAATCACCTCTCTAGCTGCACCTTTCGATCTCCAAAAGCTCTCATATAACTCTTCCAAATCTCAAAAGAAAGATAGTAGGTATAATTTGTATATCTTAAGTTCAAGCACCTATTCCTCCCTCATAAAAACTCCAAATCCCTTGATGTTTATACCAAAATTATAGTACAAAAAATAAGCTTTTTAACCCTAATCTTTGAATTTCAAATGGCCTCCTTAAAGTTGCCAAAATCCTTATTCTTGTTGTGGGCAGCCTCCTCAAAGCCTATTAGGTATGACCATTGACCAATAGGAATGAAGAACTTCACCTCTTGTCTTCATTCATCCTCACTTTGTCTTCATCCTTCCAAATAGGCCTCTTTGTAGTTTAATTCTTCATCTTTAGGCCTCAACCTTCTCTCAAGGCTTCATACTAAATATTTAGGTTTTATATAATTTAAATCCCATAATTAAACTAAATAAAAATTTAAAATAAAGTTTCTTATACCAATCCCCTTTAATTTACTTTATTAACCATTCTAACACATATCTAAACCTATAAATATATTATATATTTTGAGTGGATTTTACATACTATAAATAATTATAATATGATAACATAAATGCTCTAAAATATTCTATTATTATACAATGAAGAATAATCTTTTGTAATACTATCTCCCATAATTTTTTTATTATATCATCTTTCTTGATCTAATTACTTTTCTAACTAATTTAACTATTTTTTTGTCTATATTAGTCAGTCAATGGATTAATCATCCAATTTATCAATATTTAATCCTTATTCTACCACCAAAATTATCTATTTATTCTACATAGTTCCACTTCTAATTGTGCACTGTCCTCGTAAATATAAAATTGATAAAAATAAAAAAAAACTTTTATACAAAATCAAAAAAAACTTTTATTTATAAAATTGGCTCTTTGGATTATTCAATTCAAAGATTATCCAAGATTCTTTGTAGATAGTTCTATCGAGTCTAGTTCTAATGATAATTCCTTGTCCTCCTTTGATAAATCTATCAGATTATTCTTCAATTGGACTGATAAATCCTCATTATATGCTTTCAATTCACAAACTTGAGCCCCAATTGTAGAATCCTGTCATCTTTTGCTTCCAATTGGTGCTGTTGTTGCCTCATTTTCTCCTCCAATTTACCAATAATTGAAACTGGTGGGACAAATACCTATGGCTGATGAATACTGGCTAAATCACCCTCCAATTTTATCACTACAACCTTCAAGGTTCCAATTTTTGTTCGTAACTTGTTTGTTTCAATTCTATATTGGTCATCCAATTTTATCTTTTTTTATTCCAATAATACTGCCTTCTCTCGTTCCTCTTTCAACTAATACTTCACCTCCTCCTGTTCCAAATTCCATGTCCTGTGATTCTGTAATAATTCTTGCTTTTGACCTTTTAGGATTTGTTGAGTGTGTTCTTTGTCTTTTGTCCAAGTTTCTTGTTCTTCTACTAATTTTTGCTCTAATAGCAACTTGGATTTTGTCTTTTTTTTGATAATGCAATCCTAATCCATAATTCTGCGGCTTTTCTCCATTATCTCTTTCTTACTCATCTCTAATTGTTTCCTTAAATTATCCTCCAATTTACTCACCGTGAGCTACAATTGAAAAATTTGATCCAATATAACTTTTTTGAGGTTCTTTCTTTCCAATATTTAGATATTTGAAACTGAAATCTCAACCACCACCTTGATTGCAAAATGAATTGGAACTCACTCTAGTGTAATCACTAATATAGCCTCCTATTCCACCGATCAATTTGATTCCTCAATTTCGTGCACCACTATCCCTGGACTAGCTGTCAGTACGATCAAACTCTGAATATATTGTTGAGGTACTGGAGAGGATATATTTTTTCTATTATTGGCGGTATTTGCTTCAATGTATATACAATCAAGGAGTGCACATAATTGGAGTAGAGCAATGATGTAAATTTTTTTGTCTTCCGCTATCGTGGTGAGAGTCTTAGCCGTAAGAAACACTAGGTCTTTTGTGCCTCTAGTTTCTTAAATGCAAGATGAGATTCATAAAGTTCATAAAATTGAAGAATTTACATAAAAACATACTTTATTAACCCTAACATATTCTGCCTTTAGAAACCCGCCCTCAAATTTGCCCATAAATCCTAGGATATCACATCAATTGAAGCAAAATTTGGATGCAAAGTACTTAAGGAAGTAAGGAAGCAAACCCCATAATCCTTTTGATTATAGCTCATGTGGTTAGAGAGAACCATGTTGTCAAAAAACCCCTCCATGCTACCTTTGATTCTGGACCCCCTTTGCTTCACACCTTCATTGCTCCTCATTATCAAAACCCCAAGTATTGAAATTTGATAGGCTTTTTTTTTGCTTTATGTTGTAAACATCCTCCAATTTTTGCTCCAAAATTCTTCTTTGAAATAGAGTTATAGACTCTACCCTTCTCTTTTAATTTTGTCTTCTACCAACTCTGGATCCGACTACAAATTTCCTCATAATTCTTTAAAAATAACTCCAATAGCAATTAATTTTTTACACGACTTAATAGACTCATATATCTACAAACTCCAATAAATTTTACTCAAAATGCTACTCTAATCACAAAGATATGCTCCCCCAAACTTCAATGACTTGGAGATAGATCCCTATTACTTTGAAAGAGCATAACATTTTTTTCATAAGACAAATGAATATCAAACTTACTCTCCTCTCTTTCTTAACTTGCTTAGATCACGTCTATCAAATTTCACACTCAAATTCGTCCCCTAACTCCATTCATACCCAAAAAACCCACACACACACTTTGTCCATACAAACCCCAATTCTGCTTTCACTCTATATCTCTTTTCACCTATATCTGGTTACAATTTCACTCATAACTCTTTGCTCAAAGATCATATTGACTTAAGATTTTGATTCAAAATAGTAAACTCTATAAGGAAAAAAACCCCAATAAAATTTGCTTCTAAAGTCCAAATGGTTCTCAAGAGCCGAGGCCCGAAATTTAGTAACCTTCACTACCCTAGTCTTAAACACCTGCAATTTTGACGACTCATATCTCCCTTGATATTTAAACAAAAGATATGAGATTTATTTCTATATGTTTCTTATCTTGTCTACTACAAATCCACAAAAAAAATATACTTAAAATCCTCTCCAAGCTTCTTCTATATACAAAAACATATACTGCCTATCAAAAAAAATCCTATGCACTTCTAAAAGAACCCTCCTCTTTCTTCTTCACGACCCCTTCTTGTCATCCCGGCCTGGTCTTCCTTCTTCCCTTGGTCAAAGAGACACCTCAGCCATGTCTTTCCACCTCGTCAATCCTTTCTTTTGGATTAATTTGAAGAAATCTCACTTTTTGAGGTAAATTTCTATTCTATCTTCTTACTACCATTTTTCTACCAACTTCTCTTCTAATTTCAGCTCACAACATTTAAATTTAGATCTAAAATAGAAGAGAATAAAGATAAAGTAGATCTAAGATAAAATAAAAAAAAATCTAATAAGTAAGAAGAAACAATTAAGATTAGATTAGAGATAAAAAAGAAAGAACTACATCTTACACTGCCAAGTCAAAGAAGCTTGTGTGGTTAAGTTTTTAGATACTTTGGAGTTGACGTGGGTTTGAATCCACTTGATTTCATTGTAGAAATCCTTGGCTTCATGACTTGATACTACTAGTAGAAATTTCAGCAGGAAATTAGTAGTTTGGCCTACCTATCATCACTTAGCTTGTGATAAATATTATAACCTCCAACATAATGTGGTTATAACCACAACACCCTCTCCTTTTCATCCTCTCTTCTTCTAATATTAATCTTTTTATTTTAACACATTCCTTTATATCTTTTACACTATGTTTTAATTTACAACGTGACACCGCTTGGCTTCTATCTCCGCTGTCGTGTTGAAAGAGAGAGCCCTCTTCAAAAAATCGATGGGATCTTGGCTGCTTATTAAGTGAAGAAAAAGAGAACTAGTGAGGTATCTATATTTATATCCTTGTGATTTCTTTCAAAATATCCTATTTATCAACCATTTTGTTCCTTCAATGATTCTTTGGTCAAATCCTTTTCACTCCCTAAAGATTCTTTTAAAGATTTTTTTGGAGATTCTCTATTAAAATTCTAAGATTCTTTTGGAGATTCTTTTAGAGATTCCTTTAAAGATTCTTTCAAAGATTTTTTTAGAGATTTTCTATCAAAATCCTAAGATTTTTTTTCAGATTCTTTCAAAGATTTCCTATCAAAACCCTCAAATTATCCTAAGATTCTCTCAAAGATTCTCTCAAAGATTCTCTATCAAAACCCTAAGATTTCTTTAAAGATTCTCTTAAAGATTCTTTTGGAGATTTCTTTGAAGATTCTCTATCAAAACCTTAAGATTTTTTTGGAGATTCATTCAAAGATTTTCTCAAAGATTCCTTATCAAACCCCTTTTTAAACTCTAAGATTTTTTTAGAGATTCTTTTAGAGATTCCTTGTCAAAATCCTAAGATTTCTTTGAAGATTCTCTCAAAGATTTCTTGTCAAAATCCTAAGATTTTTTCAAAAATTCCCTGTCAAAACTCTTAAATTTTTCTAAGATTCTCTCAGAGATTCTCTCGAAGATTTTCTCAGAGCAAGATCCAACTCACAAAAAAAAAAAAAAAAATTTGAGAAGAAATAAAAGTATTTATTTTCAACCCTAAAAGAATTTAAATAGGCAATTTTAGTCAATACCCGGATAATACCCGGTGTATGCTAATATTCGCCTCATACTCGCTTGATATCTGATTGATACTCGGATATTAGGTATTCTTTAATTCTAAAATTCTTTGGTTGATATCCAAAGAATCTTGAGATTCCTTATACGATACTTTAGAATCTTTAGATTTCTTATTTGATATCTTAGAATCCTAAGATTCCTTGTTCAATACCTTAGAATCCTAAGATTCTGTATTTGATATCCTAAAATCTCAAGATTCTCTATTTGATATCCTAGAATCCTAAGATTCTCTATTTACATTGCAGTTTTGGAATTAGCTATTATTTATCCTTGTTCACACTGTAATTTCAAAACCAGTTCTAATTTATCCCTGTTCACACTATAATTTTGGAACTAGTTCTAATTTATCCCTATTCACACTGTAATTTTGGAACTAGTTCTAATTTATCACTATTCATACTACAATTTTAGTATATATTTATTTGATTTTGATGTACTTGCCGCAAGTGCATTACGACATCCACCCCCTCCAAACCTGCACATCCTCTGATATGCGCCACCCTATTCCTCTTCATTCTCAATTGCTTCCGATTCTTCTTCTTCTTTCCAATCTTTTTTTAATAGCGATTCTTGATCTAATTTCTGAGCTTCTAATTCTTGAATATCTTTAGTATAAATTTGCCCATCTCTTTTCTTGAATAGTTTAATCCATCTTTTTGCAATTCTGGACCTCAATGATGTCCCATCTAGTTCTCTCAAAGAGTAGATTGCATTATCAAATACCTCAGTTACTACATATGGTCCAAACCATCTTTTAGAAAATTTTCTTAAAGCACTATGTTGATAATCTAATGTATTATCAAATACAAGTATTCAATCAACAGTTTGAATAGGATTTGGTCTTAACCTGTGTGTTTTGTCAAACCTAATCTTGTTGTGTAACCTTGCATCCTTCAATTTTTCAATAGCCCTTTGGTGATCCTCAGGTAATCTCTCCAATTGTATGATTCAAAGCTCTAATAATCTTTTCCTATCAATGTTATCCTTCCAGGCTAAGAACATCCAACTAGGCACACTTTCCTCAGTTGGCATCATAGATTTCTGTCCCATCATCAACTCTATTGGTATATAGCTTGTAACAGAACTATGTATAGTCCTATTTGCCCATAAAACAAGCGGTAAGAATTTGGACCAAAGTTTAACTTTACCTCTACATGCTTTGACCAAAGCCTGAATAATTGGAGGATGTCCTCTCTTAATTTTTCCATTTGCTTCTAAATTGTAGGCTGTAGTCAGCTTCAATTGGACTCCGTATCTTTTAAAGAACTCATGAGCTCCTACTGTATCTAATTCACCTCTATCTGCCCTTATTCTTCCAATGTTCCCATAACGGCACATTATATTTTCCAAAACAAATCTACAGACTAATTCTGTGGATTTAGTTCTTAAAGCCCTTCCTTCTACGTAATTTGACAATTCTTCACGTGCCAAAATTAAATACTTCATATCCCATATGCGAGTTGGCATAACAACCAAGTCTAACATCCATTGAAAGTGTATACTAGATGAATAAGTAGGGCACAAACCATCTCTGTGTCTAATCTTTGATTGCAATTGATACTCTATACATAAATTTATAAATTCTTCCACATCTTTGTACATACCTTTTGACTAATATCTTTCTTTAATTTTGGTGAAGGTAGCCCATATTCCCCTATGTCCAATCCATAATGTATCATGAAATTTTCTTAAAACTTAATGCTTAGTGTCAACATCATCAACAACCCTCAAAGGAATTCCATCTATTCTTTTGGGTCTCTTTCACAAAAGTCCTTCCTTCAAAATATATCCATAAGCTTGGTGTCTAATGTCTTTAAAATATTTCCCAGTCCAACCTTTTTTTTTTTTTTAAAGTACTCAAGTATAAACCAATGTTCCGTAATTTGCCTTCATACAAATCTATATTGAAAGGTAAGATTTCACCAGTAGGAGTTTCTATTCTCATTACGCATATATGACCCATTTCGACCCTTTCATCCTTGTCATAAGCAAGCATTTTCTTTTTACAGGAATATCTTGCTCTAGTCAATATATCTGCAATGTAATTTTTCTTTCCAAAAATATGTACTAAGGCAAGATTCATAGATTTGATATATACTATCCATCTCAACATAGCTATATCAGAAATCAAACAGTTTGAAATCATTCCTAATACAGGTAAACAATCTGTCTCCAGAATTACATCTGCTCCAATTAAATAATTTTTTTCTATCTTTAGTATAGTTAAAGCATCCCAAAATTCTCTTTTAAGCTGAGGATAAGCTCTTTGCCTCTCAGTAAGAACTCTCGCTCCAAACCTGATAGCAAATCTATTACCTTCATTGTCATCTTGTCCAACATCCCATCCAATGGCTATCAGGCTTGTATCCATAGTTATAATCACTGGTCTCCTGTATTGATAATCTACCTGCCTCAATATTGGTGGTAATTTTAAAACCGCCTTTAATTCTTTCATGGCTTCATCTTGCTCTTGTTCCCAAGAAAATCTCTTCTCTTTTCTCAATAACTTATATAAAGGTTTTGCTATGTGTCCAAAATGAGATATCCAAATATGATAAAATCCACATGCTCCCAAGAATCTTCTTACCTCAATTGTATTCTTGCATGACTTTATACTTGAAATTGTATCAACCTTCTTTGGATTAGATTTTCTTCCATATGAACTACACAAATGTCTGACCGCAATTATCTCATCAATTCCAAAACTTGATTTTTCAAGAGATAGAGTTAAATTTACTTCTTTAAGTCTCGCCAATATTTGATCAACATCATTAATGTGCTTCTTTACAAATACTTTGCATCCATCTTCATCTAGTTTTGAATCCATGTCTTCAATCCTACAACCCTTAATCGGAATATCATCTAAGAAAGGAATTATCTTATCCGGAATATAATCTCTTAAAATTTGGTTCATTGCACTTTGCATATGTTCCATTGAATTAGTAGCACCCTATGATAAAGTACACATGCGTACCAATGCCAATAGAGTCTTCATTGTAGTAATATCCCTACTTTCTTTAGTTAGTTGAAATTGATCATATCTTGAATACAAATCTCCAACAGAATAGATAGAGTGGCCTGCAAATGCCTCAACTACCTCATCTATAATTGGCCCAGTACCCATGTTCCTTATGGTGACTTTGTTAGCTAGTTGCATATCTTGAATAAACCTTGGTGCTCCAAACTTCTTAGGTACGATAAACCAACAGTTGGAATAAGGTGCAATAGAAGGTTCAAGGATCCCCATTCTTACCTTTTCTTTTAGTAAATCTACCAACTTTGGAAGTAAAGCTCTAGACACAATAATCGGCTTCAAATCCCATGGTACATAAGATACAGTAAAAAAAACCATTGGTGCAACCATACTTGGATCAATACAAGCAATTTCTTCTAGTACAAGGACAAAAGCCTTACCATGTTTAGATATCATCTCCAAAAATTTCACCCTTTCTTCTTCCATCAGGAATTCACATCTACCAATCTTCAATTTATCTAGTGATTCTCGTGTAAACTTGAGACCAATCCTTCCTGGTTCCCTAAGACTTGATTCCCTTATTGTTTTTTGAATATGTTCTAAAGTATCAAAAGGTAATTGAGTAGCAATTGATTTTACCTTCTTAGCTACCGTCTTATACTTGGTATTAATCCTTTCTTCTTGTTCAATTTTACAATCCTTAATCGTCTTTAGCATGGAAGTAGATTCCCTAATTGCTTCATATGATTCTCTTGAATATAAATCCATAATTATTCCTTCATATTTATCTAAACCTTCTCCAAATGCTAAGTCTTCCAAGTTCTTTAAAACACTATGCATATCTTCTTCTAAACATTCTTTATCAATCACCCCAAAAATAAATTCATCACTTGAAACCAAACCCATGTTTTTTAGTTTTTTCTGATTTTTCTTCACACATCTTTGATATTTATTATCCAAAATCTCAACTCTTAAAAATTTTGAAATCCCAAATTTTGTATAATCCTAAAAATCCATTTTTAAACCTATTTATATTGAAAAGTATAAAACTAGAGGACTTATCTACATCATTGGACCTCCTATCCTTGAGGATGCTCCTCAAAAGCCCAAAAAATCATCTCTAGTTTTCAAAGAAGTTTCTTCTAACTATTCCTTCTTCCTTTCATTATTGGTCATTACATTTAGAAATAATACTGACCTCTTTCGATCACAATTTTTGATCCTTGCATAATGTGAGCTGTCATCCAGCACCTTAGTCTCCATCCTTGTAGTTGTAATGTATGGCTGTTCTAGAATCATAGGATAGGCAGTAAATTCTTATACAAAAAAATTTTGTTCCACCTCCACATCTCCAATTCTTATCCTTACTGGTGGACATGCTCCATATAATTCATCCCTCTCATTATTTGCAGCCTTTATTATCTATCCATGGTTGGTGTCAATAGGCCGCATTCTCTTTTCATAAACGCTTTTAGACATTATGTTGATCTCAGATCTATGATCAACTAATGCCAGATAGGTTTCTTTATAATCTTCAATCTTCACCTTGGCTTCACTAGTAGCCCTTGTCTAATATGTACAAAAAAATACAGGCTTTTTTTCAACTCTTGTCCTTTCATATTTATAATTTGAGGTCTTTATTTATTTACAGTCTTTACCTTTGGCCTTCTCCACTCCACATCCAATTACTTTAATCTCTTTCATATTTATTTTATTGGTGGAAGTATCAAGGGTATTACATCCTTTTTTCTTGCTAAATTCTTTTTTATTTCTAAATATATTCATGTCATTAATACAAGAATTTTTGCGCCCTTGAATTTGCGTAATCTTTTCTTTACTATCACAAGACAAGATAAATACTTGTACCTCTTTTTCTTCTTCTGTATCCTTTATATCCGCCAAAGCTTTCATTATCATTGCTTCAGATGTCATTTTCCTCTTCCTCTTAATGACATCAATGATGAGCTCATGAAATTCTTTCTTGGCTGTACCAAGAACCTCCTTTAAAGAAAATTCAATTTTGGCATTTAAAATTTTTTCTTCAAGAATACCTTTCATATCCATAGAGGATTCAATATCCGACTTCAATTTAAATATCGGATTCTTAGTCTTATCTTTCTTTAAATCTTCTTTTTCATTTTTTTTTTCCTTTTTTCCTTAGATTATGTAGTGTTCTTTCCTGGATAGGAAAAAGAAGGCCTTGACTCCATTGGAGTGGTGGTTTGCTTCTCTTGATTTTTATCCACCATCCTTTGATTTTGCTTCTTGCTATTGGGATCCTCTAGTTTCTTTTCTTCTGCAATCCTGTCCCTTTTAACTTCAACCATAGCCTTGTAGATCTCATCATTGTCTTCATGAACTTTCAGGTAAGCTTTAATACTTGTAGCATCAACTGGATCACTCATCCAGTTTTCTCCCTAATAACATGTGCACCTCTAAGCATAACCTCCTTGTTGGAAATTATAGAAACTCCTACATTTCTAATTTCCACAATAACGGGGTATGCACTTGCTTCTTTAACCTTAGATGCACCACTAGAACTCCCAATGTAGCCTTGCACAAGTTTCTTCATTTCACCTTTGCCAAAATTTAATTCAATAGGTTCTCTAGTTGTAGTAAGTCTTACTTTATCTTCTTTGAAGAAGATTATCCCTTTCTTCAAATCTTCTTTGTAGGTTGAGCAATTTGTCTTGTCATGATCTTCATTGTCATAATATATACACCTTTTCATCCATTTCTTGGTTTCTGTTGGAAATTTAAAAAAACTCAATCTTTCATTTTTTTTCAATTTATTGAACTTGACTCTTAATTCCTTCATACTCTTAATAAATTCTTCAAGAATTTCATTGGGAACACCTTCTTTTGGAACTAATACTTCTTTTGGAACACCTTTTGGATCAATAAAAATTGTTGGAGCTATTGGAATGGGAATAGGAGCCATTCTTGACTCCACAACTACATCTCTTTTAGCCTTTATCCTCTGTTGCTCCATAATTGTCGCCACAGCTTCATTAACTTATTTCCAGTCATTAGTAAGGCCTCCCTTGTCACTTCTATTAACTAGAAGTAGAAACAACTTATCTTATAAATCTCCATCAATTGCTTGTAGAAAAAACTCCACCCTCCTATCATCTAGCAACTACCTATCTGCTATAGAAAGTTGAAAAAATTTCCTTTCAAATTCTCCAAGCAATTCTTTAGGATCCATTTGCTTTCCAGGTTGTTATTCTACCCATTCCAAGAATGTTCTCTTGGTCACCCTTTCTGAATCCTCTTCAACAAACTCTTCCCTAAAAATTTCTTCATACTCATCCCAAGAGTTTATATCATCTCTGTACAAACCTTTGACTCTTTCTTTGACTTCAAGAACACAAGCAAGTATAAAATTCAAACACAATTGTACATTCTCCAATCCAAATTGGACTAGATCCATCCGACAGTGGTTTCTATAAGAAATAAGTTAAAGACTGACATATAACTGCAAATAAATCAATAAATCACTGATAATAGTTGACATGGCCTACAAAACCACAAACATCCGATATTGTTTTTGGCTTTGATAAGGCCAATATATGAGTAACTTTATTTGTATCAATAGCAATACCAGCCACAAAAATAATTTGTTCTAAAAGCTTTCTTAAAGGTACGCCAAATTGACACTTTTTAGAATTCAAAGATATCCCATATTTATTGTATTGATCCAATTATTTATCAAGACATTTCAAATGATCAATTGTCGTACTAAAGTAAAAAAATCATCTAAAAATATCTCTATTAACAATTATAAATATATGAAGGCCAAGTTTTTGGATTTAGGATTTAGAGATTTATTATGCAGTGTTGTCAAAGATAACACTGTAATTTTAATTTGATTGTAATCCAAAAATCTATCCAAAAAAGAATAACATTCATATCTGATTACTACATCTAATATACTATCCATAAAAGATAAAGAAAAATCATCCTTCTTGGTAGCCATGTTTAATTTATGAAAGTCTTGACAGATTTGGATTTTCTATTCTTCTTTGGTACCAATACAATTAGAGAAATCTATTTATTGTATGATATTGGATATATGAAGTCCACGTCTAAAAATTTATCTACTTCCTCCTTTATCATGAGGAAATATTTTGTATTAAGGTAGTGTTGTCTTTGACGAATTAGTATAGCATCCTCCTCCAAAGTAATTCAATGCTCACAAATTTTGACAAGAATACCTTTTAAATCTATATACGACTAAACAAAAGCAGATTTATGACTTAGGAAGAAATCTTTCCAAATTTTTAGCTCTATACTTATAATATCAATATATACTTTGATAATCTATGATATTTCATGGATGTCCAAATTAATGGATTGATACATAGATTTCACAATAACCTCTAATTTGATTTTTTTTTCCTACTCTAAATCCTTCATATAATCCGACAAATTAGAACTATCCAATTTTGGTTCTAATATACTAATTTCATTGACTGCAGGATTATTCATCCAATCGATGATAGCATAATCACAGTTCACTGTATCTTCCAAATATACTAGATATTCTCTGGGTCCTCTATATTAATATAATACACCTTGCTTCTGTATGTGAACTGGGTCATCACCAACTTATATTGTATTGATAATTTTATCATACTGCGCATCAGATTCACCTACATCATTAGATGTCACTTCTAAATCCAAAATTTGAGATTCTCCATGACATTGAACTGGATACATTTGTAAAACAATCTTATCTCTATCCTTTCCAATAGTCAGTGATCCACGGCCCCACTCGTTCCTAATTTTGGTTTGATATAGCTAAGGCCGATCCAATAAAATTGGATAGGATAATATAAAATTTTGTAATCAAAAAATAATATAATCAATCTTATATATGATTCATGCAATAATAATATTAATATTGTGAAGAATGTCTATAGGCTTTATACAACTGTAGTCAGCTATTCTCAATACCAAGGTCATAGATAACAACTGAGCTAAATCCAAATATTCTATTATATTTTCAGTCATTAAATTTACAGTATAATCTCCATTCATTTGAATTCCAAAAATAAGAATATCTTTGATGGGTACATCAATAGTCGGTGTGCTCTAATCAAGATTCAAACTAACTTCACAAATTTCTTTATTACAAGCCGTATATCATATTAACAAAGAATTCAATATAAAATGATATTCTAGCACGACTGCTAATAATTACTTCATTAAAATTGAAGGTTTAATTTCATCCAAATCTTTGAAAATATCATATGGTTTTATATTGGCAGTGATTTCTAAGGCCTTCTTCTTTTTCATTGGTTTCAATTTAATCCCTTGAGATAATATATCATGCTTTATGGAGTTTGGAATTGGAATAGCTGAATGAGCTTTTTTAGAATGTTTATCTATAAGGAGATCTTTTAATGGATAAAAAAATTCTTGGAATTTTACAGATATAGATATTGGTTTAGGTTGAACCAATCTCTTGATACTAGGGACATCATTGAGTTGCATAGATGGACCACGTCCCAATATTGGTAATATTTTTGATATTGGTATTGGATTTGGAATTCCCACCATTGAATTGAATTGGTCCTTTGTAGCTGGTACATCCAATTGTAGAATTAGATCTTTCCGTTTTTGCTAGGCCCTGATAAGTACTATATAGACGCATTCGATCCGATTTATCAAAGAATCTTATGGAACTTGATTATTATCTTCTATCTTATTATGCAGTTGGATATGTTGATCTCGATTATTAAAATTAAATGGAGCATTGTATTGCTGATATGTATGACCCGACTACTTATAATTTCCACATATTGGAGAGTATTCATCACTAGTTCTTGGATTGGGACATTCACTAGCATAATGTCCTAATTACCTACAATAATAACATCAAAGTAGTCTTCTTTCAACACCCTTAGGAATATGGGGTGTTTCTACTAATATATATCAGTTTGGCCTGTCCCAAATTGAATAGGTAAATGATCTCAGCTGACCAATTGGTACTGTAGAATCTGAATTTGGTTTGTGAATAGATAGATATTAAGAATATCCTTGCTGATTTTGTACAATAACTTGAGAATTGGGTCGATATTCTTGATTATACATCAAATTTTAAAAATTAAAAAAATTCCTATATTATTTATTGGAACAATTCTCGTTCGAGCAAAATCTATTTCCTGTCTAGACTTGATTAACATCCCACAAAATCAGTTGAATCATGGTCTGATTACTGAACTATTGTTACTTTTATAAATTCCAACAATTGGTGGTGATTTACTTATTCCTACAAAATGTACATTGCACAGTCATTTGGGGTGGTGAAAAACATTTCGTTATCAAATAGCCTTATCTCTTACAATTACTACATTAAATATTGGTTTACATATTAGTTGGTTTATGCCTCTTGTCCTTATCTTTCTCTAGATTAACAACCAATTCATCCATCTTCTTTGTCAAAGTTAATAATAAAGCCTCATTTGAATCCTTCAATACTAATTTATTAGATATCTTTATCATAGGTACTGGATTTTGATATGGAGAGTATAAAAAATACAAAATTGCAATTGGTGGTAGTATTACATGCAATGGGACAGCATTAATTATTTCCTATGGAATAGCATTAAGATTTGTACTGTAATCAATCATTCTTGGATAATTATCCACTATTTTATTCTAAGTTGGTATTTGATAAACTCCTTGCAATGGAATCATCATAGCTTTGATGATTAAAAATTGGTCATAATGACATTCTTCCTATATCTTAGCTCGATCAAGTGAAGAAGCAATTGTGGTTGATGTTGTGTAATAATATAACCATTAAATGAAAGAAGAAAGGAATGGTTATATTATAAAAAAATTCAAATAAGAATATTTGAGAAAATTATCTTAGAAAAATAGATAATAGAAAAAGAAGTAGAAAAAAATCAAAAGGTGTTAATATTGTTTTTTGTAGAAGTGACTTCTAATTACTTTGTATGACCATAAATAAGGCAAAACAAAATAGATTAGAAAAATAAATAATATTGGCATCTTTAGAATAGAGTTGAAAATAGGTTTTAGAAAAATTTATCATAAATTTCTAAGAGTTGATATCCAGAGAGGGCCGGTTATGAACCTGGGTTGAAATCTTGATGCACAAAATAGTATGTCTATAGCAGATGAAGGGCTTTTTGGTAGATTAGAGAGTGGAATTAGAAGGCAAACTTAAGAAGTTTTGTATAAGATTTAATTTAGAGTGATTTGAATCATAATTGACTTTGTAAGAGCTTTGCAAAGTTAGGGTTGTTTTGAGCAACTTTGGATTTTGTGAAATAATATAAAATTTATGCTTTGCGCAATTACAAAATTTTTATAGCAGACCTATAACTAAAAATTTGTATATTGATTGGTATTGTTGTTGTCAATCTGTACTACAATTTTAAACTTAATCTAATAATTTAATTATAAGTAATTGAGATCTAAATGGATTAAAATCTTGAAAATTGGATTTTGAGGATCAGTTAGGATTTTGCTGATTTTGAGCAATCTTCTAATTGAATTTGAGTGAAATTTATATCAATAGATAATAGACTTAATTTTCTATGCATATATGAAATTTGAAAGCAATTAAATAGTGAAAAGAAGAGATTTAGGTGCTAGAATATTGGCATTAAGATTAGAGAAGGAGGTTGGCCGACACCCAAGCAAATTTATAGGTTTTTCTTCTTTTTAGTAAGTTCGATCTTCTTTAAACTTGATGTGTTTGTTTTCAACTTAGTTGGTAAGGAGTGTATAAATTTTCAATCAAGATTAATGGTTTATTTGGTAGTTATTGAGATTCTAGAATTATCTTAGGAATTGCTTAGGATTTGATTAGGATTTAGGATTTGGGTTTAGGGTTTAATATTTGATTAGGATTTCATTGAGGTTTCATTAGGATTAAGACTTGGATTTAAAATTAAATATTTGATTAGGATTTGACTCAGGATTTAACAAAGGTTTGACTTAGGATTTGACCAAGATTTGACTAGGATTTGACCTAGGATTTGACTTAGGATTTAATCAAGGTTTGACTTAGGATTTGACTAGGATTTGACTTAGGATTCAACCAAGGTTTGACTTAGGATTTGATCAAGGCTTGACTTAGGATTTGATCAAGACTTGACTTAGGATTTGATTAAGATTTGACTTAGGATTTGACTTAGGATTTGATCAAGATTTGATTAGGATTTTAAGATTTCTATTTTTAATATTTTCTAAAATTATTATTTTATATGTTATTAATTTATAATTAATATATGATTCATTTATTCTTCTTTTTATAATTTCTTTAAGATTAGGTCAAAGCTTGATTAATATTGTTAAGGTTTAATGGAAGTTATTTAGGATTCTATTGAGTTAGGATCTTGTTGTTGCATATTTTCTTTTTAACTTCTTTAGCCAGGTGCCCGAAGCATTCTTAAGCAAGACTTTACGTATTATGACATTGATTGAGCCTCCTTCACAAACATCTTCAATTTTGATAGATATAGTCCATTAACTAATATAGAAAAAATAAACAACTCTGTCATTTGATTATTTGGCTATTTACAAAGGATATCTACTACTCGGCCATAATATGACTACATTGCTTCTCTTGGTACCATTCTATTATTCATTAACCTTTTTGTAAGACGTTCTTTAAATCCAATTGGTTGAAAATGGGCTAAAAATATATTTTTCAATGCCTCCCAATTAGAAAATTGATCCATAGATTGGCAATTATACCATTCAAACATTGTATCTTTCAAAGTCACTAGCAGCCATCTCAATCAAATATCTTCAATTCTACCATTGTTGGTTACGTATGCAATCAGGAATTTGGACATTTGTTGTTCTGGATCTGCTCCTGAAAAACCTCTAAAAGCATGTAATAGGACTATGCTAGTTGTGCGATTGCCTACCACACCTATTTTGACCACAATTAGAACTGTTGGACCCTCTACTGCCATTGAAGATGATAATATTCTACTCAATTTTTTATTAAAATAAACATTGCCTTCTCTAATTATTTTTTTCAAACTTTCAAGCCTCCACAATTTATTATTATTATCTACAGGTAATTTTATTAGTTGAAATTGAGATAAAAATGATGGATTTTAAAACATGCTAAATTGATCTTTAATAGCAAGTAATTAATATCATTCTAAAGAACCAATCTTGCTAGAATCAATTGTATCTACAAAAAAAAAGTACCCAATGGAGTATCCAATTCTTCTGTGCCACGTTCTCTTTCCGTTAGCGGGCTCAAGAGATACACTAGACTATTGATTGAATTATCTACGAGTGCTCTTGGTAATTTCTTTAATGATATATATGTCTAAAATATTAAAGGTTTTTCACGTTCTAGGTATGCTTGGATGTGCAGACAAGCATGCAACCATGGTTTAATCCAACTCTGTCAATGCTTCTTTTTTACATTTTATTCTTGTTTGTCTCACAACAAATTTTTTTACTTATGCTATTGTGGTGAGAGTCCTAGCTCTAAGGAACACAAGGTCTTTTGTACCTCTAATTAATCAAGTGTAAGATAAGATCCATAAAAGTTCATAAAATTGAAGAATTTACATTAAAAAAAAACATACTTTATTAACCTTAATATATTCTGCCTTTAGAGACCTGCCCTCAATTTTGCTCATAAATCTTAGGATATCATATTAATTGAAGCAAAATTTAAGTACAAAATACTTAAAGAAATAAGAAAGTAAATCCCAAATTTTTTTTGATCATATCTACTGTGGTTAGGGAGAACCATGTTGTCAAAGTTATCCCTCCTTGCAGCCTTTAATTCTAGACCCCCTTTGCTTCACACCTTCATTGCTCTTTATTAAAGAAGACCTAAGTATTAAGATTTGATAGACTTATAGCTTGTCTCATGTTGTAAACATTCTCTAAATATTGCTCCAAAAGTCCTCTCCAAACTTGAGTTATAGGCTCCATCCTTCTTCTTTAATTTTGTCTTCTAACAATTCTAGATCCGACCACAATTTTCCTCATAACTCCTTGAATATAATTCCAATGGCAATCAGTTTTTTACACAACCTAATAGACTTATATATCTACAAACCTCATCAAATTTTTCTCAAATCACTACTCTAATTACAAAGATATGCTCCCTTGAACTTCACTAATTTGGAAATAGATCCTTGTCATTTTGAAAGACCATAACGTTTTATCTATAAAACAAATAAGTGTCAAACTTATACTCATCTCTTCCTTAACTTATATAGATTATATCTACCAAATCTCACTCTCAAATTCATCTCCTAACTCCCCCTATATAAAAAAATCCTTCTTGCTCTCCTACACTCTTCTCTTCTTATTCTGTTTTTCTTTCTTTTTACATCTTCACTCCTCGCTTGTCATCTCTGCCTGGTCTTCCTTATCTTCTTGGTCAAAAAGACTTCTCAACCCATATCTTTCCACCTCTTCAACCTTTTCCCTTGGACTAACTTGAAGAAATTTTATTTTTCAAGGTGAATTTCCATTCTACCTTCTTGCTACTAATTTTCTACCAACTTTTCTTTTAATTTCAGCCCACAACATATAAGTTCAGATCCAAGAGAGAAGAAAATAAAGGTAAAGTAGATCTAAGATAAATAAAAGAAAATCTAATAAGTAGAAAGAAATGATTTAGATTAGATTAGAGATAAAATAGAAAGAACCACAACCCCCTCCGTTTTTCATCCTTTTGTCTCCTAATCTTAATTTTTTTATTTTAACACATTCTTTTATGTCTTTCACACTATGTTTTAATTTACAACGCGACAGCACAGTCGTATTGTAATTTGGCTATCATGTGAAAAAATTATACATGTATATTTAATATATAATTTATTATACAGTTACATGAAAGCCGTGACAGTGGAATTTATTGGTTATAAGTTGTGATTAGATTGTTAGTTTAAAAAGAATCTATCTAAAAAGGTCATTATTGAGGTTTATATAATCTTATTTCTTCTTTTGATAGTAATTTTGAGGTTGATTTTATACTGATAGCAACTTTCATATACCTTAAGTCAACTTTATTAGACATTGGTGATCCTTAAGATCTTATTTACTTCTTTTATTTGCTATTTAAAATACATATTATATAAATCTTATTAAAAAAAAAGGATTAGAATGGAGTTTTTAGTATAAAAGAAGATAGTTAGGCCATTCATGTGAATGAATGGAGATGGATGATAGAAGTCTCTATTCCTATTGGCCAAAAATCATGCCCAATGGACTTTAAGGAGGCTACCCGAGGCTTTATTATTGATTAGGGTTTTTTTTTGGAAAGCAGTCAAATATCAAAGGCTAGGATCAATAAGTTTGGATTTTTGGATATGGTTTTGGTGCAAATCTTATATGATTTGGACTTTTTATGAAAGAGATATAGGTGCTCAAAGTTAGGGTGTTGAAATTGTATATACTATCACTCTGTTAGGCATAACTCATGCATACAAAAAGCAATAAAAGATCGGCCATTAGCTTTGAAAAGAACACTTTTTTGACTATATTTTTTATGTATAGCTTGATAAAATCTAAGCTAGGATAAAGGAGATATTGGGAGTTGAAATCAATGCTTGTAAGTTGAGGGTAGTAAGTGACCCTACTTAACAAGTGGTTATATTTTGAGCTATATCTTATGCAATTTGATAGATTTTTGGCTCAAAATTTTTAAAAGTGTATATATTTGTGTCATAATACTATGCACAAAAATTTTGTGGCATTAAGATTTTGGATTTGTGAGATACAAGGAAAATAGTGCTCAAGTGTCTTTGAGCTAGGGTTTAAAGCATCTACTAGGATTTTTGAGATATTGGACGATCAAAAATGAATTTATAATTGATTCTTTTTTTTGGTAAAACTTAAAAAAAATTCTACACTTTAAAGAAAATTTTATAGAAATTAAACAATTGGATCAAGAGTTATTGGACTCCAAAGATCAAGATGAAATAAGTCCTTACAAGTGAATAAAGTTTTGAAGGGTTTTTATAGAAATTTGAACATCTTTTTGTACAAATCTACTTGAGTACAAGAAAATTATCTATATAACTTCTTTTTTACAATAATGTTATATTATTTGTCCTTTTTATTAAGGATAAATCACTTATTGGAGTTTTGCCAATAATTTTCAAGTAAATTCTCTACAACTAGGTACCCAGTGTATTTCCAGATAGAAGTGCACGCCATACGACAATGCTCTCTCTTGTCTTCCTTTCAACTGGTGTTTTTTTTTCTCAATGTGATGTTTTCATTCTTATTAACCATAATCTTTCATCATATCACTGAAATTTCTTTCCATCTCCATCTAATTACATATTTGGCTTCACTTTGAACTAGTACCAATTTTAAAATTTCTTTGTACATCATGCTAAAAAAACCACTCATTTGGCAGTTAATTCCTAATACTCAAAACTATTGTCAATCCTTGGCACTGGTGCCAAAAATATAATTGTCATTTTACTTATTCTTTTAATATTATATAGAATAAACATATAAAAAAGAAAAAGGGGATTTGAACACAAGAAAAGACAAAATACATGAGATACACTTGTTAGGGTCACATAATTAAGTGCTTCTGATTAGTAGAGTTTAATGAATATGTTGTCGTGTTGTGATTCGGCTACCATGTGAAAAAATTGTATATGCATATTTAATGTACAATTCAGTATACAATTAAATGAAAGCTATAATAGTAGATTTTATTGGTTACAAGATGTGATTAGATTATTAGTTTAAAAAGAATCTATCTAAAAAGGTCATTATTGAGGTTTATACAATCTTTTTTTGTTTTTGATAGTAATTTTGAAGTTGATTTATATTGATAATAACTTTTGTGTATCTTAAGTCACCTTTGTTAGATTTTGGTGATCCTTAAGATCTTATTTACTTCTTTTATTTGATATTTAAAACACATATTATGTAAATCTTATAACAAAAAGGATTAAAAAGGAGTTTTTAGTATGAAAGGGGATAGTTAGGTCATTCATGTGAATGAATGGAGATGGATGATAGAAGTCTCTATTCCTATTGGCCAAAAATCATACCCAATGGGCTTCAAGGAGGCCACCCAAAGCTTTATTATTGATTAGGATTTCTTTTTGGAAAGCAATCAAATATCAGAGGCTAAGGTCAATAAGTTTGGATTTTTGGATATGGTTTTGGTACAAATCTTACATGATTTGGACTTTCTATGAAAGAAATATAGGCGCTCAAAGTTAGGGTGTCGAAATTGTTTCTATTGTTATTCTTTTGGGCATAACTCGTGCATACAGAAAGCAATAGAAGATCGGCCATTGGAATTGAAAAAAGCACTTTCTTGGCTATATTTTTTATGTATAGCTTAATAAAATCTAAGCTAGGATAAAAGAGATATTGGAAGTTGAAATCAGTGCTTGTAAGCTGAGGGTAGTAAGTGACCTTGCTTAACTAGTGGTTATATTTTGAGCTATGTCTTATGCAATTTGATAGATTTTTGATTCAAAATTTTTAAAATTGTATTTTTTTATGTTATAAGACTATGTATAAAAATTTTGTGGCATTAAGATTTTGGGTTTGTGAGATATAAAGAAAATAGTGCTCAAGTGTCTCTGAGCTAGGGTTTTAAGCACCTACTAAGGCTTTTAAGATATCAGACAATTAAAAGTGAGTTTATAGTTGATTTTTTTTTGTGATAAAACTTAAAAGTATTATCTACACTTTGAAGAAAATTTTATAGAAATTAAACAGTTGAATCAAGAATTATTGGACTCTAAAGATTAAGAAGAAATAAATCTTTGCAAGTGAATAAAGTTTTGAAGGATTTTTGTAGAAATTTGAACCCTTTTTATACAAACCTACTTAAATACAAGAGGATTTATCTATATAACTTTTTTTTTGTAATATTTTTATATTATTTTTTCCTTTTTATTAAGAACAAATCACTTATTGGAGTTTAGACAAAAAAATTCAAGTAAACTCTCTACAACCAAATACCCAATGTATTCTTAGATAGAAGTTTATGCCATACTACAACATAAATGCTTTAAAATGACTCCGTTCTCTTCATCTTTCTACTACTTCATAGTCAAGAATAAACTTTTGTAATTCTATCTCCTATAATTCTTGTATTATATTCTTTTATCTTCTTCCAATTTTATAACAACATGAAGCAATATTATATTGTCTTAACAGATTGCATAGAATTGCT
The DNA here is from genome assembly GCA_036785485.1 of Physcomitrellopsis africana. Taxonomy (NCBI): domain Eukaryota; kingdom Viridiplantae; phylum Streptophyta; class Bryopsida; order Funariales; family Funariaceae; genus Physcomitrellopsis; species Physcomitrellopsis africana. The sequence continues at coordinate 205,698 of JAWRVF010000394.1, read as the reverse complement.
TCACATTCTAATCACTAAAAATAACTTCTCACTAAAAATCCATCCCAAGACTAATCATCTTTCTAATATTTTCTTTCACCGCTCAACTCTCACAGCCAATATAATATAATATTCTCATTCATAATCAAACTACATTGATATTTTTAGTCTTTGGCTTATTATCTACTACTACATCAAACTCAACAATCAAGCAACTTCAATTTCTTATTCATCTACATATAAATTGAATTTTTTGTTTCATTACTATACTTCTCAATTTACATAATATACTCAATCGGAATATATTCTGAACTTTTTACTATATTCTTGACACAAAAGAAAAAAAAAGAAAGAGATAGTACTAAGCTTATCTCGGTTCTCAACTCTCATAGGCGGGCCTTGATTTCTTCTTCCCTATTTTCTTTATAGTAAAAATTGAAATATCAACTGTCATCTCTCTTGGCCTAATCACTTTTTCAATTAATTTCTTTATTTTTCCATCTATATTGGCCAGCCAATGGATTAATTATTTAATTTATGAATATTTAATTTTTATTCTATTACCAAAATTATTTATTTATTCTATACTCCTTATTAAAGAAAGTGATGAATGGAAGACTTCATTTTGAATTAGGTATGGATATTTCAAATATAATGTCATATCTTTTACACTTACAAATACACCAGCTCCTTTTCAATATTTTATGAATGATATTTTTTGTAAGTTTCTTGATGATTTTAGTATCTACTATTTAGATGATATTCTCATCTATTCTAAGAATATAAAAAAATATGAACTTTATGTTCGTCGTGTATTACAAAAATTTAGAGATGCAAGGTTATATGCCAAGATAAAAAAGTATATTTTTCACACTATTCAAGTTGATTTTTTATGATACATCATCTCAAATGATGGTCTCAAGATGGATCCTAAGAAAGTCTAAACAATCCTAGATTAGAAGATTTCAAGAACAGTAAAGGATGTATAATATTTTTTAAAATTTGCCAATTACTATCCAATCTTTATTAAAGATTTTTCTCAAATTATAGCTTTGCTAATATGCTTAGCTTGTAAGAACAAACTCAAGTAGAGTAAAGAAGCAGAAGCATTGTTTGAAGTTTTGAAGACAACTCTTATTTTGATACCAATATTGTATCATGTCAACTTTTCTAAGACATTTTTTATGGAAACGGATGTATCAAACTTTTCTTTGGATGTAAAATTATCACAAAAGGAGCAAATAAAAAATTCCATGTAGTAGCTTTTCATTCTAAAAAATTTTTAACAACAAAAATCAACTACAAAATCCATGATAAAGAACATTTTGTAATTATGGATTCTTTTTATGAATGACATCATTATCTAGAAGGTACTTCTAATTCAATCATTGTATATATGGATCATAAGAATCTCAAGTATTTTATAATCAATATTGACTTTGGAGCTAATATCAAGAGATTCTTGGTGGACTCAAATGTGGAAGGCTGTTAAAGAGTTTGTATAATTGTATAATATTTGTTCAAGATCAAAAACTTCTCGTCATCAACCTTACGGACTTCTTCAACTATTACTTGTATTGAAACAACTTTGATCTTTTATTTCTATAGATTTTATTACAGATATTTCAAATTCAAGTTCATACAATTCTATATTTGTGATAGTAGATTGTTTCACTAAGATGGCTCATTTTATTTTATATATAAAATCTATTAAAAGTAAAAAAATAATTAAATTCTTCTTTGATAATATCTATTGTTATCATCGATTATCAAAGGATATTATATCAAATAGAAGGATATAATTCATATTAAAATTTTGAAAGATCTTTTTTAAAATATTGAAAGTGGATATAAAACTATCTTTAGCTTTCTATCCTCAAATTGATAGCCAAATAGAATAGATAAATCAAGTTTTGGAGTAATATTTGAGATGTACCATCAACTATCATTAAGATGATTGGACAACTTTTTTGCCATTTGTGGAATTTTTTTATAATAATTCAATATATTTATATACTTAATAAATTCCATTCTTTACAAATTATGGTTATCATCTATAACTTGATACTTTTGGCTTTTCAAAGGCTGATAATCCTACAGCAGAAGATTTGGCGAATTGGTTGTTAGAGCTACATGCAATAATGAAGGTACAATTAAAAAAAACTCAAGAACAACAAAAGATCAATGTAGATGTCTATTGTAAGGAATAACCTCAATTCTATATAGGCAATAAGGTATAATTACTTTATTATAATATTAAGACTAATCATCCTTATGACAAGCTGGATTATCATAAGTTTAGACCATTTTCAATTTGTGAATACATTAATCCAATTGCCTATTGATTACATATATCAAAATCTATGAAAATCCATCATGTATTCTACATGTCATTATTTGAGCCATATAAGACAATGGATATATAAGGAAGAAGACAAATACCATTGCCTCCTATAGAAATAGATAACAATGAAGAATTTAAGGTGGAAGAGGTCTTAGATTTGAGACAACATCAAAATAAGCTGGAATATCTTATACTTTGATGTAGATGTAATATTAGTGAATGCACATGGGAACCATCTAAGAATCTAGCAAATGCATCAACAAAAGTCAATGCATTTCAACAATAATATCTATCAAAATCATGACAAAGAGTTAAAAAAATCCTTACTATAAAGCCAAATAGGTTCAAAAGAGATTTCATTCTATTTTGTATCATCGTTTGCTATTTCTTTGAATTTGTTCATGCCAAAATAAATAAAGAATCAATAATCCACGAGTTCAGGTTAAGAACTATCATTTGTTGATTTATCGGATGAAACATTATAACTATAACAATCTTCAAGATAATGGAATAGAGATGAAGATCCTTAAGAATGACATATTCTTCTTTGGATTGATGGTAAGATACAATATATTTTGTATCATAACCTTAGAAGAGACTCCCGATATTTGACAATATTTTTAGAAGTAGGAACTGTTCTTGATGGTGTTCCAATTATTTTCTTTGAAGAAAGTTATGAAAGTCTCAATAATGATCAAATAATAGGGTGGTCCTCTTGTCTTGGTATGGGACAATATTGATAGCTGAGAGGACCTATCAACTATCTTCAAAGGAAGCAAAGATCAAAATATGTAGCAAATACAATTCGACACATCTTGGACTTCTTCAACTCATAATCACTATTCCTTGTAGAACTCATCTCTAGAAAGGAGGTAATGTCACGATCAAGATTTATTCCAATAATTATTTAATTAATATAGATAAATAAAAGTAGGTAGAAGTAAGTAGAAGTATGTTAATTTGATAATATCTTATAGAAAAGCTTCTTGGAAGCTTCATAGATGCAGATTCATCTTCATACATGTCTATAGATGATTGATAGGCTAAAAAGTTAGCCACAAAACTAGCCACGTGTTGCACATGTTGGTAGCTTGTTTTACAAGTTAAATATGTGGCACACATATAAGAAATATATCTTGTAAGTTTGACATGTGTCTTGAAAGTTGGACACATGTTGGAGGTTCTATAAAACGCCACCACATAGTTCTTAGATCGATAATATATATAGAGACAAGAGTGAAGCCTTCTTCACTCTTGTCAATACTTTTTTTATTCCTAATCTTGTTTTAAGAGTCTCTAGTCTTCTTGTCTTTAACAATAGCCATTCTAGTATTAATACTATACCATCTTTGAGTGATTTTGAGTAATACAAGAGTATATTTTGTTCTTTTATGATTCATATCCTTGTCCTTGAAAGATTAGGATTTGATTAAGATTTTATTAAGATTTGATTAGGACTTGATTGGAATTTGGCTAAGATTTGATTAGAATTTGACTAAGATTTGATTAGGATTTTTTTGAGATTTGACTAGGATTTGATTAGGATTTTTTTGAGATTTGACTAGAATTTGATTATGATTTGATTAAAATTTGATTATGATTTTTATTTTAATATTTTTAAAATATTTTTATATTATTTTTTATGATTTTTTTAAAAATTCTTCAAGATTTCTTTGTATTTTTTTACAATTGATTAAAAATTTAATTGAATTTTTTTAATGGTTGAATATACTTGTTATTCTTTAATTTCAATTTTTATATAATTTTATTAGAGGTATTAAGACTTATTGTTGCAATTTTCTTTTTATCTTCTATAACCAAGTGCCTAATGCATTTTCAAGCAAGACTTCATATAATACAACATTGTATAAAATCTGTAATTGAAATATGGTGTAGTAGTTATTAAAAATATATCAATATTTCATATAAAATTTGAGACCGTTGTCAAGGTAGAGAGAGTTTGCCTCTAAAAAGTAATAGGCCTCTATTTGTCATTAATTTTTCAATCAAATATTAAAATAGATAAAAACTCCAAATTTATATAAAGTTATTTCTAAAAAAGGTAATTATATCAAATATACAAGCCTTAAATATTCTAAAATCTCTAAAATATAGCAAAATATATTAAATCCTTCATTAACCTTAAAAGGGATTTTTTCCAAATTTCAACAATACATATCTCCAAATTAGACCATCTATAAGTATTCAGATTTATATAAAGTATTGATATAATTTTAACAACTACCACAAATTTCAACTATCATTTCAATGCCAATCTTTAGATATTGCTAAAATCCTAACTGTAGCTTCAAACGCTTATTTATTGATACCTGCATGCTAATTTCTTCATATCTTATAAATTAAATGCCTAAATGCTATAATAATTTGGTGTATAGCTTTTCATTATAATAATTCACCTTCTTAGAAATTTTTATATAAAAATTCATCTAGAAGCTTAAGATATGGTGGAAATCATTACTATCAACAAAATGGTCTACTTACTACCTTGGAATTGGATTTGCTATCTTCAACTTTTATTATCTCACCTTTTTATATTTCAAATATAATAATTCTTTTATATAAGATGTAGGTCTTAAAATCACCTCTCCAATTGCATTTCTTAATTTCTAAAAGCTCTCATACAATTCCTCGTATCTTCAAAAAATTCATACTAGATATGATTTATATATCTTAATTTCAAGCGTCTACTCCTCCCTCATAAAAATTTCAAATCTTTTGGTTTTTATACCAAAATTGTAGTACAATAAATAAGCTTTTTAATCTTAGCCTTTGATTATCAAATACCTTCTTTGAAGTCACTAAAATTCTTATTCTTGTCATAGACAGCCTATTGAAAGCCTATTAGATATGATTATTAACTAATAGAAATGAAGATCTTTACCTCTTATCTTCATTTGTTCATACCTTGCTTTTATCCCTCCTAATAAGCCTCTTAGTAGTTTGATTTTTTATCTTTGGACTCCAATCTCCTTTCAAGGCTTCATATTAAATATTTAGGATTTATATAATTTAAATGCTATAATTAAAATAAGTAAAAAAAACCAAAATAAAATTTCTTACATCAATCTCTTTAAATACTTTATAAATCATTCTAATACATATTAAAATTTATAAATATATTATATATTTTAACTAGTTTTTATATACTTTAAGCAATTATAGTACAACATCATTTGGACAATCTGATATGTGCTATTGGATTTTAGAAAAAAATCTTCTTTTAAGATATATAAGGTTTATAGTATTTTATTGTATACTTGGATATTTTTGTCTATTGAAGACTTATATATTTGATGTAATCTAATCATTATTCTCAAAATCACTAAATAAGGACTACTATAGAAACTTTAATAAAATCAAGAGAGTTAGAAGAACTAATTGTAGTATTAATTGATTATAGTTTTGAAATCAATTTAATATCAAAAAAAAACTATATAAAAAAAAAATAGCCTATTGATATTAAATATAGATGGATGATAAGATCAACAAATAATTCAAAAAGAAATTTATATAAGACTTGTCCAAATATCAAGGTGATGATATGAGATGTTATATATGAATAATATTTTTTTATATAAGATATATCTACATATCTTGTTATATTAGAAAAACCATATATTACTACCACATGAATGGAGACAAAGATTATAGATGATGGTTTAACCTATGCAAGAATAAAAAGCTAAGATAGAATGAAAATAATTCAATTTTTAACTGTTTGTGCCAATCATGAAAGAAATTATAATAAGTTGAGAATAAAACCATTATCAAATGAAAATTTTGAAGATCTTAAGGATTTTTAATATACACCATTATAAAGCGGGATTGCAATGGATTAAAAAAATATGTTATTGCTTAAATTTAAAAAAAAAGATAATATCTATTAGACTTATTGGATTGAGATAAGATTGTGTATTATCTTTTAAGACTATTGACAAGATGAAAAGGATGGATAAACATTATATTAAAAATATGGAGCAAAATTTGAAAGAAAATGGAGAATTATTTGAAAATAAATTTATTCTAGGAATATTTGAAGAAATAGGATTTATAAATATTATGGAAGAATTAAATTATTTATTATAATATGAATTATAAAAAAAAAAAAAAATTATTGGTATATGTTCTAAAGAATTTTATAATAGAATTTAAATATTTAAAAAAAATTTAAGTTACCAAGATATGTATTGTTATATTATAGTTTGGCTACTATGTGAAAATATTGTATATATATATTTAATATAAAATTTATTACATAACTAAATTAAAGCCGTATCAATGGATTTTCATTAGTTATAAAATATGGTTAGATTAATAGTTTGGAAGAGATCTATTAAAAAGGTTATTATTGAAATTTATACAATCTTTTTTTTTTTAATAGTAATTTTGAGGTTGATTTTATATTAATAATAGCTTTTATATATCTTAAGTAATTTTTATTAGACATTGATAGATACTTAAGATTTTTTTTTTATTTTTTTTATTTGATATTTAGAACACATGTTTTATAAATCTTATTAGAAAAAGAATTAGAAAGGGATTTTTAATATAAAAAGGAATAATTATGCCATCTATGTGGATGAATAGAGATAGATTATAGAAGTCTCTAATCCTATTGGCCAAAAGTCATGCCCAATAGGCTTTAAGGAGACTGCCTGAGGACTTATAAGAAATTAGGATTTATTTTTTGAAAGGATTTGAACATCAAAGGCTAGGATTAACAAGTTTGGATTTTTGGCTATGGTTTTAGTGCAAAATTTATGTATTTTGGATTTTTTATAAAGGAGATATAGGCGCTCAAAGTTATAATATTAAAATTATATCTATTGACACTTTTTTGAGCATAACTTGTGCATACAAAAAGCAATAGAGAATTGGCGACTAACATTGTAAAAAATACTTTCTTGACTATATAGTTTGTATATGGCTTGATAAAATCCAAGCTAGATTGAAAGAGATATTGGGAGTTGAAGTCAATGCTTGTAATTGAAGGGTAGTAAGTAACCCTGCTAATTAGTGGTTATGTTTTGAGCTATATCTTAGGCAATTTGATCATTATTGGCAATCTAACTTATCAACAATTGGTTAATTATGAATTTATAAAAAAAAGGCATTGAGAAAATTTTATATACCATAAAAGGACTTTATGTACAAACCTACTTAAATACAAGAGATTTTATCAATATAATTTTTTTTTTTTGTAATATCATTGTGTTATTTGTTTTTTTTTATTAAATACAAAGTATTTAATATAGTCTTGCCAATAAGTTGCAAATAAATTCTCTATAGCTAGGTACCCAATATATTTCTAGATTGAAGATCACACCACATGAAAATATGTCGAAATTAAATATAAATCAATAAAAAAAATTATAAACCAGTAGCTTTGCCACTACCATTACATTATATAGGAAGAATAACAAGAATATCTACACAACCAAATTTAAAGGATCCTAAGAAGATAGGGCGTGAATTTATAAATATTACATTAAATGGATTAAAAGTTGGATTTGATGGATTTTTAACAAAATATAAAAAAAAAAAATTTATAAATATGCTTTTATAACATGGAAAGGCTTTTGCATTTAAAACAAATGAAATTGGATGTATTAATCCAAGTATTGTAGCACCTATAGTTATTTTTACTATTCTTCATGAACCATAGAAATTACGACCAATTTTGATGCTAAGAGCATATTTATCCAAATTAATAAATTTATTCAATGAAAAGATTAAAATAGAAATTTTAGAACCACATATGATATCTTATTCTAATCAATGGTTTATAATATCAAAGAAAAATAGAACAATAAGATTTATAGAAGACATGCAACTTATAAATAAAATAACTATTAGAAATATGGATTCAAGTTTAATTATAGATGAATTTATAGAAGCATTTGTTAAAAAAATAATCTATTCAATAGATGATTTTTACTCAAGATATGATCAATTTTAATTGGCATTACAAAATAGAGATTTAATTGCTAAGAAGATTCTATTGAATTTAGTAAAAATGTATACATTGCCTCAAAGGACTACTAATTCAGTAGCTCATATGATGAATAGAATGAATAAAGTATTAAGAGAATTTATATCAAAAAAGACTATGCCATTCCTAGATAATTTTCTAATTAAAAGATATATATAAGAGCAAAAAGATGAAATATTGGATCAAAGAAATTATAAAAGATTTATTATAAATCATATCATGGATTAAAAAAAGATTTTATTATAATTGAAAGAGATACAATTGATCTTATTAGATATTAAATATATATTTAGAATAAATAAGATACTTGTTATTAAACAAATGTGTAGAATATATAGACGTAAGCCAAGTATTAAAAAAGCTGATATTATTAAAAAGATAAAAAACTGTATAAATACAACGGAAGTCAGAAGATTTTTAGGAGTATATATTTTCTATCATATATAGATACGTCATTTTGTATATACGATAGATCTATTATATGAGTTACTAAGAAAGAATAAAAAAATTCAATAGAAAAAAAAATAAAAAAAAATAATGAAAAAATTGAAAGAACTTCTTTCTTCACCTCTAATTTTAAAAAAAGTGAATTATAAATATAAAAAGCTAATGATATTAATAATTGATGCAAGTTCATTTGAAATAGATTAGACAGTTGGACAAGATGATCGACAACAGAATAGATATATAATAAAGTTTACAACAAAGATTTTGAATATTAGACAAAAGTCATATCTATAAATTAAAGAAAATTATAGAATATAATAATAGTTATGAAAAATAAAAAAAAATATTTAATTGATATAGCAATAGTTATAGAAACAGATTATCTACCTTTATTGAATATGACTATAAGTTATTCAATTTCTGATATTGCTATATTAAGGTAGATAGCATATATCAAATTTATGAATCTAGAGTTTAAGCATATTATAGTGAGAGATAATTTAGTTATAGATATATTATTAAAAATAAGGTATTATGATGAAGAAGATATGATTGATTTGAAAAATGATGTGGATGTAAAATTTTATACTAATATATTATCAAAAGAAGAAGATATATATTTGAAGATATTATTTGAATTATTATTAAAAAAATTATATAAAGATAAATGAAGAGATATTGAAAAGTATCTAAGCACATTAAAGTGATAAGAATATTAGACAAATAAAAAATTTAAAAAAATCTATAAGAAAGTATATGGATATTTTTTATATGATGGATATTTATAAAAGCATCCAAAAAAGAGAGAAAAAGTATTATTATCATGGACATAAGATTTATTCCAATAATTATATCTACTTAATATGAATAAATAAAAATAGATAAAAGTAGATTAATTTGATAAAATCTTAGATAAAAGCTTTCTAGAAGCTTCATAAAGACAATTTCACCTTCATACATATCTATAAGTGATTGGTAGGTTAAAAACTTGGCTAACAAGTTAGCCATGTATTGCACATGTTAGTAGCTTTTAAAACAAGCTAAATACGTGGTACACATATAGGAAACTTGTCTTGCAAGTTTGACACATGTCTTGCAAGTTTGACACATATTAGAGGTCTCATAGAACATTGCCACATAGCTCTTAGATAGATAGTATATATTGAGACAAGAGTGAAGCCTTCTTTACTCTTACAAACTCTTTTCTTGCTTCTAGTCTAATTCAAGAGTCTAGATATTTTCTAATCTTTGATAATAATTATTCCATTTCTTTTTAAATGTGTTAGGAATATATATTTTGGAAATTCACAGAACCTTTTAGAATATTCTAAAAACTTTTAGAGTTAATAAAAGTTAGTTGAAAAGCTTTCTAATTGAAGAAAGTAACTCAAGAAGTTTCCTAATTAGTAGAAGGAGCTCAAGAAGCTTTCTAATTAACAGAACGAGTTCAAGAAGCTTTCAAGTTGATAGAAGCTGATCGAGAAGCTTCTTAGTTTGATAGAAGCCACTCAAAAAGCATCTTAGACAAGAATATATATAAGGGTCGAGGCTAAAGAGTTCTTCAATCTTGACAAGGCATCTCTTAGAGTTTTAATTCACCTTTCTTAATATTATTTGTGTATCCATTTATTCAATTTGAATTCTTGTTGGTTTTTTTTTCAAACCTTATCCTAGTTCAAGTCTCTTGCTCTGTATTCTTGTGTCTTTGACAAAATATATATATTTTATTATTTCTATTTTGTCATTTTCTTTTGATATAGATTTCATTGATTTATACAACTTTTTTCACTTTGTGTCTTTTATACATTGACAAGAGTGCACATACAATATCAGAGCTTTATCTTTTCTTGATTAAAAATAGATTATTTCTTTTTCTTGATAAAATACAAGCATAATAGAAGTTGTGGATTATCCACTTCTAAATTAATATTATTTATAATTTTTTTTATTTTTAAATATTTTATTCTATAGTGAGAATAAATTTTTTTATTATTATATTATCATGGCAGAGCTTGCTGAAATGAAGAATACAATGATATAAATGCAAGAAAAAATAAGAAAATTAATACTTATAATACATAAAATCAATGTACCATCACAAGGAACAATAAGATTAGTAAGAAGTGAAGATATAGAGATGATTGAAGCTACTTTAATATCTATACCAAGTCATGTTACTTCACCTATAATAGAATACTATTCAAGCATTAAGAAACCAAAAATTAGTTTACTTGAGAAGTTTAATGGTATAAGATTTAGGTTTTGAGGATTCATCAATTAGATACAACTAGTGATTGAACTTCAACCTCAAAGTTATCCAACTCAAGGATCACAAGTCAGGTTTATTGAAACACTGTTTTTAAATTTTATTTTATTTTGGTTTTTATCTTTTCTAAAATGATATAATCCAATATTAGATAATTTGGAGGTATTTTTAGCTGAGTTTCAATCTATGTATAAAAAACATGATGTAATTTGTATTGCAACCAATAAGATCCATATCTTATAATAAAATAATTAATTAGTGACATTATATACTTTATAATTTTGACAACTAGTGACTGATATCAAGTGGGATGATATTACATTCATCAACAAATTTCTCTATGGATTATAATATGAGGTAAAAAAATTGATGCTTAACTTATCCAATCCTCAAACATTGAGTCAAACAATTGATTTTGTTGTGAAATGGGATAATTGACTTTTTGAATTTTAATTTGAGAGTCATATAAGAAAGCCTCAATATTATTATAATACAATAGCAATATTAACATTTATTCAATACATACATTTGGAAGTAGAAGACATTCAAATTGATGTGATATGTTTTATACCTCTTACTAAATAATAAAATATTAGTTATTATTAAGAAGAATTATACTTATATTTTAAAGAATCTAAATATACTATTCAATATTATCCAAAAAAATGATGCAATTACAAAATGAGGAATATGATGTTGTCTTATAATACGTTTATATGATGAAAATATAAATAAGAATGATTTTTTAATTAATATTCAATCATCTTAATTGAATAAGAAGTGAAGATATTTAAGAAAGATTTTATGAAAGCCTCTTAGATTATTTTCTTATCTTAATAGCTAGTAGATAAGAGTTAATTATTAATTTTTCCTTTTAGATTATAAAAACTCTTTTATTACCTTAAAAAACTATAAATTAATAAAAATAGGATAAAAGAAATAAATATTTAATATGGTTAATATTAGAATTAAATTGAACATAGGATTGGACTTAAAAATCCCTAAAATAGGTTGGATTGATACTTAGGGATTGACTATTTGTAAGACACAATCAAAATTAGATCTTTAGCTACTAAATTAGCCATTGAGGATAAAATATATGATTAATCAAAGATCAATGGTTAGAATTTGAGAGCTAGCTTCAAGTTCATTCCAAAGACATAAGATTCATTTTTATAGATTTTGGCATGACTTTGCAATCATTGTTCAAAGTTAGGATTTGTATTGGTGATTTGGATTTTATGCAACAAAATTAGGATTAGCACTCTTAGCTGGTTTGTCAATTGATATAATATCTATACTTAAAAAATTGAGAGTATATGATTCATTTAATGTGTTATAAGTGTGTGAAATTTGTGAAGCTACAATAGGAACTATTGTTATATGGCATAATCTTCAATCTAAGAATATACTAGATATTTGGCTGTAGAAACTTTACTTGTAATTTATTGGCAAGATTCCAATAAGTGATTTGTTCTTAATAAAAAAGACAAATAATATGACAATATTATAAAAAAAAAATTATATTGGTACAAATCTCTTTTATTTAAATAGATTTGTAATTAAAGTCCTTGTATAATATATAAAAAATCCTTAACACCCTTTTTTTTTTATAAAATCACAACTAGCCCATTGATGATAAGTTAGATTGTCAATAACTTTCAAGAAAAATCCATAATCCCCTTCTAAAATCTCATCTTCATATCAAAATTTTATTATAGCTTCATATGTGCATTTTTCCACCTCCATAAAGTCTTAGCTCCTAAAAAATCCCTTTAGTTTATTCAAAATGCTCAAATTGCAACAAAATCCTTTAATAGCTTATTTTTCCACATAGATTGATTTCTTTTCAAACTTTATAGTTCAATAACTTTTGATCCAGCCATTTAGTTTTTATCAAATTTCTTCAAAATATAGATAATATTCTTAAGCTTTACTATAAGAAAATTCAACTATAGATATGCTTCGAATTGTTTGATATCTTAAAAATTCTAATAATTACTTAAAACCCTAGTTGATAGATATCAAAGCACAATTTTCTTCATATCTTACAAATCCAAAATTCTAATATTATAAAATCTTTATACATAATTTTGTAATATAAACAAAACACACTTTTAAAAAATTTGATCCAAAAACTTATCAAATTGCTCAAGATATGGCTCAAAACACAACCACTAATTAAGTCGGGTCACTTATTGCCTTTAGATTGCAAGCACTAACTTCAATTCCTAATATCTTATTTATTCCAACTTGGATTTTATCAAGTTATATATGAAAAGTATAGCCAATAAAATATTCTTTTCAATCTTTATTGTTGATCTATTATTGCTTTCTATATATGCAAGTTATATCCAAAAGAATGATAGTGGATATAATTTCAATACTTTAATTTTGAGCAACTATATCTCTTTCATAAAAAGTCCAAATCACACAAGTTTTGTATCAAAATTATAGCCAAAAACCTCAACTTGCTAATCTTGGCCTCTCATGTTCAAATTCTTTTCAAAAAATAAAACCTAATTTTTTAATAAGTCCATAGGCAATCTCCTTGAAGCCCATTGGGCATGACTTTTGACTAATAGGAATAGAGACTTCTATCATCCATCTCCATTCATTTATATGGATAGTCTAAATATTCTTTTTTATATTAAAAATTACTTTTCAATTCTTTTTCTAATAAGATTTATATAATATATGTTCTAAATATCAAATTAAAAAAAAAAAAAAAAAAATCTCAAAGATCACCAATGTCTAATAAAGGTGATTCAAAATATATAAAAGTTATTATTAATATAAAATCAACCTCAAAAGTTGCTATCAAAATAATTAAAAAAATAAAAAAATGGTTGTATAAATCTCAATAATAGCCTTTTTAATAGATTCTTTCTAAACTATCAATTTAATCATATTTTATAATCAATAAAAATCCATTGATATGACTTTCATTTAATTGTATAATAAATTTAATTAATTATATAATATTTTCACATGATAGCCAAACTACAATACAATATTGTGCAATTGGAATCTTGTATAACTCCTACTAAAGGTCCTATCTTTTTTTCAAAATCCTCTCTTTATTTTATAATAGATGTGTATTTGAAATCTAAAAATAACAAAACCTCTACCTTATTAGATTTAGGAGCCTTAGTGTATTTTTTAGATAAAGAATTTATTAAAAATTATAGAATATCTTTAATATAAAAAACTAAATCTGTATATACAGAAGTCATAGATGGTTATTTATTGTCTTTTAAAGATGTTACTGATAAAACTCTTTTTATAAATATAATAATAAATAGTCATAATAATTATGTAATCTTTAATATAATTAAATCTTTATCTAATCCAATCATTTTAGATTTATCATAATCCTCAAATAGATTAGATTTTTTGTAGACTTGACTTTTTTCAAAGCATTAATAAAAGTCTTATTAATCAAGTAAAAAGCCATAAGTCTAATATAATAAAATCCATACTTGTAGGTGCAAAAGCTTTTATGAATGTAGCAAAAGAAGAATCATCTTTTTCTATTTATACTATATCTATTTTTAATAGTGGAAAGACTTCAAGTAACATTTCAAGCTAGTGTCAAGATTATTAAGATGTTTTTGAAAAAAAAATGTAAATATTCTTTTAGAACATTATCCATATAATTACTTAATCGATCTATAATTTTGTGATAAATTATAGACTGATTAAGTAAATTATAGATTATAGATTTAACCAATTTATTTTGTGATAAATTATAGATTGATTCAAAAAGAGAGCTTTTACTAGAGATATGTCATTCAAAATTTCTAGTAAGAGTTCCTATCTTATTTGTAAAGAAAAAAGATAGATCACTATAAATATGTGTAGATTATTGAGGGCTCAATAAGATTACTATCAAGAATAGATACCTTCTATCTTTGATATTTGGATTTTTTTATCAATTGAATCAATCTAAGATCTATACAAAAATAGACCTACAAAAAGCATACAATTTAGTCTGCATCAAAGAAGGAGATGAATAGAAGACTGCATTTTGAACAAGGTATGGATACATTCAATATAATGTTATGTCTTTTGGACTCACAAATTCACTAGCTATTTTTCAACATCATATGAATGATATTTTTTTTAAGTTCTTAAATAATTTTGTTGTCTGTTATTTAGACAATATTTTAATCTACTCAAAGAATACAAAAGAATATGAGTTAGATGTTCATTGTATGTTATAAAAACTTAGAAATAAGAGATTAAATGCTAAGGTGAAAAATTACGTATTTTATGTTATTCAAGTTGACTTCTTAAAGTATATCATTTTAAATGATAGTCTTATAATAGATCCTAAGAAAGTTTAAACAATTAGAAATTAGAAGATTTCAAAAACAATAAAAAATGTGCAATACTTTTTGAGATTTACTAATTACTATCAAATCTTCATCAAGAACTTTTCTTAAATTATAGCTCTACTTATATGCTTAACTTGTAAAGACAAACTTGTATAGAATACAGAAGCAAAAATATTAGTTGAAGCTTTAAAGATAGCTTCTACTTTTACACCAATCTTATATCATGTCAACTTTTCTAAGGTATTTTTTATGAAAATAGATGCATTAGACTTTATTTTATGCAAAGTATTCTTACAAATTAGAGTAGATGACAAATTCTATCTAATGGCTTTTCATTCTATGAAATTTTTAAGAACAAAGATCAATTACAAAATCCATGATAAAGAAATTTTTGTAATTGTGGATTCTTTTCAAGAATGGCATTATTATCTAGAAGGTGCTTCTAGTCTAGCCACCATATATATAGATTATAAGAATCTTGAGTACTTCATGTTAACATGCATGTTGAATTATTATCAAGTTTGTTGGAGTATGTCTTTGTCAAGATTTAAGTTTATTATCACTTATTGGCTAAGAAAATAATAAGGTTTGTTTGATACTCTTTCTAGGCATTCTCATTTTATACCAAAAGAAAGAAATTTAACTTTTGATCAATAAAAAATAATTTTCTTGAAGCCGGAATAATTTCATCTTTGAGCAATGAAATCAACATTGACTATTGATTTAATTTTTTTCAAGCAAGTCCAATCAAGTATGTCTTTACACCCTCTTGTTCATGAGATTAAAAATAATTCATTTAAATCTCGTGATACTTTCAAGTTTGAGTTCAAGAACAATCTATTCTATTTCAAAAGATGCTTACATGTTTGAAAAGGTAAAGTACAACTATGTGCTTTTGAAGCTTATCACAACTTCCCTATAGCATGACATTTTGGATATAATAAAATTTTAGAGCTACTATCAAGAGATTTTTGGTGGCTTCAAATATAAAAGATTATTAAAGAATTTGTACAAACATATAACATTTATCTAAGATCAAAAATTCTCCATTATCAATCATATAAACTTCTCCAACCATTATCTATATCAAAACAATTTTAATCTTTTGTTTCTACGGATTTTATCACAGATCTTCTAAATTCAAGTCTATATGTCTCTATATTTATAATTGTAGATCATTTCACCAAGATGGCTTATTTTGTACCATGTACAAAATCTATCACAAGTAAAGAAATAGCTAAACTCTTCTTTGATAATATCTATCATTATCATAGATTATCAAAGGATATTATATTAGATAGAGGGATGCAATTTGTATCAAGATTTTAAAAAATTCTTTTCAAAATATTGAAGCTGGACATAAAACTATCTTCAACTTTCTATCCTCAAATTAATACACAAACGGAATGGATAAATTAAATCTTGGAGCAATATTTGAGGTGCACCATCAACTATCATTAAGATGATTAGACAACTCTTTTGCCATTGGTATAGTTTGTATATAATAGTTTGATACATTCTTCTATTCAATAAATTTTATTCTTTGTAAATTATAATTATCATCCACGACTTGATACTTTTAATTTTTTAAAAGCTGATAATCTTGTGATAGAAGATTTAATAAATTGATTATTAGAACTATATGTAGCAATAAAGGTACAATTAAAGGAAGCTCAAGAATGACAAAAAATCAATGTAAATGTCTATTGCAAGAAACAATCTTAATTCCATATGGATAAGAAGATATAATTACTTCATCATAATATCAAGACTATTCGTCTTTGTGATAAGCTGGATTATTATAAGCTTGGATCATTTCTGATTTATTAACAAATCAATCCAATTGCTTACTGATTACAATTTTTAAAATCTGTAAAGATCTATCATATATTCTATGTATCACTACTCGAATCATACAAGACAATGGATATATAAAAAAGAAGACAAATACCATCGCCTCCTATAAGAATAGACAATAATAAAGAATTGAGGTGGAAGAGATCTTAGATTCAAGATAACATTAAAATTGGCTGAAATATCTTATACATTGGTAAAAATATGATATTAGTGAATGCACATGGGAGCCATCTAGAAATCTAGTATATGCATTAGAAAAAATTAATACATTTTATCAATAACATCCATCAAAATTAAGATGAAGAGTCAAAAAAATCTTTGCTATAAAAAAAAAATAGATTTAATAGAGATTTCATTCTATCTTATATTATAATTTGCTATTCTTTTGAATTTTTTAGTACCAAAGAGATGAGAAATCAATAATTAGCAAATTTAATTGAAGAGCTATCATTTGTTGACTTACTAAACAAAATATTACAACTATTACAACCTTCAAGATGATAGAATAGACATGAAGATCTTTAAAAATATGTTTTTTTTTTTTTATTGATGACAAGATACAATGTGTTTGATATCACAACCTTAAAAGAAACTTCTGGTGTTTGGTGATACTTTTAAAGGTAAGAACTACTCTTCATGGTGTACCAAATATTTTCTTTGAAAGAAGTTATAACGGTCTCAACAATGATCAAATATCAAGGCGGTCCTTCTACCTTAGTGTAGGATACTATAGATGGTTGAGAAGACCTATCAACTTGCTTCAAAAAGAATAAAGATCAGAATATGTAATAAATATAATTTGACATATCTTGAACTTCTTCAACATGTAATTATCACTCCTTATCAAACTCGTTTCTAGAAGGGGAGATAATGTCACGAACATAAGATTTATTTCAATAATTATCTAATTATTATAAATAATTTGAAATAAATAAAAATAGGTTAATTTAATAATATCTTATAAAAAAGCTTCTTAGAAGCTTCATAGACACAATTTCACCTTTATACATGGCTAAAGATAATTGGTAGGTTAAAAACTTGGCTAATAAGTTAGCCACGTTGTCGTGGTGAGAGTCTTAGCCCTAAGAAACACTAGGTCTTTTGTGCCTCTAGTTTCTTAAGTGCAAGATGAGATTCATAAAGTTCATAAAATTGAAGAATTTACATAAAAACATACTTTATTAATCCTAACATATTCTGCCTTTAGAAACCTGCCCTCAAATTTGTCCATAAATCCTAGGATATCACATCAATTGAAGCGAAACTTGGATACAAAGTACTTAAGGAAGTAAGGAAGCAAACCCCATAAACTTTTTGATTATAGCTCATGTGGTTAGAGAGAACCATGTTGTCAAAGTCATCCCTCCATGCTGCCTTTGATTCTGGACCCCCTTTGCTTCACACCTTCATTGCTCCTCATTAACAAAAACCTAAGTATTGAAATTTGATAGGCTTGTTTTTTGCTTTATGTTGTAAACATCCTCCAATTTTTGCTCCAAAATTCTTCTTTGAACTAGAGTTATAGATTATACCCTTCTCCTTTAATTTTGTCTTCTAACAACTCTAGATCCGACCACAAATTTCCTCATAATTCTTTAAATATAACTCCAATAGCAATTAACTTTTTTACACAACTTAATAGACTCATATATCTACAAACTCCAATAAATTTTACTCAAAATGCTACTCTAATCACAGAGATATGCTCCCTCAAACTTCACTGACTTGGAGATAGACCCCTATCACTTTGAAAGAGCATAACATTTTATTCATAAGACGAATGAGTATCAAACTTACTCTCCTCTCTTTTATAACTTGCTTAGATCATGCCTATCAAATTTCACACTCAAATTCGTCCCCTAACTCCATTCATATCCAAAAAACCCACATATATACACTGCCCATACAAACCCCAATTCTGCCTTCACTCTATTTCTCTTTTCACCTACACTTGATTACAATTTCACTCATAACTCTTTGCTCAGAGATCATATTGACTTAAGATTTTGGTATAAAGTAGTAATCTCTATAAGGAACAAACTCCTAACAAAATTTCGCCTCTAGAATCCAAGTGGTTCCCAAGAGCTGAGGCCCAAAATTTAGTAACCCTCACTGCCCTAGTCTTAAACACCTGCAACTTTCACGACTCATATCTCCCTAGATACTTAATGAAAAGACATGAGAATTATCTCTATGAGTTCCTTATCTTGTCTACTACAAATCTATAAAAAAAATTGTACTCAAAATCCTCTCCAAGCTTCTTCTACATACAAAAATATATACTACCTATCAAAAAAATTCTATGCTTTTCAAAAAAACTCTCTCTCTTCTCTCTCACGATCCTTTTCTTGTCATCTCCCTCTTCGTCTTCCTTATCCTCTTGGTCAAAAAGACCCCTTAGCCCATGTCTTTTCCACTTCCTCAACCTTTTCTTTTGGACTAACTTGAAGAAATTTTACTTTTCAAGATAAATTTCCATTGTATCTTCTTACTACTAATTTTCTATCAATCTTTCTTCTAATTTTAATATTTTTATTTTAATACATTCTTTTATGTTTTTCATACTATGTTTTAATTTACAACTTGACAACATGTCTAATTTGTAAGACACGTGTCAAACTTGTAAGACAAGTTTTCTACATGTGCGCCACGTACTTGGCTTATTCCGCAAGCTATCAATATGTGCGATACATGGCTAGCTTGTTCCACAAGCTACCAATATATATGACACGTGGCTAATTTGTTGACTAAGTTTCCAACCTACCAATCACCTTTAAATATATATAAAGGTGATTCCACGTCTATGAAGCTTCTAAGATATTACAAAATTAATTTATTTTATTTATTTTTATTAATCTATATTAACTAAGTAATTATTGGAATAAATCTTATGTCCATGACAATACGTTGTAGAAGGTGAAATATGACTACGTGCTTTTGAAGCTCATTACAACTTCCTTATAGTAAGATATTTTGGATATAACAAGGCTTTGGAGCTAATATCAAAAGATTTTTAATGGCTTCAAATCTGGAAGGCTGTTAAAGAATTTATACAGTTGTATAACATTTATTCAAGATTAAGAACTTCTCATCATCAATTTTACGGATTTTTCTAATCATTATTTATACAAAAATAATCTTGGTCTTATGTTTCTATGGATTTTATTAGAGATCTTCTAAATTTAAGTTCATATGATTTTATATTTGTGATTGTAGATTATTTCACTAAGATGGCTCATTTTGTACTATGTATAAAATCTATTATAGGTGAAGAAACAACTAAATTCTTCTTTGATAATATCTATTGCTATTATGGATTATCAAGGGATATTATATCAAATAGAAGGATGCAATTCATATCAAGATTTTGGAAGATCCTTTTCAAAATATTGAAAGTGGATATAAAACTATCTTCAACTTTCTACCCTCAAATTGATCGACAAATAGAATGGATAAATCATGTTTTGGAGCAATATTTGAGATGTACCATCAAATATCATCAAGATGATTAGACAACTCTTTTGCCATTTGTAAAATTTGCTTATAATGATTCAATATATTTATATACTTAACAAATTCCATTCTTTATAAATTATGGTTATCATCCACAACTTAATACTTTTGACTTTTCAAAGGCTGATAATCCTACAATGGAAGATTTGGCGAATTGATTGTCAAAGTTATATGCAACAATGAAGATACAATTAAAAGAAGCTCAAGAATGACAAAAGGTCAATGCAGATGTCTATTGTAAGGAATAGCTTCAATTCTACATAGGTAATAAGGTATGATTACTTTGTTATAATATTAAAACTAATTGTTCTTGTGACAAGTTGAATTATCATAAGTTTGGACCATTTCTAATTTGTGAATGGATTATTCTAGTTGTCTATTAATTACATCTACCAAAATCTATGAAGATCCATCTTATATTCTATGTGTCATTACTTGAGTCATATAAGATAATGGATATACAAGGAAGAAGACAAATGCCACTGTCTTCTATAGAAATGGATAAGAATGAAGAATTTGAGGTGAAAGTGAACTTAGATTCAAGACGGAGTCAAATTTGGCTAAAATATCTTCTACATTGGCATGGATATAATATCAATGAATGTACATGAAAACCATCCAAGAATCTAGCAAATACATCAATAAAAGTTAATGTATTTTATTGACAACATCCATCAAAACTACAATGAAGAGTTAAAAAAATCCTTATTATAAAGCCAAGCAGGTTCAAAAGACGTTTCATTTTATCTTGTATCATTATTTCCTATTTTTTTAAATTTTTTTATGCCAAAAGAGATTGAAAATCAACAACTTGCGAATTCAGCTCAAAAACCATCGTTTGTTGATTTATCGGATGAGGCATCATGACTATTATAACCTTCAAGATAATGGAATAGAAATGAAGATTTTTAAGAATGACATATTCTTCCTTGGATTGATGGCAAGATACAACGTATTTGGTATCACAATCTTGGAAGAGACTTTTGGTGTTTGGTGATACTTTTAGAAGTAGAAACTACTCTTGATGGTATTTTGTAGAATAAATAGATAATTTTGGTCCTGGAATAAGGATTAAATATTGATAAATTGGATAAATAAAACATTGGCTGGCTAGTATAGACCAAAAAATAGAGAAATAGGTTGAAAAAGTGGTTAGGGCAAGAGAGATGACGGTTGGTATCTCAAATTTTATTATAAAGAAAATAAAAAAGAAGAAATTTGAGCCCGATTGTGAGAGTCAAGAGCCGAGGTAAGCTTGATGCTACCTCTTTCTTCTGTTTTTTTTTCTGTCAAGACTATAGTGGAGAGTTTGGAATATATTCCAATTGACTATATTATATAAACTAAAAAGTATAGTAAAGAAATAAAAAATTCAATTTATATGTGGATGAGTAAGAAATTAAAGTTGTTTGATTGTTGAATTTGGTGTGGCGGATTAAAAGCCAAAGATTAAAAATATCAATGTAGTTTAATTGTTGTAGAATGGGTAGGAATTTTAGGATTTACAATACATAGTTTGTAGGATTAAGAATAGGTAGGAAGGCAATGAATGGCCAGTTTAGAAGGCAAGATGGATGAGGAAGTTAGAAAAAGTAGTTATCATTGGTTGTGTAGCAATTAAAATAGATGGGGCAAGTATAAATTGATTTGGTACGAGGGAGTCAGGGCCAGATTGTGATAGTCCTGAGCTGGGGTAAGCTTGGTGCTACCTCTCTCTTTTCTTTTGTTAGGTTGTATTGGAGGATCTGGATTCTATTCCAAAGGATTGTAACATGTCAATGATAAAGTATAATAATAAAACGGAAATTTTATATATGTGGATAAGTAAGAAATTATAGTTGTTTGATGCGTGAGTTCTTTGTGGAGAATTGGAGGTCGAAAATCGGCTATGTCAATGAAGTTTGATTGTAGATGAGAGTGTCATACCGTATTAACTGTGAAAGTTAGGCAGTGAAGGAGAATATTAGAATAACGATTTGTTTTGAGAGACGTTCTGGATGAAGAATTATTTCTAGTGATTGGAGAGAGAAGCGGATGTATGTAGTCTATGGAAATGGTGCAACATTGCCAATTATTGTTATGAACTTAGAAGAAGATAGAAGATTACAATAGGAGAATGGGTGGAGGATTGTATCACAAAATTTATCTTTAGTTGCGGAATAGCAGAACTAGTAGAGTGGACGGCAGTATTTTAGAGAAAAGCATGTACGTGTGGATTAGACTCTAATGTTCAGTAGGTAGTTAGTTGTGTGACCCTAACTGTTAATTCAATGCGGATAGTCTTTCCTTGTGTTCAAATCCCCCTTTACAGATTAACTCTAGGCAGTATTGGTAGAGTAAGTGAGATGAACGAGAATAACATTTTAGGGCTGCTGTCGGGGATTGACAATAGTATTGAGTGTTAAGAATTAACTGCCGAATAAGTAGTTAAATTAGTGATGGAAAGCAATGTCAATTATAGATAATGAAAGATTATGGTTAATAAGAATGAGAAAATTGCTCTGAAAAAAATACGTCAGTCAAAAGGAAGACAAGAGAGAGCACAAGTAAGAAATTTGTTGCGGGACAAGCAAGAATGGAAGCTAAAAAGGAAGCGTCGATAGAGTTGGATTAAACCATGGTTGCATGCCTGTCGGCACATCCGAGCATACTAAGAACATAAAAGATCTTTAATATTTTAGACATATATACCGTTAAAGAAATTGCCAAAAGCACTTGCGGATAACTTCGCAAATAGCCCAATGTATCTCTTGAGCCCATTAATGGAAAGAAAATCAAACACAGAAGAATTGAGTACTCCATTGGGTACTTTTCTAATAGTGGATACAACCGGTACTAGCAAGGCTAGTATTTTAGTAGGGAATGTATTGCTTGCTAATAAGGACCAATTCAGTGTATTCTAAAATCCGTTGTTTTCACCTCAACTTCAACCGATAAAATTGTTTGCAGATAATAATATCAAATTGTGGAGGTCGGAAAAAATAATTGAGGGAGGCAGCAGTTATTTTAACAAGGAAGTAAGTAGAACATTGTCACCTTCAATGGTTACGTGGGGTCCAGCAGTACCAATTGCGGTACAAATGGGTGCGGTAGGTGATTGCACAACTAGCGTAGCTCCATTACCTACCTTTAGGGGTCTGCCAAGAACCGATCCAGATCAACACTTGTCTCAATTCCTGATGGCATATGTAGCCAACAATGGTAGAATTGAAGATATTTGGTTAAGATGGCTGCTAGCGACCTTGAAAGACACGACATTTGAATGGTATGATCGCCAACCCGTGGTACAATTTTTTA
Source organism: Physcomitrellopsis africana (assembly GCA_036785485.1). NCBI lineage: Eukaryota > Viridiplantae > Streptophyta > Bryopsida > Funariales > Funariaceae > Physcomitrellopsis > Physcomitrellopsis africana. The sequence goes on along the minus strand of JAWRVF010000394.1, from coordinate 181,642 downwards.
ATTGGAAAGCATTAAAAAATACATTTTTGACTCATTTTTGACCAATAGAATTTGAAGAACATCTTAAAGAAAGATTAATGAATAGCAAAATGGTACCAGGAGAAGCGGTGCAGTCATATTATGGCCAAGTAGCAGATATCTTTTGAAAATGGCCAAATAACCAAATGCCAGACTCATTTGTTATGTCTATATTGGTTAATGGACTATACCCACCAGAATTGAAGATGTTTATAAAGGAGGCCCAACTTGCGACTGTGGCTGCTTCACTTGACCGAGCTAAGGTATGGAAAGAATGTCATTATGATCAATTCCTAACCACAGGAGCCATAATGATTCCATCTCAAGGAAGGTATCAAATATCAATCTGGAATGAAACAGTGAATAGTTACCCAAAGACAATTGACTACGGTGCAAATCTTAGTGTCAATCTACAATGGATAGTGAATGTTATTCCATTGCAGGCTATACCACCAACAACTGCAGTTCCGTATTTTCTATACTCTCCATATCAAAAATCAATATCTATAAAGGAATTATTTAATGAACTACTATCAAAAGATCTAAATGAGACTTTATTGTTAACTTTGACAAAGAAGATGGACAAGTTGGCTATTAATCTGGGAAAGGATAAGGAAAAGAGGCATAAACCAACTAATATGCATCCCAATATTTGGTGCAATAATTATAAGGGGCAAGGCCATTTAGTAATGGAGTGTCCTTCACCACCCCAAATGACTGTACAATGTACATTTTATGGAGGTAAGCATGTAACCACCAATTGCTGGAATTTAAGAAGGCAACAACAGTTAGGAAATCAGACCATGATTCAACCGACTTCGTGAGATGTTAATCAAGTTCAGATAGAAAATAGGTTTGGTTGGAATGGGAATCGTCCTATAAAACAAAATAGAAATTTCTATAATTTTTAAAATTCTAAGTATAACCAAGAAGGTGACTCCAATTCTCAAGGTTTTGTGCAAAATCAGCAAGAACAACCCTAATATCCACCTATTCAGAATCCAATTTCAGATCCTATAATACCAACTGGTCCGCTGAGATCCTTTATCCATCAAACCTAGAACAAGCCTAGCCAATATATACCATTCGAGACATCCCATATTCCAGATGGAGTAGGAAGAAGACCACTGCGATGCTATTGATGCAGGCAGCTATAACACTATGCTAGTGAATGTCCCAATCCTAGAGCCAATGATGATTATGCTCCAATATGTGGAAATTGTAAGCAATCTGGACATATTTACCAGCAATGCAATGCTCCGTTTAATGTTAATAACCGAGATTAGCGTATCCAGTTGCAAAGTAAGATAGAGGACAATAATCAAGTTCCACAAGATTCTCCAATAAACCAGGTGGAATGCGTCCATGCAGTACTTACTCGGGCCTAGCAAAAGGGAAAAGATCCAATTCAACAATTAGAAGTACTAGTTGCACACCAATGTAATCTATTGAATGGTACTCCAAATCTAACATCTATATCGAAGGTATTACTAATGAATGGATCCAATTATCTGTGCAACTTGAGGATGTCTTTAGGCCTAAGATATTGGTTCAATCAAAACCAATATCAATATTTTTGAAGTTTCAGGAGCCACCTTACCCATTAAAAGATCCTTTCATGGAGAAGAATTACGACAAAGTCCATTCAGTAGTTCTAGTTCCAAATTCTATAAGAAAATTATCTCAAGGGATCAAATTAAAACCCATGAAAAAGAAAAGGACCTTGGGAATCATTGCCAATATGAAACCATATGATATTATGAAAGATTTGGATGAAATTAAACCTTTTTATTACAATGAAGCAATTATTAGTAGTTGCACCAGAATGTCATTTTACCTTGAATTCCTCGTTAATATGATGTTGTCATACTGTATTTACGTGCAGTGTATAAAAATATTAAATATCTTATATCTATTGTTAATACATGTGTGAATGCTAAAGATTATTTTAGAAGATATTATAAGGAGAGGATTTATTATAGCCACTTAGTTAATGAATTAAGATGGCTATTTGTTTTGTTCCTACCTTATTTATATCCTAGAATAGACTCTTTTGTAATTAGAAGAAAGATAAAGGTTGTTTTACTTTTCTTGTTGATTTTTGAGGTAGAATGGACCTTGTGAGGGATAAAAAAAGAAGAGCATGGGGTGAATAGGGCCTGATCAATAGGATTTGGCTGCCCATGTGGGTGTGTCAGAGTCTAATATGGAAGGAAAAGGAGATATACTCCTCTTGCTAGACCTATGATTTGCGCAGTTTTAAGTGATGAACTTTAGAGAGAGATAGCTCCAAAAAAAAGAAGCGTTTGTAATAAAAACTAGAGGATGTGTTCTTTAAGTTGTGAGAATTTTAGAACCTACTCACTTGCTTGTATTGGAGTTGTGAGCAAAAAGTTGTGCTTGTTTTAATAGAGTGAGGTCTGCTACTATCGAAAGGTGATGGCAAAAATTTCGATCTGCCACTGCAAGTTTGATTTCAAGTCTTTCTTAGTGAAGCTTATAGAGAGTGTGGAAAATTGAGCTAGCTTTCTACCAAGACATCTCTTGTAGCATTTAGAGTTGGAAAGGAAAAGTTATAAGCTTGAGAATGGGAAAAGGTTTACTGCCACCTGACGAAGAAGGGTAGAGATTTTGTTCAACCACCCAAGTCGGACAATCTCTTCAATATTTTTGATATTTTAGATGCTTATTTAAGCTTATGTAAGCTTCCCATGAAAACAAAAATCAATACATTTGGAGCTTTAATGAAAGTTTTATGAGCCGTGAAGTGTCAAGAGGGCAAATTATTGCTAGGGTTTGAAGAGCAGAATTAACTAGCTATAAAATTTGGATTTTGAGAGGCATGCATGCGAAATTTTAGAACAAGTTAGATGATGGAGTGAGCTTTCTAAAAAGCTATTGCATGCCCAATTTGGAGAAGGGAAGTAATCACAACAAAGGCTGAAGTGAAGAGGAGCTTTGCTGCCTTTGCATTTATTGGGAAATTTGGTGCCTATTTCTTTTAGCCATAACTTTTAAACGGTAAGTCATCTATTTTTGAAATTTTGATATATTTTACAATGGATTAATGGCTTTCTATAGGCTATAAGCACGCTTGATTCGACTTTTGGATAGATTTTTAGTGATTTATTTAATTTCAGCTTGTTGCATAACTTGTATTCCTCATATGCGGTTGTATTTTGAGATATACTTGAATATATACACACTTTGCTTATACTTTTTATACAAGTATATATACTTGTATTTATATCAAGTATTTATATAAGTATTTTATAAGTATTTTATAAGTATTATATATAATATTTATATAAGTATTTGTACAAGTATTATATTAAGAATTATATACTATTTTATATAAGTATTTATACAAGTATTTATACAAGTATTTATATAAGTATTATACAAGTTTTTATATAAGTATTATTCAAGGATTTATACTTTATATTTGTACAAGTCTTGTATAAGTATAATATAAGTATAATTTGAAAGCTTGAACAAATATTGTGCAAGTATAGAAGATACTTGCACGGCTTCCTCTTATGTTCTCTGCTAGTTCTAGTAACAGCTAGGAACCCGTCATTTTTCCAAGGCGAATTCTCTCTACCCGACAACGTAGAGTTCGTAATAAAGAAATTCATAAGATTAGTTTGAATCTCAATCTGGGAACACCAACTATTAATGTATTAATTGATGGTGTTCTCATTCCTGGAGTTCAAGTGGATGGTGGCTCTAGTGTGAACTTAATGAACGCCTATACTATGGAGGAATTGGATTTAAAATAATTAGTACCCTTGGCATTGGTATTAAGAATGGCAGATCATAGTAGGATAAAACCAATGGATATCTTACACACTATTAATACTGTAATCGTGGAAATTATGTATGAAATTGATTATATTATTTTTCGATCACAGAGTTCCACTTTATCATATCCAATATTATTGGATCAGTCGTGGCTATATCAAGCCAAAGCTAGGAATGATTGGAGCCGTGGAACGTTAATTATTGGAGAGGATAATGGCAAGATTGTTTTACAAATGTACCCAGTTCAATATTATGGGGAGTCTCAAATTATGGGCATAGAAGCAACATCTGAAGATGAAGGCCAATTTGAGGCAGAGTATGACAAAGTTAATAATGCAATGCAAGTTGATAAGGATCCCATTCACATGCGGAAAGAAGGTGTGTTACACCAGTATAGAGGACCAAGGGAATATTTTTTATATAAGGAAAGTGCAGAGAATTTTGACGATATCATCACGGACTAGATGAATAATCTCGTGGTAAATGAAGTCGGTACATTATAACCAGAATTGGATAAGTCCGATTTGCCGGACTATATAACGGATTCAAAGCAGAAGGGGCTAATCAATCTGGAGGTTAATGAGGAACTGGTGTGCCAATCCATTAACTTGGGTTCCAATGAAATATCCCACATTATCAAAGTATACACCGGTATTACGGGTACAGAGCTAAGCAATTGGAAAAAATTCTTTCTAAATCATAAATCTACTTTTGCTTGGTTATATGTGGATTTAAAAGGTATTCTTGCCAAATTTTGTAAGCATCAAATTACCTTAGAAGAAGATGCTACACCAGTTCGTCAAAGACAACACCGTTTTAATCCAAAATATTCTTTTATGGTCAAGAAGGAAGTAGATAAACTTTTAAACGCGGGCTTCATATATCCAATCCCGTATAGTGAATGGGTTTCAGCAATTGTGATAATGTCGAAGAAAAATGGAAAAATTTGTATATGTCAAGACTTTTATAAATTAAACGCGGCTACCAAGAAGGATTATTTTCCTTTACCTTTTATAGATGGTATATTGGACGCAGTAGCTGAGTATGAATGTTATTTCTTTTTGGACGGATTCTCGGATTATAATCAAATAAAAATTGCAGAAGAGGACTAGTTGAAGACTATTTTTACTACAGATTGGGGCACCTTTGCTTATAAAGTGATGCTATTTGGGTTATGTAATGCCCCAGCCATATTTCAAAGGATAATGACACAATCCTTTCAGGACTATTTATGATTGTCGATAGAGATATTTTTAGATGATTTTTGCACATTCAATACAACACCGAATTATTTGAAACATCTTGGTAACTGTTTGGACCAATGTGATAAATATGGGATATCTTTGAATTCTGAAAAATATTAATTTGGCGTACCATCGGGGAAGCTTTTAGGACACATCGTTTTTGCGGCTGGTATCGCCACTGACCCAGATAAAGTTACTCATATATTAGCTTTACCTAAGCCAGAAATAGTGTCTAGTGTTCGGAGTTTTGTAGGCCATGTCAGCTATTATAGGCGATTCATTCATTTATTTGCAGAAATATGTCAATCGTTAACGAATCTCTCAAAGAAACCGCCATTAGATGGATCTAGTCCAATTTGGACTGAAGAATGTATAGTTGTGTTCAAGGAGTTAAAACGAAAATTAATGTCAACACCAGTACTTGTTGTACCTTGTTGGATAAAACCCTTTCATGTTTATGTTGATGCCTTGAATGTTGCTATTGGAATCGTGTTAAGCCAAAAAGATGAAAAGGGTATGGATCATCCCATCTATTATGCTAGTCGATAATTTGTTGCTACAGAACAAAATTACACTACGACTGAACGGGAAGCCTTGGACATGATTTATTCTGTCCAAAAATTTCGGCATTATTTGCTTGGTTACCCATTTGTATTTCATGTGGATCATGATGCTCTTAAATATATGATTAATAAACTTCAATTGAGTGGATGCATTGCTCGATGGGTGTTACTCCTTCAAGAATTTAATTTCACTATTAATGTTTAACTTGGGAAGAAACATGCCAATGCAGATCATTTATCTCGATTGTCCAATATATTTAGTAACGAACCTATCAATGATGTACTTCCTGATGCGAAATTATTTGCCGTCAATGTGATCACCCCAGAATATAGTGAATTCATCCAATATGTGACATTTCAGACATTTCCACCTACACATAGTGAAAAACTTAAGAAATGCTTGATTTTGAAAAGTGCTCCATATACGATGATTGGAGATGCCTTGTATAAGCAAGGGAGAGATGGAATTCTACGTCGCTATATTTTTCAAAGTGAATTACGTATCATATTGGAAGGATGTCATTTGGATAGTTGTGGAGGACATTTTGCCGGTGACAGCACTGCCCGCAAAGCTTTAATGGCCGGATATTGGTGGCCAACAATGTTCTCAGATGCACACCAATACGTTTGACGTTGTGATCTTTGTCAGCGTTGTCGTGTTGTGGTTTGGCTACTATGTGAAAAAATTATACATGTATATTTAATATACAATTTACTACATAGCTAAATGAGAGCCATATCAGTGGACTTTTATTGGTTATAGAATGAGATTGGGTTGCTAGTTTAGAAAGGATCTGTTAAAAGGATTATTATTAAAGTTTATACGACCTTATTTTCTTTCTAGTAGTGACTTTTGAAGTTAATTTTATATTGATAGTAACTTGTGTATATCTTAAGTCACATTTGTTAGACATTGGTGATCCTTAAGATCTTATTTATTTCTTTTATTTGGTGCTTAAAGCACCAAGTATGTAAATCTTATAAGAAGAAGGATTAGAAAAGGGTTTTTAGTATAAAAAGGGTAGTTTGGCCATCCATGTAGATGAATAGAGGTGGATGATAGAAATCTCTATTCTAATTGGCCAAAAATCATACCCAATGGGCTTCAAGGACGCTGCCCGAGGGTTTATTAGGAGTTAGGATTTGTTTTTCGAGAAGAGTCAAACATCAGAGGCTAAGATCATAAGGTTTAGGTTTTTGGATCTGGTTTAGGTGCAAATTTTGTGTGATTTGCACTTTTTATGAAGAAGGTATAGGCGCCGAAAGTTAAGGTGTTGATTTTGGACCTGCTGTCACTCTTTTGGGTATAACTCGCACATACAGAAAGCAATTGAGAATTGGCGATTTGGGTTGAAGAGAGCACTTTCACGGCTACACTTTTTATGTACAGCTTGATAAAATCCAAGCTAGGGTGAAGGAGATATTGGGAGTTGAAGTCAGTGCTTACAACCTTAAGGGCAGTAAGTGACCCGATTACATAGTAGTTACATTTTGAGCTATATCTAATGAAATTTGATAGATTTTTGGCTTAAAATTTTCAAGAGTGTATATGCTTATGTCACAAGACTATGTGCAAAAAATTTGTGGCATTAGAGTTTTGGGTTTGTGAGATATAAGGAAAATAATGCTCGGGTGCCTCTGAGCTAGGGTTTCAAGCACCTGCTAGGGGTTTTGAGATATCAAACGATCAAAAATGTATTTATGGTTGATTCTTTCTTGTGATGAAACTTAAGAGGATTATCTACACTTTGGACTAAATTTTATAGAAACTAAATAGTTGGATTAAGAGTTATTGGATTCTAAAGTTTAGCAAGAAATAGGTCCTTGCGGGTGAATAAAGTTTTTGAAGGATTTTTGTGGAAATTTGAACCCTTTTTGTACAAACTTACTTAAATACAAGAGGGTTTACATATATTAATTCTCTTTTGTGAGATTTTTGAATTATTTGTCCTTTTTATTGAGGACAAACGACCTTTTGGATTTTGCCAACAAATTTCAAATAAACTCTCCACAGCCAAGTACCCAGTGTATTCCCAGATAGAAGGCCACGTCATACAACGGCATATTGATAGACCTACAAGAACTTTTGCCATGTCGTTGATATCAATTTTAGTGCAAGCACCATTTGAAAAATGGGATATTGATTTTGTAGGACCAATTGCATCAGCCATGAGTAATGGGCAGAGAAGATATATTTTGATTACGACGGATTACGTGACAAAATGGGCGGAGGCAATGGCAACAAAAACTGATAATGCCAATACTGTAGCCACATTTTTATATGAGAACATTATCACTCGATTTAGGTATCTCAAAGAATTGGTTACTGATCGTGAAATCCATTTTATTAATTCTACAATTGTGGCTTTGACAGATAAATACGAGATCAAGCATCAGAAGACAATCCCATATCACCCTCGAGCCAATGGACAGACTGAAAAGACCAACGATATTTTATGTAAAATTTTAATTAAAACAGTGTCTGGTGTAGGAACAGACTGGGATACAAAATTGTTTGCAGCCTTGTGGGCGTATCATTCTGCGTATAAAGTGACTACGAGTTCCACACCATTCGAATTGGTGTACGGGCAAGAGGCAATATTATCAATTGAATTGGAAGTTTTGAATTTACGAATTACATTGGATGAACGTTTTGGTGATAAGGATTTCCTCTAACATCGGTTAGCGTAATTGAATAAATTGGATGAAGTTAGGGCTACGGCCCTTTTCACTATGGAAGCTATACAGCGCCGCCGTAAGAGTTATTATGATAGTAAATTATGTCCTAAATCTTTTATGTCCAATGATCTAGTGCTTCTTTATGATAGTTGCTTTCACAATTTTCCAAGAAAATTCCAAGTCCGTTGGCATGGACCTTATCGAGTAATTGAAGCCTTTCCTAATGGTTCAGTTTAATTCAAAGATTTTATAGGTATTCAATTTATTACCCAAGTTAATGGCAACCGTTTACGTCTTTATTTTACGTAAATCTGGGATGGATTTTACAAACAGGGAGGAAGAGGGTGTATCTATTCATGATAGCGTACCTTTATTGAAGGTGCATGATGGTTAGAAAAGACGACTGATGGTCAGTTTTGGATCCTAATACGGCCTAGTCAGGCAAATCAGAAGTAATGATCTAGTACATTGGTTTAAGAATTGTTGTTTTAGACCCCAAGTAAAAGATTAGGAGCGGGGCACTTAGTGTGAGTTTTTGTTAGCATTTTGTTTTGAGCTTGGTTGTCCGAATGTATGCTTATTGAAGTATAGAGTGTTCTGCTGTCAGAAAGTAACAATTAGTCCGAGCAAGAAGTACGTAGTCAATACTATACAATGTCGATGGAAAGGTCGAAGAGAGCTACAGACAGAGAGGAGAATGTCTGAAACGTGCGAAGTAAGAGTAATTTGCAATCGCCGTCCCTCGTGGTGGTCACCAATATGGAGCCAATGAAGTTGGAAATCTGTTGGTCTCCACAAAGACAGAGAGATTCTATGGATTGCCATAGAATCTATGGATTACCATTAGAATGTGAAGCAATTCTATGCAGTCTGTTAAGATAATACAATATTACTTGATGTTATTATAAAATTAGAAGAAGATAGGAGAATATAATAGAAAAATTATGAAAGATAATATTACAAAAGTTTATTCTTGACTGCATAGTAGTAGAAAAATAAAGAGAATAGGGTCGTTTTAGAGTATTTATGTATTTATTAATCTCTATCAATCAGAAGCAGTTAATTGTGTGATCCTAACAAGTATATTTCATGCATTTAGTCTTTTTTTGTGTTCAAATCTTCCTCCCTTCTTTCCTTTTTTATAGGTTTATTCTAGATAGTATAGGAAGAATAAGTAAAACAATAATTACATGTTCCAAATATTTTCTTTGAAGAAAGTTATGAAGATCTCAACAATGATCAAATAATAGGGTGGTTCTCTTGCCCTAATATGGGACACTATTGATGGCTAAGAAAACCTATCAACTACCTTTAAAAGGAGCAAAGATCAAAATATGTAGCAAATACAATTTGGTGCATCTTAGACTTCTTCAACAGATAATCACTGCTCCTCGCAGAACTCATTTCTAGAAAGGAGGTAATGTCATGATCAAGATTTATTCTAATAATTATCTAGTTAATATAGATAGATAGAAATAAGTAGAAGTAGGTTAATTTGATAATACCTTATAGAAAAGCTTCTTAGAAGCTTTATAGATGTGAATTAACCTTTATACATGTCTATAGGTGATTGATAGGCTAGAAACTTGGCCAACAAGCTATCTATATATTGCACATGTTGATAGCTTGTAGAACAAGGTAAGTATGTGGCACACATATAGGAAACTTATCTTGCAAGTTTGACATGTGTCTTATAAGTTGGACATATGTTGGAGGTCCTATAGAACATTGCCATGTAGTTCTTAAATAGATAGTATATACAGAGATAAGAGTGAAGCCTTCTTCACTCTTGTCAATATCTTTTTTGTTCTTAGTCTTGTTTCAAGAGTCTCTAGTCTTCTTGTCTTTAATAATAGCCATTCTAGTTTTAACATTATACCATCTTCAAGTGATTTTAAATAACATAAGAATATATTTTATTCTTTTATAATTCATGTCCTTATCCTTGATAGTATCATGCATTATCTTCAACATCATTTGATATCCAACAAATCCTATTATCATTGGACTCCGTTAATTAGAATTACACAATCTTAATATTGATTAGATTTTGCAAAAGATTTTTTTAAGATCCAAATATCAAAAGAAGAAATAAGATATTACTTCATTTCTTGGAGCTAAAGCATTTATGCGTACAAAAAAGAAAAGAGCTAAATTTGTATTGTATGCTATTTTGATGAAAGATCCAATGGAACAATTGAAATAAGATATTGCTAATCAATACCATGACCTTGAAGAAGTATTTCAAAAAAAAAAAATAGATATGTTACAAGAACATTATCTTTATGATTGTACAATTGAATTATAAGATAGAGTTCAATTTTTATTTGGTCCAATTTATAATCTCTCATAGATGGAGCTTACAACCTTGCAAAAATATATTGATGAAAATCTAATCAAGAATTTTATTAGTCATTCAAAATCACATGTAGGAGCTCCTATCTTGTTTGTGAAGAAGAAAGATGGTTCTTTACGTATGTGTGTTGACTATTAAGGTCTAAACAAGGTAACTATAAAAAATTGCTATCCATAATTATTAATCTCAAGATTATTGGAACAATTAGGACAAGCAAAGATTTATATTAAGATTGATTTGAGAGGCACCTACAACCTAGTCAAGATCAAAAAAGAAGATCAATAGAAGATAGCATTTTATATAAGATACAAACATTTCAAATATAATGTTATGCCTTTTAGACTTACAAATATATCTGCAATCTTTCAATATATGATGAATGATATCTTGTGGAAATACTTAGATGACATTGTAGTCATCTACTTAAATAATATCTTAATCTTCTCTACAAAAAACAAGAACATGAATATCATGTATGTATGGTATTGTAGAAACTATAAGAAAAAAGATTTTATCCCAAATTGGAGAAGTGCTCTTTCTATCAACTATCAATTAAGCTAAAAGAATCCTTCACTTCAGCCCCTATATTTGTCCATAAAGATCCAATAAAACCATTCATTTTGGAAATAGATGCCTCAAATTTTGCACTTGAATTTATACTCTCTCAAATTGGTGATGATGGTCAAGTATATTCAGTAGCATTTTATTCTTAAAAAATTTCAGCTGTAGAGATTAATTATGAGATCTATGATGAAGAATTATTAGCAATTGTTGATACTTTTGAAGAGTGGCACCATTTGCTAAAGGAAATTCAAGACAAAATCATGATATATACTAATCACAAAAATTCAGAATATTTTATAAATGTCCAAGTTTTGAATCAATATCAAGTACGATGGAGCATGTCATTATCTCAATTTAATTTTGTGATTATATATTTTCTAAAAAAACTTCAAGGGAAACCAGATGCCCTTTTTCAATGGTCATATCTTACACCAAGAATAAGAAACATTATATTGGATTGACAAAAATGAGTCATGTTGAAGCCGTCTAATTTACAATTGAAGATATTGATAATATTTACCTATATAGATACAACTTTCAAGATAGAAATCCAAAGAATAATGAAGATATATCTATTTATAGATAGCATTTAGTAATGTTTAAAAATATATATAAGTGAAAAAAAAAAAAAAAATTAACTTTAAGGATAGATTGTTATATTTCAAGGATCTCTTATATGTTCTTCTATACTTTGTCAAACTTCAAATTCTTTAAGTATGACATGACTTTCTAGCAGTTGGATATTTTGGCTTCAATAAGCCCTTGGAATTAATATCAAAAAATTATTGGTGGCCACAAATATGGAAATTGATGAAAGAATTCATCTAATCATATAAAATTAGTGCTTAATTAAAGATTCTAAGATATTAATCATATAGACTTCTCCAACTACTTCTAGTTCCTATAGGCCCATGTCAATCATTATTCACAGACTTCATTACAAACCTTTTGATTTTTAATGGAAAAGATTCAGTTTTTTTGGTGGTAGACCATCTTATCAAGATGGTACATTTCATCCCATGCAACAAGACTATTTCTAGAGAAGAAATAGCCAAGTTTTTTATTGATAATATTTATTGAATACATGGCCTTGTAAATGACATTATTTTAAACTGAGAACTACAATTTGTATCAAATTTTTAGAAAGGACTATTTCAATTTTTGAAGGTCAAGATCAATCTTTTATTAGCTTATCATCTTCAAATCGATAGTCAAACAAAATAAGTAATTAAATCTTCAAACAATATCTTCATTGTAATATAAATTATTAACAAGATGATTGAATGGACCTCTTACTATTCACCGAGTTTGCATATAATAACATTGAACATTCTTCAATAAAGCAAATTCCATTCTTCTCAAACTATGGATACCACCCTAGAGCAGATCTATTTCAAATTGAAGATGTAGAAAGTCTTGCTATAGAAAATCAAACTACCTACTTAAAGACCATCTATGAAGAATTAAAACTCCAACTGCAAATGGCTCAGACTGATATAAAGACTATGTAGATATTTATTGCAAGAACCAAGCAAAGTTCAAGATAAGAAATCATGTCTAGCTACTTTGATAAAATATATAAATAAATCAACCATCATGGTGTCGTGTTGTGATTCAGCTACCATGTAAAAAAATTATATATATATATATATATATATATATATATATATATATATATATATATATATATATTTAATATATAATTCATTATACAGTTAAATAAAAGTTATAATAATAGATTTTAATGATTATAGGATATACTTAGGTTGCTAGTTTTGAAGAGATCCATTAAAAAGATTATTATTGACATTTATATAACCTTATTTCTTCTTTTTGATAGTAATTTTGAGATTGGTTTTATATATGTAGAGCTTTGGCATCTTTTGCGTCTAATTGGTGTTCTTGTTATTTCATCTTCTCTTCCAAGCTCACTAATACTTGAAACTAGTGGAACAAATACATGTGGCCAAATAATAGTAGCCAAATCACCCTCAAATTTTGCCACTTCATCCTTCAAGGCACCAATTTCTACATGTAGCTTATTCATTTCAATTCTGTATTAGTCTCCCAATTTCACCTTTTTCTATTCTAATTTTGATGCTTTCTCACGTTCTGCTTGCAACTGATATTTTAATTCTTCCCGCTCCAAATCCCATGTCTTGCGATTCTCTATTAATTCTTGCTTTTGACTGTTCATGATTCTTTGAGTGTAATCTTTATCATTTGCCCAATTTTTCTTTTCCTCTGTTAATTTTTGCTCCCATGCTAGCTTGGATTGCGTCTTTGTCCTAATAAAGTGACCTCATTCTACAATTTGATGGCTTTTTTTCATTATCTCCTTCCTGCTTGACTTCAATTGTTACCTTAAATTACCTTCCAATTGACTCACGATAAGCTGCAATTGGAAAATTTGACCCAATATTACTTCCATGAGGTTCCCTCCTTCCAATATTCTAGTGTTCGAGATTGGAGCCTCAGCCACCCTCTCAATTACTACATGAATTGGAATTCATCTTAGTGTAGTTATCGAGATAGCATCACATTCCAGCAATCTTTTACTCGGGGTCTGAATCAACAATTCTTAATCCAATATACCATATCATCACTTCCGATTTGTCTGACTAGTCTATATTAGGATCCAAAATTGACCATCAGTTGTCTTTTCTAACCATCATATACCTTCAATATAGATAATCTATCATGAACAGGTACACCTTCTTCCCTCCTAATTTTGACAAATCCGTCCCAAATTTACATAAAATAAAGACGTAATTAATTTTTGTTAATTTGGGTGATAAATTGAGTATCCATAAAATCTTCCAATTGAATTGAACTATTAAGAAAGGCTTCAATTACTCAATATGGTCCATACTAACGGACTTAGAATTTCTTCAAAAAATTGTGAAAGTGGCTATCATAAAGAAGCACTAGATCATTGGACATAAAAGATTTAGAACGCAATTTACTATCATAATAACTCTTATAACGGCGCTATGTAGCTTCCATAGTTAAAAGAATCGTAGCCCTAACTTCATCTAATTTTTTCAATTGTATAAACTGATAATGGAGGAATTCCTTGTCACCAAGATGTTTATCCAGTGCAATTGTTAAACTCAGAACTTCCAATTCAATTGATAATATTGCCTCTTGCCCATACACTAATTGGAATAGTGTGGAACTAATAGTCACTTTATACGTACTACGATATGTCCATAAGGCTGCAAATAATTTTGTATTCCAGTCCATTCCCACACCAGACACCATCTTAGTTAAAATTTTGCACAAAATATTGTTGGTCTTTTTAATCTATCCATTGGTCCAAAGATGATATGGATTGTCTTTCGATATTTGATCTCATATTTAGTTGTCAAAGCCGCAATCGTAGAATTAATAAAATGGATTTCATGATTATTAAACAATTCTTTAAAATATTCAAATCAAGTAATAATGTTCTCATATAAAAATGTGGCTATTTTATTAGCATTATCATTTTTTGTTGTTACTACTTTAGTCCATTTTGTTACATAATTGGTCGCTACCAAAATATATCTTTTATGGCCATTTTGTGAGGCTGGTGCAATTAGTCCTACAAAATCAATATCCCATTTCTCAAATGGTACTTGAGCCAAAATTGTTACCAACGGCATGGAAAAAGTTCCAATAGGTCTACCAATATGCTGACAAGGATTTCAACGTTGGACATATTGGTATGCATCCGAAAACATTGTTGGCTACCAATATCCAGCCATTAAAGCTTTGCAAGGAGTGTTGTCACCGATAAAATGTCCTCCACAACTATTCAAATGGCATCCTTCCAATATGATACATACTTCACTTTGAAAAATATAGCGACATAAAATTTCATCTCATCCTTGCTTATACAAGGCGTCTCTAATCATTATATATGGCACACTTTTCAAAATTAGGCATTTCTTAAGTTTCTCACTATATGTAGGTAGAAATGTCCAAAGCTTCCTGTCCAGTCATAATGTAATTTTGATTTGCAGCAACAAATTCTGGACTAGCATAATAAATGGAATAATCCAAATCTTTTTTATTTTTTTGGCTTAATACGGATCCAATAGGAACATTTGAGGCATCAACATAAATATAAAATGGTTTCGTCCAACAAGGTGCAACAAGTATTGGTGCTGACACCAATTTTTATTTTAATTCCTCGAATGCAACTGTACATTTCTCAATCCAAATTGAATTAGATCCATCTGTTGGTGGTTTCTTTAAGAGATTTGTTAATGGTTGATAAATTACTGCACATAAATGAATGAATCGTCGATAATAGCTAACATGGCCTACAAAACCACAAATATCTAACATTATTTTTGGCTTTGGTAAAGCCAATATATGAGTAACTTTATCTAAGTTAGTAGCAATATCAGCCACAGAGACAATGTGTCCCAAAAGCTTTCCCAATGGTACGCCAAATTGACACTTCTCACAATTCAAAGATATCTCATATTTATTACATTGGTCCAAATATTGACCAAGACATTCTAAATGGTTTGCTGTCATATTGAATGTGAAAAATCATCTAAAAATATCTCCAGTGATAATAATAAATAATCCTAAAATGCTTGCATCATTATCCTTTGAAATATGGCCAAGGCGTTACATAATCCAAATGGCATCACTTTATAAGCAAATGTGCCCCAATCTGTAGTAAAAGTGATCTTCAATTGGTCCTCTTCTATAATTTTTATTTAATTATAACTTGAAAATCTGCCCAAAAAAAAATAGCATTCATGCCCAGCTATTGCGTCCAGTATACTATCCATAAAAGGTAAAGAAAAATAATCCTTTTTGGTAGCCACATTTAATTTACAAAAATCTTGATAGATTTGGATTTTTCCATTCTTCTTTGGTACCATCACAATTGGTTTAATCCATTTATTATACGAAATTGGATATATGAAGCCTACATCTAAATGTCTTGGTCGCAATGACATTGTCGGAATTTGCAATGACATTCATCGCAATGATATTGTCGGAATTTGCTGCATCTTCTTGATAAAATAAATATTCCTCGAGTCCTCCATATTGGTATAACAGATCTTGCTTTTCCATGTGAATTGGATCCTTACCAACTTGTATTGCATTCTTAACTTCATCATATTCTGCCTCAAATTGGCCCTCATCATTAGATATTGCATCTCAATCCATAATTTGAAACTCTCCATAATATTGAACTGGATACATTTCTAAAACAATCTTGTCTCTATCCTTCCCAATAGTTAATGTTCCTCAACCTCAATCATTCATAGCTTTGGCTTGATATAGCCATGGCCGATCCAATAAAATTAGATATGATAAAGTAGAACTCTATAATCAAAAACAATAGAATCAATTTCATACGTGATTTCAACAATTACAATATCAATACTGTGTAAGTTATCCATTGATTTCATCCTACTATGATCTGCCATTCTCAATACCAATGTCATAGATAATAATTATTTTAAATCTAACTCCTCCATTGTATCAGCGTTCATTAAGTTCACACTAGAGCCACCATCTACTTAAACTCCAGGAATGAGAACACCATCAATTGATACATCGATAGTTAGTGCTCTTGGATTGGGATTCAAACTAACCTCATGAATTTCTTTATTACAAATTCTAAGTCATATTAATAAGGAATTCAATGTAGAATAACATTCTGGCGTGACTGCTTACAATTGCTTCATTATAATAGAAGGTTTAATTTCATCCAAACTTTCATAATATCATATGGTTTCATATTGGCAATGATTCCTAAAGCCCTCTTTTATTTCATTGGTTTCAATTTAATCCCTTGAGATAATTTTTTTATAGAGTTCGAAATTAGAACTGTTGAATGGACTTGTTAGAATTCTTGTCTATGAGAGGATCTTTTAATGAATAAGATGGATCTTGAAACTTTACAAATATCCGTACTGATTTAGGTTGTATCAATATCTCAAGGCTAGAGACATCTTCAAGTTGCACAGACGAATTGGATTCCAATGTTGATAATATCATCGATACTTCTTTAGGTTGTACCAATATCTTAGCGCTAGGAACATCCTCAAGTCGCACAGACAAATTAGATTCCAACGTTGGTAATATCTTCAGTATTGGTATTGGATTTGGAATACCATCTAATGAATTAAATTAGTCCACTACAACTAGTACTTCCAATTTTTGAATTGGATCTTTTTTTTTTTTATTAGGCCTGAGTAAGTACTATATGGACACATTCCATTTGATTTATTGGAGAATCTTGTGGAACTTGAATATTATCTTCTATCTTATTTTACATTTGGATATATTAATCTTGATTATTAACAATAAACGGAGCATTGCACTACTGATAAGTGTGTCTAGATTGCTTACAATTTCTACATTCTAAAGTATAATCATCACTGGTTCTTGGATTAGGACATTCACTAGCATAATATCCTATCTACCAGCAACGATAACATCAAAGTAGTCTTCTTCTATCCCTATTAGGAATATTGGGCGTTTTGACTAGTATATACTCACTAAGCTTGTTCCAAGTTGGATGGATAAAAGATCTTGGCCAACTAATTGGTACTGTAGGATCTAAAATTAAATTCTGAATGGGTGGATATTGGGAGTGTCCTTACTGATTTTGCACAAAGCCCTAAAAATTGGAGTCACCCTCTTGGTTATACTTAGAATTTTGAAAATTAAAGAAATTTCTATTTTATTTAGTTGGACAATTCTTGTTCCAACCAAACCTATTTCCTATCTGAATTTTATTAATATTCCACAAAGTTGGTTGAATCATGGTCTGATTACCGAATTATTGTTGTTTTCTTAAATTCTAATAATTGGTGGTTATATACTTACCCCCACAAAATGTACATTGTACAGTCATTTGGGGTAGTGAAGAACATTCCATTATCAAATGGCCTTGTCCCTTACAATTACTACACTAAATATTGGAGTGTATATTAGTCAATTTATGCCTCTTTTCCTTATCATTTGCCAGATTAATAGCCAATTCGTCCATCTTCTTTGTTAAAGTTAACAATTAAGTCTCATTTGGATCCTTCAATACTAATTCATTAGATAACTCTTTTATAGGTATTGGTTTTTGATATGGGGAGTATGAAAAATATGAAACTATAGTTGTTGGTGGTAAAGCGTGTAATGGAACAACATTCACTATCTTCTACACATTAGTACTAAGATTTGCACCGTAATCAATCATTCTTAGGTAATTGCCTACTGTTTCATTCCAGGTTGGCATTTGATACCCTCTATGAGATGGAATCATCGTGGCTCTTATGGTTAAGAATTGATCATAATAATATTCTTCCCATACCTTAGCTTGGTCAAGTGAGACAGCCATAGTCGCAAGTTGAGCCTTCTTTACAAACATCTTCAATTCTGGTGGGTATAGTCTGTTAATCAATGTAGACATAACAAATAAATCTTGCATTTGGTTATTTGGCCATTTACGAAGGATATCTGCTATTTGGCCATAATATAACTGCACCGCTTTTCTTGGTACCATTATGCTATTCATTAATCTTTTCCTAAGACATTCTTTGAATCCTATTAGTTGAAAATGAGTCAAAAACGTATTTTTCAAAGCCTCCCAATTAGAAAATTGTCCCATGGATTGGCGATTATACCATTCAAATGGCATGTTTTCAAGGTCGCTAGCAGCCATCTTAATAAAATATCTTCAATTCTACCATTATTGGCTATACATGCAGTTAAAAATTGAGACAAGTGTTGATCTGGATCTACTCCTGGCAAATCCCTAAAGATAGATAATAGAGCTATGCTAGTTGTGCGATCACCCACTACATCCATTTGGACCACAATTAGAACTGCTGGACCCCTCACTGCCATTGAAGGTGACAATGTTCCACTCAATTCCATTTATCTTTTTTGGACTTCTAGGCCTCTAAATTTATTATTATTATTTACAAATAATTTTATTGATTGAAGTTGAAGTAAAAACAACGGATTTTGAAACACATTAAATAGGCCTTTATTAGCAAGCAATACATGCCAATCTAAAGAACGAGTCTTGCTAGAATCAGTTGTATCTATTATTGGAAAAGTATCCAATAGAATACCCAATTCTTTTGTACTCCATTCTCTTTCCATTAATGGGCTGAGAAGATACGTTGGACTATTATCTATGGATACTCTTAGCAAATTACCTGTGAGTACTCTTGGCAATTTTTTTAACAGTATATATGTCTGAAATATTAAAGATCTTTCATGTTCTGAATATGCTCAAATGTGCCAACAGGCATGTAACCATGGTTTAATCCAACTTTGTCGATGCTTCCTTTTTAGCTTCCGTTCCTGCTCATCTTGCAACAAATTTCTTGCTTACGCTGTCATATGACGTGGCCTTCTATCTGGGAATACACTGGGTACCTGGCTATGGAGGGTTTATTTGAAATTTGATGGCAAAATCCAACAGATCATTTGTCCTCAATAAAAAGGACAAATAATTCAAAAATCTCACAAAAGAGAAGTTATATATGTAAACCCTCTTGTATTCAAGTAAGTTTGTACAAAAAGGGTTCAAATTTCCACAAAAACCCTTCAAAACTTTATTCACCCACAAGGACCTATTTCTTACTAAACTTTAGAGTCCAATAACTCTTGATCCAACTATTCAATATCTATAAAATTTAATTCAAACTATAGATAATCCTCTTAAGTTTCATCACAAGAAAGAATCAATTATAAATTCGTTTCTGATCATCTGATATCTCAAAATCCCTAGCAGGTGCTTAAAACCCTAGCTCAGAGACACCTGAGCACTATTTTCCTTATATCTCACAAATCCAAAACCCTAATGCCACAAAATTTTTGCACATAGTCTTGTGACATAAGCATATATACTCTTGAAAATTTTAAGCCAAAAATCTATGAAATTGTCTAAGATATAGCTCAAAATGTAACCACTATGTAAGCAGGTCACTTACTGCCCTTAAGGTTGTAAGCACTGACTTCAACTCCCAATATCTCCTTCACTCTAGCTTGGATTTTATCGAGCTGTATATGAAAAGTGTAGCCGTGAAAGTGCTCTCTTCAATCCCAATCGCCAATTCTCAATTGCTTTCTGTATGCGCGAATTATACTCAAAAGAGTGACAGTAGGTCCAAAATTAACACCTTAACTTTGGGCGCCTATACCTTCTTCATAAAAAGTGCAAATCACACAAAATTTGCACCTAAATCAGATCCAAAAACCTAAACCTTATGATCCTAGCCTCTGCTGTTCGACTCTTCTCGAAAAAAAAATCCTAACTCCTAATAAACCCTCAGGCAGCTTCCTTGAAGCCCATTGGGCATGATTTTTGGCCAATTAGAATAGAGATTTCTATCATCTACCTCTATTCATCCACATGGATGGCCAAACTACCATTTTTACACTAAAATCCCTTTTCTAACCTTTCTTCTTATAAGATTTACATATTTGGTACTTAAAGCACCAAATAAAAGAAGTAAATAAGATCTTAAGGATCACCAATGTCTAACAAAGGTGACTTAAGATATATACAAGTTACTATCAATATAAAATTAACTTCAAAAGTCACTACTAAAAAGAAAATAAGGTTGTATAAACCTTAATAATAATCCTTTTAATAGATCCTTTCTAAACTAGCAACCTAACCACATCCTACAGCTAATAAAAGTCTACTAATATGGCTCTCATTTAGCTATGTAATAAATTATACATTAAATATACATGTACAATTTTTTTACATAGTAGCCGAACCACAACACGACAACGCTCTCTCTTGTCTTTTTTTCGACTGACATATTTTTCTCAAAGCAATGTTCTCATTCCTATTAACCATAATCTTTCATCATCTATTATTGACATTGCTTTCCATCTCTAGTTTAACTACACATTCGATTTCACTTTCCAACCAAGACTAATTTTGTAACCTCTTCATGTAACATCCCTAATTATATGTTTGACAATTAATTCTTAATACTCAATACTATTTTCAATCCCCAGCAACGGTGCCAAAAATGTGGTTTATCATTTTATTTATTTTATCAATATTGCCTATAATAAATTTATAAAGGAGAATTCAAATACAGCGAAAGATTACGTACATTGAGTTAAACTATTAGGGTCATATAACTAACCGCCTTCTGATTACACCAAAATATCCCAATTCTATTACAATGTCTCCCATATGTTAACAATAATTCTTTTAACAAATAAAATATCACAATCAGTAATCCAACTTAAGTATTCACTATGTCTTCTCCTCTTCTTTCTTATGACAATAATATATAATATTATAATATTTCAAAAAAATATAGCATATAATTATCCCATATTCCAAACTTAAGAATACTCCAAAATTGACTATCACTCCCAATAAATCACTTCACATAATTTAGACTCCACGGACTTCCTCTCGTGGATCACCCTCAATTCAATACTCAATGTATTATAATTTTCTCATATTCATATTCATTTTTTATAAAACATCTCCAATTCTCCACTTCTAGTTTTCTACTTATATTTTTTCACTCGTATTTCAGCATACCCTCAATCTTTCATTATAAATCAATTCTTTCCTTCCTTCTAAAACTGCACTTCAAAATATTCAAAACCTATCCATTATCCTTCTCCTACAAAAGAAACAACAAGAGGTAGCACCAAGCTTATCCTAGCTCAATACTATCATAGTCTGGCCTTGACTCCTCCATATCCAATCAATTTATACTTATCCTGACAATGTTAACTGCTATACAATTAATGATAATTACTTTTTCTAACTACCTCATCCATTTTATCTTCTAAACTAGCCATTCATCGGTTTACTGCCTATTCTTAATCCTACAAACTATGTATCGTGAATCATAAAATTCCTATCCATTCTACATTAGGCCATCTATGTGAATGAATGGAGATGGATGATAGAAGTTCTATTCCTATTGGCCAAAAATCATGCCCAATGGGCTTTAAGGAGGCTGCCTGAGGGTTTATTAGGAATTAGGATTTGTTTATGGAAAGGAGTCAAATATTAGAGGCTAAGATCAGTAATTTTGGATTTTTTGATATGGTTTTGGTACAAATCTTGCATGATTTGGACTTTTTATGAAAGAGATATAGGTGCTCAAAGTTAAGGTGTTGAAATTGTACCTACTATCACTCTTTTAGGCATAACTTGTGCATAGAGAAAGAAATAGAGGATCGGTGATTGGGATTGGAAAGAATACTTTATTGGCTACACTTTTTATGCATGGCTTGATAAAATCTAAGCTAGAATGAAGGAGATATTGAGAGTTGAAATTAGTGCTTGTAAGCTAAGGGTAGTACGTGACCCCGCTTAACTAGTGGTAACATTTTGAATTATATCTTAGGTAATTTGGTAGATTTTTTTCTCAAAATTTTCAGAAGTGTATATTTTTATGTCAAAAGATTATGTAAAAAAATTTTGTGGTATTAGGATTTTGGATTTGTGAGATATAAGGAAAATAGTACTCAAGTGTCTCTAAGCTAGGGTTTTAAGCACCTGCTAGGATTTTTGAGATATCGGACGATCGAAAGTGAATTTATGGTTGATTCTTCTTTGTGATGAAATTCAAAAGTATTGCCTATACTTAAAAAAAATTCTATAGAAATTAAATGGTTAGATCAAGAGTTATTAAACTCTAAAGTTCAATAATAAATAAGTCCTTGCAGGTGAACAAAATTTTGAATATTTAGAATATTTTTTTAGAATATTTTTTTAAAAATTAAAATTATAAATGAGTTGCTACTTGAATAGAAAAAGATGATTTAAATTTATAATCTTTCAAAATCTAATGCAATTGATGATATTAAATTTATAAAATATATGGTTTTATTAATAAAAATATTTAAAATAATACTTATAGGTATTAATTAGAAAATTATATATAAAAAAATAAAAAAATCTTTGTATATAAACTATTTAAAAAAAATTATGAGCTTAATCAATTTTTAGAGATAGACATGATTTCTTTAAATAAAAGAATAAATAAAGAATTATCTTTTTAAAACTTTAAAAAATAAAAAATAATAATAAATTACATGCTTTAAATTTTAAATATTATGTATGATTTATTTTATTATTTTATATCATAGATTTAATTATTTATTATAATTATAAAGAATATGATATAAAATTAAAATATGTTATTAAATATTTAAAATTTTGGCATCTAAGTATTAAAATCAAGAAAGAAAAAAAATACATGCTACTGTATGATTGAAGTTCTTTGAAGTTAAAAAAAAATTTGCTTATTGAAATACTTTTATATGGATTTTTTATTAATAAATATATATGAAAGCAAAATTAAAGCTATTTTTAATCTTTTTTATTCTAATCTTGATTCAATTTTCTTTGATTTTTTATATATAGTAATAAAATATTCTAATTTATTTCTAGTTATTAATAAAATCTTTTTTTTATTTTTTATATTTTTTTATTTTATTTTTTTGAATATTATGTGGATATATTATCTTTTTAAAAATCTATTTAAATTCATATCTTTGATGTTTTGACAAGACTAATATATGTCATATTAAATTATAAACTTTCTTAGTAAAGAATAGGTTATCACTTTTTTCTTTATATTATCAAAGTATTTCAAAGATTTCAAATTATTTTCCTTCAAATTAAAATTATTGCTACAAAACTATCTTCATTTCTTGTCTTTTTTATATAGATATTTTTGATTCATTATAGTTACAAAAAATAAAGTATAAGTATATATTAAAAAATATTTTTAAATCCATGTTATATTCTAAATTAATTAATAAAGAAGATATAAAAATGACAAGAATTTCTTCACCAATTATAATTTCTCAAGTGTCTCATAGAAATATAATTGTATTTATTTAAGAACCACAAGTTATTCTTTTAAACAATTTTAATAATATTAGATTCAAAATTTGAGGATTTATTATCAAAGATTCAAGAATACAAAGCGAGAAACTTGAATTAGAACAAGGTTTCAAGAAGAAATCAACAAAAATTTGAATTAACTAAATGAATATACAAACAATACCAAGAAAGATGAGCTTGAACTTCAAGAGATGCATTGTCAAGATTGAAGAATTCTTTAGCCTTGATTGCCATATATATTTGAATGTAGGATGCTTCTTAAGCAGCTTCTATCAAATTAAGAAGCTTCTCAAGCAATTTCTACCAATTATGAAGCTTCTTGAGCTCCTTCTACCAACTAGGAAGCTTTTTGAGCTCCTTCCATTAACTACAAAGGGAGATTCAAGTTATTGATGGCCAAATGATCAATTTGGGACTTATCACCCGTGAAGCTACAATTGAATTAGAAGTGGGAGATCACAAGGAATTATTAGTGGCTGATCTCATGAATACGGGACGCTATCCCTGTATTTTAGATATACTATGGCATTTATGCAATGATCCAACTATTTGGTGGTTCCAAAAGGAATTGTCATTTGAATCAGCATATTGCTTCGAAATCTACTTATCACAACTATTAGAAATCACGGATGTAGCAACAGACAATAACATGGGGAGTTGTGAAGGTTCAATACTCGAGAAAGAATTCCAACCAACAACATGAGGTATCTCCTAAGAAAGGCCAAAACAGGTTGTCTTGAGTGCACCAAAATATGCAATGGTGTCAATGACAGCTTTTCACTTGTTCAAGAGGGGGGCCAAAGTGTATGCAATGGAGGTATCAGAAATAATTAAGAAAATAATGAAGGAGTAGATTCTGATAAAATATGAAGATTTGCATGAGGCTTTTAAGAAAGAAGCGTCAAACGAATTATTAGACTACAAAGTATTAGATATGAAAATCGAATTTAAAGACAGACAAGAACCTTGAAATATCAATTTGCAACCTATATCTCCGATGGAGTTGGAGGAGCTTTGGCAATACCTTGAAGAAAATTTGAAAAAGTGCTAGATCAAATAATCCAAATCTCTCATATCAGCTCCAATTGTGTTTGCTAAAAAAAAAAAAAAAAAAAAAAAATTGATCAATCCGAGTTTGTATAGATTACAAAAATTTGAACCAAGTCACTATAAAAAATTAATATCCATTATCTTTGATTCTTGAACTTACTAATCAATTGGCAGGTGCTAAAATCTTCACCAAATTGGATGTAAGACAAGCTTAAATCGGGTACAAATGGCCTCTAGTCATGAATTTAAAACGACTTTTAAGACTCATTATGGCCTCTTCAAATATTTGATGATGCCATTTAGATTAACAAACATGCCAGCCTAGTTTTAAATTCACATGCAAATTATTTTCAATGATCTTTTGGATATCTCTGTAATAATCAATCTAAATGATATACTCATCTTTTCAAGCAATTTGGAAGAATATCACTTATTGGTACGAGAAGTTTTCTGATGGTTACAAAAGCATAGTTTAAGCTATTCAAGAATATCCCATTTTAAAGACAATTGGAGAAGTCTAAGCATTTTTAGGGTTTGTAAATTTTTATTGTCAATTTATTCAAGATTATTCAAAAATAACAATACTATTTATAATATTAATCTAAAAAGATCAATAATTTGAATAGATCCCTCCAATATAAGAGGCTTTTGAAGAACTCCACTCTCAATTCCTTCAAGCACTATTGTTAATTCATCCTAATTTTGAATGATTGTTTGTGGTTGAAACTCTTTTATTCAAATACTATAATAGGAGGCATTTTATCACAACATGGAGAAGATGGGCATTTATACCCTTGTGCTTATCAAAATTCAAAAATATCAGCGACAAAGCATAATTATGATATTTATGATAAAAAATTATTGAATATTATTTTAGCTTTCCAAGACTAGTGTGTTTATTTTGAAGGATTGCCACACCAAGTCAAGATAATTTCTGATCACAAGAACCTTGAAAAAATTTTAACCACCAAACAACTCAACCGACGACAGGTGCAGTGGTCTAAGCTACTTTTAGGATTCAATTTTGTCATTCAACATTGTCCATGATCGCTAAATGGACAAGCAAATATGTTATCTAAGCCGATAGAGATAGAAGAAGGCCATAAAGATATTTTAAAACCATTATTAAAATTAGCAATATTGTGTTATAACACGTTTATATAGTGAAAAGTATGAATAAGGATAAATTCTACTTAATACTTAATTATCTTGGTTTATTAGAAACTTAAGGTACTTAAAAAAAGATTTATAAAAGCTTCTTAGATTAATTCTTGTTTTAATAGCTAAAAGATAAAAGTTAGTTATTAAAATTTTCTTCTAGGGTGTAGAAACCGGTTCACAGCTTTTAAAAAAGTCACAAGTTAATAAAAATAGGATAAAAGAAGTAAAAAGTTAGTATGGTAGATATCAAAGTTGAGTTGAAGATAGGACTAAGTTTAAAAACCGTTAAAATAAGTTAGATCAATACCCAGGGGGTGACCGGATATGAGACAGGGTTGAAATCAGATCTTCAGCCACGTAAACAACTACCAAAGGCAGGAGTTCGGGACATTTGGAGATCAGCAATTAGGGTTGGATAGCCAGCTTAAAGCTTGTTCTAAGGGCGTTTAGCTTGTTACCATAGGATTTTGGATGACTTTGTAATCGCTATTCAAAGTTAGTGTTTTGTATTGGTATTTTGGATTTTATATAAGACAATGATGGCTTGCATTCTTGACTGATTTGTGTAATTTGTGTAGCATCTACGGTTCAAAATTTGATATTGTCTAGATTGTTGGATGTGCTAAGTGTACACAAAAGTTTGTGCTAATCTAGCAGTGAAATCAGGAGATATTTGAGCTTTGATACAAAGGGTTGTCAGAAGTTGGCAGTTTAGAGTTGGGTAGGATTTCTGTGATAACTAAAGATCTACCAAGAAGAGCAAGAAGAGCAGTTTCTAAGGATGTCCAATGATAAAAATGATTAATAATTATTTTGGTAGAGGTAGCAATTATATTTTACTAAAAATGGATCAATTTGAGATTTAAGTAGATTGATTTAATATTTATATATATATATATATATATATATATATATATTAAAATCCCACCAATAAAAATATTTTTTAAAGGACATAAAAGTGTGATGGTATTTAATTTTATAAAGTCTCCAATTAATTCTATTATATTGGATATTATGGTTAGAAAAGTAATATCTTTATACAAATTGGAAATATTATGTCTTAAATTTGTTTGATTTATCTAAAAATACATTAAAATAAGAAGCATATTTTATGTCTAAAAAAAATTTTAAATTTTATTTATTAAAATAAGGATATTTATATAATTTTTTTTAAAAAAATATCTATTTGTTATTTATGCAATATCAAGTTCTTATTCATATAGAGGTTGTAATAGAAATCCAAAGCAATATAAATAATATTAAGATGTATTTAAAAAAAGAATAATAATTTTTTTATTTAAACATTATTTTTATGATTTTATAATTAATCTTTTAAAAAGTTTTTTGCTAATCATAACATTTACATCTTTTAGAAATGTTAGCAAAAAACTTTTATTTTGAAAATAAAGCAATTATATTTTCAAGCTATAAAGTCAACTATTCTAATTGATCCTATATTTCTTAATAAAATTTGTTTATATTAATAAATCTTTTTGTTCTTAACTTTTGAATTCATCTTTATAATAATTCTATTTATTTTAACTTTAAAGATAATCTTTTCTATTTCAAATGATATTTATGTATTTTTAAAGATTATATATAATAATAAGTCTTTCAAATAAAATATATATTTTTAGTAGTAAAATATAATAGATAAAATAAAACTTTAAAATTAACTTTGTAAAATTTATGATATATTTAAAAATAAAAAGCTATCAAAATATTTGTACAATCTTGTGATTTTAATTAATATTATTATTATGACTTAATTCTTTTGATTATTTACAAGTTAATAATTTAATAATAATTAATTGAATAAGTAGAAAAATAGAGCTTCACAAAATAATAATAATATACCTAAAAGAAGTTTAAGATCAATAAGAATTCATTACATATATTTTTAGATAAGTATAGTTTTTATTAAATTTAGTAATAAAATATGATTATTCTATTATAATATCAAGACCAATTAATTTTGTGATAAGTTGGATTATTAAAATCCTAGACTCTTTGCTATTTAAAAATAGATTAATTTAATTACAAGTTGGTTGTATTTATTAAAACTAATAAAGATTCAACTTATTTTCTATATTTTTTCTTATTCAACCTTATAATATGGTCAACATACTAGTAACAAAGTAATTATTACCACCTCTTATTAAAATAGATAATAGTTAAGAATTTTAAATTAAAAAAAATCTTAAATTTAAATTAATAAAAAAATAAATTAAATTTTTTTTTATATTGGTGTAGATATAAAATAAATAAATAAATAAATATATAAAAATTCAAAAAAAAATTCTAATGTGCTAAAAATGATATTTAATATTTATTAATAATATTTTTTTAAACTAAAGACTAACCATTGACACAAAGATTGTATAAAATAATTAGAAAAAAATTCAAGAATTATTCCTTTCCTACAGCAATTTAGAACTTTTTACAAACTTTGCTTCAATAGAATTAAAAAAACCAACATTTTTAAAATTAAAATATAGATATCTAAAAAAGATATATTTTCTTTTAAATAGATAAAAAAATAAAATAAGTATGATATTAGAATTCTAAAAAAGAGTCTTATTATTTGGAAATACTATTGAAAGTGGCTACTATACTTAATGGCATTTCAAACATATTATTAAAAAATAGATATGAAGACTATAATATTGATTAAACAATTGAATAATTTTCTTGCATGAATATGGTTCAAAGAATCTATCAATTATCTTAGTTTATATTTTTTTTGAATTTAGATTAGAACCATAGATTCTTCTAAAAACATCTTTAAAAAGATACTATATAAGAGTCTTATAACTTTAATACTTGATGTATAAGCCTAGTAGTTTTTTAAAAACTTTAATATAGTTTTTTTTATTAGTTAGTTGTAAGCAAGATCTCACCACCTTCAATTTGCATTTCTAACCCTATGGTGTGATCTTATCTACACATGAAATCTCTAAATTTTTTTTAATTTTTTTAATTTTTTATTCTCTACACTCTGAGTGTTGCAACTACACTTGCAATAGTCTTCCCGCAACCACCTTCTCTTAGTCTTCGATACTTAATTCTGACGTTGTACTTGTATGTATCTTGAACTCCTACTCACACACTCGCTGTAGTCTCCCCACTATATCTCTATCCTGTGGACTCTTTATAAACTCGCTCTGCTCTCCTCCCCTACTCGTAGGACTTGTTTCATCAATGCAGCAGTAGTTGTACTTCTCTCTCTCTGCCGGCTTCCACTCTTCCGCTGTCAATACCCCGCTACTCCAGCACCACTGTTCTCCTCCCTCCAAACTCAACTGTCGCACTCCCACTCTATTGGTACATTGTATATTCAATAGAACACATGTCCAACTTACGCTACGTCTCAAACACCTTACTCCTTCGCTTTGCTATTTGTCATCTGCTGCTTCACTATGCACCTCTTCAAACTTGCACCCTCGTAGCCTCTTACCTTACTGGTTCTCAACTACCAGACTAGGACGGCAGGAACCTGTTGGACTTGCCTTCAATTTTTTTTTTTTTTTTTTTTTTTTTTTTAAGTCCCAATTCCTAGAAGAGAAGAGCCTTACTAGTGATAACCAAGGTGACATAAAAATGTGTTAAAATGTGTTAAATTGTGTTAAATCAAAAAAATTTGGAACAAGATTAAACACATTTAACACATTTTAACACATTTTTATATCACCTTGGTTATCACTAGTGATGCTCTTCTCTTCTAGTGCAAACTCACACTAATAAGGGATTGTAAGGGCTTAATTTAGGGCCCTTTCCTATCCCATTTCCACACAAAAATACTAACTCCAGAAATATTTACTATTTTAAATAAATTTTCTCTACTTCTAATCATTTTGAAATCCTTGTTTTTTCTTCCCTTTCCCTCTTTTACTCACTAATCTTAATTTCCATCTCCTTCTCACGTAAGAATAGTAACTCCCATTTCTCTATCTTTTTTTTTTCTTTTTTTTTTTTATTTTCCTTTCCAACTACTATTTTCACTAATTAGTCACACTAACTCTCTAATTCACCCTTCTAACTCTAAATCTTCAACTTTTCCAAATTTTTTCTAAATTTTTAAGCTAAACTAATGTGAGGCAACAAATTTTGGCTCATATTGGTGTATATAGAAATAAGACAAATGTCGCTCTTAGTCTTATCAATATCTTTCTTATATTTCAATCTAAATTCAAGACTCTATAGTTTCTTTATATTAGTCAATAATTAGTATTTTTTTAATCTTATAACTATAATTTTTCTTTGTTTACTTTCTTCCCTTTTAGTGGTATATGAACACATTATTTTTTCAAGAATTTGTCTTTATTCATGTCTTTAATATTTACAAAAAATATATATTATAAATAAACAAAATAGCTAAGAATTAAAAAAAAACTAAAATTATTGTGCAATTTTTTTTAATGATGGCCAATTTTTTATTTTTACTTTTAAATTTTAAATTTGGCTTTTAAATATTTTTATTAGATAATTTATTTTAATATAAATTAAATTTTGTTAGATTTTAATATAAGTTTCTTATAAATTATGTTTTATTAATTTTAACTTTTAAGATATATTTTTTTATTAATGATTTATCTTATTTGAAAAAAAATCAACAAAATTAAACTATTAGATATAAGTAATATTTTAATAAAATATATAACAACTAATAATGTAGTACATGCCAAAATTGATATAACTTATTTAATATTTGGTACTCTAGATTGATTATATATATATATATATATATATAATATAAGTATGCATAAATATATTATTTCAAATACAAGAGCTAAATAATTTTTCGGATATAAATAGCACCTAATTGCATTGTTGAATTGTTGTATTAGAAATTAAATAAATAAATTCTATATATTAAAAAATAGAAACATAAATTTCATTTTTGTCATATTCATTTTGATTTTGAATTATTGATCATTTTTTTTACTTTCTGTATGTAGGCTCAATGATTATATTCCAGTAAATATTTTTTTATAAATCTTTCACTATTGAAGTGATGACCACAAAAGGATTTGACAACATTGAGTTTAATAAAGATTTGTTAATGGGGATTAGGTTTTCTGAAAAGCTCACTGTTGTTTCATGCTTTGGGTATTTAATGTCACTTTTGACAGACAACATGAACCCAAAAAATTTACATTAAAAGTATAACAAGAAGTAATTAGAACAGAGAATAAAGGTTCAAAGTTCGAAATTGTTAAGCCAATTACGAAACCATCCCCACCACAAGGATTGACTCTGCTCACACTTGCCTACGCCTTAAGAGCAAGTTCTGCTTACTGAGGCTTGACAAACTATGATTACAAATTCTAATATGTGCTAAAAGAATGAAACCACCTATAATCGACGAGACCTTCTGTTGGAAAAATAGTTCCCTTCATGAAAACCTCCTATAAGACAAACAGGAAACAGGGCCGTAAAATCCGCTAACGGGGACACCTCTCAGTGTATTAAATCTCGCCAAGTTTTTGGACTCATGGTATCAAAACCTGGTATTCGTATAGTTAACATGTATGGAATCGATAAGTAATAAGAACAGATGGAGCTCAATAGACCTTAGGTCTTGATTGAGAGTTGCGAAGTATGTAAGAGTCGTAGTCGAAAGCTGCTGTCATCCAAAGTCGTTGCACCTGCAAATGATAGCTCTTTAGAAAGGCGTAGGGGAAACTTACATTTGCACAAGTGAAGTAGAGAGAAAATCCTGCAGTATTTACAAATGATGGTAAAATATAGGGAGGTTTATATGTCTTCGAGACGAAGTGCCACGCGTCTTTCATACAAAGTTATAAAAGAAGTTGACAATGCCACGACTCTCAATTCTGCACAGGATGCACCCATTGAACGGTTACCTCATTCAACCGTAGATCGCTGAGGAACAGTAATTGGCTTCTCCTTAAGTAAAGGTCTTCCTGCGCAGGCTTGAACACAGACCACCATCAGCACATTTCAGTACCAGAAAAGAAGACATTCGGGTAAAATATAAACTGAAAAGACTGAAAAATAACAGTCAAAGTAGAAGACAACGAAGAAAGAATTGATAATTTTATTCTAAGTTAAATTTAATCATCAAAGAAATAAAAAAAAAGAGAAGAAAAGAGGGATCGTTTTCTAACCTCGCCATGGATGTCCAAGTACAACGAGAGCCCCATGCAGGTTCGATTGTTGCGAAGCAGTAGAAGTTGAGTGGAACGAAGCAACAGAAATATTCCGACACCAGCTGATTCTATATCATGAACTCGAAACGAGGTTTTAATGTTAGCACGTCATCTAGAAAAATAATTTGCCATAATAATTCTGATGCCATTTACAAATATTGAAAGTTGATTTGTCTAATGAACCATGATCTCAATAGGTCCGTAAGGAAATACCTTTAGCTGCATGTGCAGAACATTCTCCCATTCCATTTTCTCTGCAGCACTCAGTTCCACAACATAATAGCATTCCACAAATAAGGCATATTGCAGGATCCCTGCATAGACAACAAGCGATTGGTTGGTTGGTGGATAGGAGGCGAAGAGGTGCATCCAACCTAAAAAAGATACATAATCGCAATCGACCGAAGACGTTTCGAAAACATGCGCTGGAGTACACAGTTCTAACAGAAGAAAAGTTTGCGTGAAGACTCACGCAGGCATTTGCCCACAACGGTCGCATATTCTCTTGTTGTGAATGTTCACCAGTAGTAACTCCTGAACAAATTGATAGCAACAACTGTAACCTTAGTACAAAGATAATTGGATTCAACACAGCTGCTGTAATCCAACTACATTCAAACACTTCACATTCGCCATTAGCTATGTTCTACCATGCATCAATTGTCTCAGGAGTTCCAAAATACCACATGCAGCAGATTGGAAGATAGGCGTATATTCTCAAACCTTCTCTGGACGTAAATCGAAAGAACACACAGAATCTTGAAGACTGTGTAGCTAAATCTTTGTTGGCGTATAGCATAAATTGGAGTACCCTAACAATGCTTGATGTTTTAGTTCAATGGAGTACCTGAAATACGCGGGGCAGTTTGTGAAGCAGTGCCTGAAGAGGAACTTTTCGCAGCTTAAAGGTGAACGTTTCAGAAACCTGTAGGAAACAGAAAGATCCAAACCACTAATCTATATTTCAGAGAACTGATGACCATTTTGAAGGAATTGAGGTAGTATTCTACACCTTTCGTCTACATTAAATTTGGAGAGAATAATTGGTCACATTCCTCCTGAAGCAAGACTTCACGTCAGGTAGATGCAACTTCCACAGGTGTAATACAAAATTCCAACTTACACGATTATGGAGGAAAGGCAGATAAGTCGCCAACGTGTTCCATGATCCTGGATTTTTATTCACAACAATGTTTTGATCACCCAACAGGTTTACCAATAGCTAGTAAAAAAATTTTAATGAATGTACATAAGTAATCCACAGTCTCAACTGTAATCAACTTCTACTGACATTCTTTAAAGGAGAGAAGTGGAAAATAATTAACCATAAATATCACAATAGGAATCAGAATACGCGAGAATAGTTGGTTGCGAGCTTCAACATCAGTTCCATGTGTTCGCATCTCAAATATGATTTTTTTTAAAACGAAAAAGAGAAAGTAAAAGTAAAAGTAAAGAAAGAAAAAATATGAATAAATCGATAAAAGATGGTAATACTGCTTGTTACCATTCCCGTGAGGTTGCAAAATTTCAGAGCAGTCTGGAAGTTGCAAGGCCAACTGCAAACTGCGAAAATCCATGACTTTTGACCCTGAAAAACGTAAAAACTTCAATGCTTTGCTTCGCTTCTGTTAACCACGCCATAACAAAAATACTCCTTCAAATACTATCAGAATGTGAAGCTTTCAAATCGGATGATGAGCACGCATAAGACCACATTAACTGACCACCCCATTAAAGCATATTTTGAAAGCCAGCAATGGTGCATACCGGATAATCCATGTCCTTTAAAATCCTCTCGCACGATTATTTGTACCTTGTAGTTAAACACAACTTATCAGAAGCCGTCCTCAGATCTGGATGAATTTCATCTTTTCGCGTGATAGCATGTGTGTATGTTGCGATCATGATGCAAAAACTAATACCAGCAAAATCAAATTTGGCGACCAGTTTGAACTAAAGTATTCACACGAGCAACCGAAGGTTTTACACCGAGCACTGAATCCTGAACAAAAGCACCATATAGGAAGGGCTGAGACAGAATACCAGTATGGCAGCTCTCCGCAAAAATGGGAGACAAGCCCTTTGTACAAGGCTCTCCATCTCAGGACCTTCAGCATCTAGCTCAGCGACTGCCATTTGTGTCTGCAGAATCGCAACAGTGTATGCAAACTTCACCATGGAAAGCAAGGTACTCCTACCAAGTTGTCCATTAAAGATCTGAATACCGCAGCATTAAGATTCGATTAGATGTTATCAAGATGAGAATTTAAACATGTTTCGAACAAGTAACTCAGGAAATAATTTAAGTAATAGTTTCGTAAAACAAAAGGCCAGTTTCCACAAGAATTTCAGTTACCATAAAATGTACGAAATAGTTCTAAACACACAAAAAGTGTGTTTAGAACTGTTGGTCAGGAGGTTGCTCACAATTAACAATATGGTAAGGAGTTTGAATGGATCCGCTGTGAGAACACCATATTTCAGGACATCAGGTATCCATGTGCTTTGCTTCTCCTGAGCTTGGCCGTTGCCTTGGTCCTGCTCTGAATAACATAGCTGGCCAGAACTGTTCATGGTTTCTTCTCTGAGTCTACTCGCAAGTTTTGCATCCTCAAATCTAATCTCATGCTTTTGTTGAAGATCAAGGGAAAGAGGATCCGGAGCACTTAACCCACTATGATGCATACAACCAGTTTTATGATCGACAAAGTTGCTGTCTTTGTTCCCCTCATGGACCGCACCGCGAATTGGAGGTATATTTCTACAAGCTTTCGGTTCCATTTCTTGCTTAGATACGTGACATGAAGTAAGAGAAGACCCCGAATTTTCCTTTGAAATGATACCCACATCCCGGCAGTCTTGAACATCTGATGACAGATCCTCCAGTAGTAGCGGATCAGACGGTTCATCGAAATCGAGTGAATTCCGGGGAAATATTTCTTGGAGAATTTTCTCAAGCTCATTCCTCCAAACGGGTGAAGACTCTGTGCATGTATCTGACTCGGGCAACGACGCTCTACGGACAGGTAATCCAAGGCTTTCCCTTAGCTTCCGCAACACAAGACCTCGCTCTACCACTGGCAAAACAGATCACGATCAGTGTCCCACATATACCATGTTCGGTCGTGGATAACGGTAGGACAGAACTTGAAACACTGGTAAAAAGTGCGACAGTGTGCGACATCGAATATAGAACCTAAGAGCAATCCAGTGAAGTTCCACTAATGAACAATGGAGTGGAAAATGAAAAGACGCAGATTGTACAATACTTGGGAAGAAATGATCTAACACGGTACAATGCTTCGGAAAGATTAGCATCTACATACAACTTAGGACTAAAAATGTTCTATCCGGCGAATCTTACTATTCCTCTAGTATGTTATTTCAGTGCAGAAGCCAAATGAATAAAAAAAGAAAAATGATTCTCTTGCCAGCACCACACACTAAACGAGATTACATTTTAGTGATTCACCAAAAAGAGCGAACTTACAAAATGATATGTTGAAATAAATAACAATGCACAAATTATCCAAACAAAAGAATCAAAACACTGAAGTCGTTAATGCAGTTCCATGGTATTCAAACGCCAAATCGGCAGCACAAAGTTCCGTTTGTGAACTTCTTACCTGCACCTGGTAAGGTGTTGGAGAGCATGGCTAGTCTTCCCAAATCACGCAGAGCTATCCAATGAGCAGGATCTCCTCCCCAAGTACATACATAGGAAAGCTTGATTGGTGCTGAAGAAGATGACGCTGTTTGGCCATTCAAATTACCATCTCGAGTTTCCACTTCGCAATGAACAACATTTAGAGCGAACCTTTCCCATAGAGCCTTCATGCAACAAAAATTTCCAAGTTTCCAGGATTGAATTCGAAAAGTCCAACAGATAATGAAGTTCAATAATCAATTCTCAAGATTTAAATTACTAATTCTTAAAAAAGCCCCACTAATCAGTTCGAAGCTCTAAAAGACCACGAGAAAAAGAGCCTTGAATGTACCTCAAAATCTAAATGACTAAAGCAGATCAAGCATCTGAATAGCGCAATCTTTTTTCAACAATAGAATTTGGACTAAAATATTTCAAACAAAAAAGAGCTTTTTGAGCTTACCTGAGATAGTTTGAACCTACTTGGCACATTGGAGTATTGAGAGTTCTTTTGTATTCTCAACACCTGAATCCCAAGGCCAACACAATCTCAAAAAATACCCATGGAGTACCATCACAATTGCCCAAACAATGGGCCTTGCAAACTATTCGATTCATTCCTAAGGACATCTGAACTCAGCACAAATTCAACACCTACAACTCCTCTTGTTAAGTTTGCATATGCAATTATTTAGTGATCGAGGGTGAAATATAATGCAAATGCCGAAAGTACATATTTGTTAAGCTGGCTATGCATAACACAATAAAAAAACGAATTTTATCAGCATACCTGACAACAGAAATTCTCAACAGCGAGTTTTAGATTCTCGTTAGATTCCCAGAACCAGCTCCAATACTTTTCTGTATCATCCGCACTTTTTTCGTCCTCGTGCATTTCAAGTTTTCTGGTTGAAAGGGATGCATCCACATCTGGTAGAAGTACATTTGCTAAGCGCCGGCATGTGGGACAGGAGAATTCTCCCATTAAAGGGTCTACAACACCATTTCCTGAGATTACCAGTCATTGACAAATCAATCTGTAAGGATCGCATGCACCCTAGACATAACGCTGTATG
This sequence comes from Physcomitrellopsis africana, assembly GCA_036785485.1. Taxonomy (NCBI): domain Eukaryota; kingdom Viridiplantae; phylum Streptophyta; class Bryopsida; order Funariales; family Funariaceae; genus Physcomitrellopsis; species Physcomitrellopsis africana. The sequence goes on along the minus strand of JAWRVF010000394.1, from coordinate 144,431 downwards.
CTAAAAGGCTTATCACGTGCACCACAAAATATTTAATCGGCAGTTCGCATCAAGAGTTGAGCAGAAATGCCTGCATATATGATGAGTTTACAGACACAGCACTGATTCTGGGCAATTGCCCATTAGAGACCAAGAACGAAGGCCAATAACTATGATCAAACATTTTGCTTACACCACAAACAAAAAATCGTCGCTTGGTGACACATAATGCAAGGGTTCATTTGTAAATAGACAAGTAAGAACGCATGAACTTATTGTTATTCCATTATGAGCTAAAATCAAGCTTCAGTTCTATCTTGTATTGTTTATGAGTTCGATAAGGGTACTTAATAGAGCGTCTCAGATAACACACCTGCATGATAACTTAAGCGAAGAGTCGTCATGTGGCCTTGGAAGCAATCAAAATGCATCTGCTTTGTGAAAGGTAGGGTTAAATGGCTTAATAGTATGGTATAACCAAAGATATTACCTATCCAGTACCCTGGTTATAAAAAAATTAAAATGGAAATTATGAAATGAGGAAGAGGTCATCAGTACCTTATGTCCGCAGCATTGAACATGCTCATAAGTAGAAAAATCAATTGTGGTAGCCTCATTTGTAATGCCATCCAGACACCCCATAGTAACCAGCTGATCCTGGCCTACATCACTTAATTTAACTCCGTGTAATTGGTCGGAAGTAAGAACCGGACTAGTTTCGCTGTCTTTCACAACGGTCACACCTCTTTCCAACATCTGGCATGGGAAATTATAACGCTGAACTAAAGCAATCCAGCACGTTGAAGAATTCTGGTCATCTTTCTGAAATACCATTCAAAATTTTCTGTCAAAGTGTTGACAAATTTTCTGTCAAATTTTGGTTTCTATGACTTTCGTTTAGAGTAACTAAACATTGTTACCCCTTGAGTTTTGACTATGTGTCAAGTTTCTGTGTTAGTTAACCCCGAATGTTAGTTTCCCAATGTGCTTACAGTTAACGAAGAACTGTATGTAGAAAAGAACCGAAAAGTAATAGAGAATCTTATCCAGAAATTCTCAATAGACGCTTTATGATCAAATTTTGATGAAACTTAAGGCCACATGGTGAGCATCATGTACCTTCCTTTTGCAAAGTACACATTCGCTGGTCTCAAAAGACGCGTCCATTGCCATGTAGGCAACATCAGAAACAGTTTCTGTGATTGTTTCAAAGGTAGAAATACTGCCTCTTTCACAAGCGGAGGATTTCCCAACTGTGTTGGAGAATTCCATCTGAGCTTCATCTTCAGACCCATCATCGTCACCGCTGTTATCGTGAAGTTCCATGAAAGCCTTACGCCTGCATGAGGTATCCGTCATCAGCCACATGAGCGGGAAGTAAGGCAACCCCAGACGGTAGAGAGATACTAAAACAGCTGTTCAGACTGCTATGATTAGTCATATGAGTTTGATTGCCACCGAAAAAATGACACGCAAAAAAAAAAAACAAAATGTACTGATATAAATAACCTTTCAAAGAAATTGGTTACTTTCATGGTTGTAATTTGTCCACTAGAAAATTAAGTTGCGCACTTACTTTGATGCTTACAGACTACTCAACTTGCTAATGACCCAAACTATTCACCGATGAACATATCAAAAACGAAATGAAGTATAATGTATAAAGTTGAATTTCCAGACTAAATACTCACTTCGCAGCAAACTCCTCCAAAATTTGTTTTTGACGCTGTCCTTTCCGTAGTTTGCGCTGCATATCCTCTGCGCCTTGGGAGTCGACCTGCAGGAGACAGAACCACTCACAACTTCAACCACAACCTTTAACCTCCAGGTACTCACCGATCGAACAGTCAGCAGTAGATACTCAGCAAAACAAATGCTATGGATCAAAATGTATTTAGCTGTATTGAGAAAAAGCTCAACCAGAGGTTATAGAGCAAAGTAACTCACAAAATTCGTCAGGTTTTGCGAGCTAATTACCTCTGCAGCATGTGTCTTTTCACCGGTCGAAAGACAAAGGAGTTCAAGAACATGATTGACAGAGTCCACCAAGCCTGCCACATGCCACGAAGTCATGATCAGGGCTGAATACATCCAGGCAACTGAGGGTGAAAACAGATGAACATCCAACTAACAAAGAATACAAAAACAAATTAAAAAATCAACAATTAAAAAAAAAAGAAAAAGCATCTGATTAAATAAACTTGACATCAAAACAAGTTATGATCGCAAGACAGATGAGTAAATCAGAAAAATAGTTACACTTCCAGTTCTTGACTTAGGAAGTACGTACGTGAGCAATGATTAGCTTGGATTAAATCCTGTAACATCTCATGGATGCTCAAAGGCATTCCATCTGGAGCTCGATTACCACAATCCTTTCGAATCTGAACATGAATGTTTGTAGCAATGTCCTGTGTAGGAAAATCCTCCTGTATTCCATCTGGCGATTGAACTTTTGAAGCAACATTCCTGCAACCCGAGCCACATCTATCTGAAATCAAATTATTAAGGTGTTATGTTAGCACCTGCTTCAATACTACATGCAAGGCCTTGAAAGATATGACCTTGCTACAAGAACGGCCCTGCTTGTGTTCAAGTCCTCCATCTACGTGCGTGGATCTTCTATGAAATCTCAAAATTGGATACAATCCTTCAATAATATAGCTCTTTGTGCTACCTATTTGACAGCGGAATGTCCTTGAGTGAGTGAAGATAAGGCTAAATGTACTTCTGAGAATTCTACCTCATGCACAGGTTTATTTTATTACCTCGGCCTACTCTTCCCACAACGGTAATAACAATGTAGCAATAAGAGCAGACGAATCATGTGAAATCAATCTCTACCACTAACCTCATGTTGCCCCGTGAATCGGACACTAAAACTGACATCATTTGCAAAGAAGTTACACCCAAAGATTCACCAGCCGTCGCTGTGATGTCCCGTTGGACTAAAGATCTCACCTCGTCTAACACATTCAGCAGAAACAGATGACAGGCCTGACATAAAATCCCCATTCAATCGATTGTCAATAGGACGAACATTATGAATGCCGCATGCTACGCCAATTCATCCAAACCAAAGTCATGGAATCAAGGCACTGCAAACATGTAAGTGGCTCAAAACATTAAAATTTGAGGATGCTATTCAAAACATGATACCTTTGTGTGGAGGAGACTAGAAAGGCGGTCAAATGGTGCTTCAGCAACTGGTGGTGCTTTAATCCGCCAGTAATGCTCAAGCTTCCCAACTTTCACCGCTCGATCCTGAAAGTTACAAGAACTCGCGCGATGTCAGTGCTTTCTTTTCGCACTAAAACTGCATTTCTACATAAATTTTATCATTAAACCTTAAAATCACATCGCAAAGACGCCCATCACGCTGATGCTCAACTCTCTGCTGATAGCGAGAACTAGGAAAAATGGTCAACTCCTACAATTCATGATTGCTTTCCTGACTGTATAATAATCATCAGAAGGAAAAGCCATTCACCTCGGCATCCTCCAACTCGTTGTGATAGTAGTGAGCAAACAAAGGATCAAACTCATGCCAGTATTCGGATTTCAGTTGATAATACCCTCGATCAGCAACCTGTCATCCCAAAGGTTTTTGTGAGACTGCTCAAGACACCTTCATGTGCAGAAGTATTGCTGAATAGAATGTACATTCTGATGTTGAACATGCTCTATATCATAAAGTTAATTGTTTTCAATACTACCTAAATTGTTGTAAAGACAGAAAATCTCAAATATGTTCAGCTGAACACTAGCACAGAATCAAGTATTTATTTATTGAGCATATCCACTTATTTGCATACAGTAAATATCAAGCGAATAGAAATATACCTTAGGCTCATGATAGATAGCTACTCTTTCCAACACAGTTGTCAGTCTGTGATGGTCCACGGGGATTGCGCTCAGAGCACGACAAATCTGAAACCACGTATTGGAAATTGTGACAGTTGTACAAAATAATAGTTTGAAGAAAAGGTAAAATTAATAGTATACCATGGTAAATTTTACAATCATCCAAAACTCAGCACGGCAAATATTACAAGATCTTTTTAAATATTTATTAAACCCATAGATGACATACCTGAGAGTAAGTTTGATCACGAACACACAGCCATTGTATAACATCATACTGCAGACATTTATCTTGCGCAATGTCTGAATGTGTCTTCCCCAAGTTGCGGCGCTCACGCACAATCTACAGATTCGAAGAGCAATAACGAGGATGGTTTAATGCATTTTCCACAAACGAAGCAGCAAGGCAAACTACTGTGATGATAAATCAGCAAATACGGACTTAATAAAATGGCAGCATTGCTTGAACTTAACCAAAAGGCCTAAAAGAGCGAGTGGTTGACTAAAATTATACCTGCGCAATAATATCTGAACAATTTAGGAATGAATAAAGTGCAAATTCTCGTGAAAATAAAGACAGAGAGACGACACTCATGCAAACTCAACTACCAAGAAAGCAATACTTAACCAACCAGAAATGTCAGTGTTAGAGACTTTAAATGACGTACAAGAGTTCAACATAGGCGAAAATAAGACCAACTCTTTAGTTCCAAGAAAACAAAAAAAAGGTTCTGAGAAGAGGTAAGAACAAAACAATAATTGCTGGATATAGATATTCACAATTGTGGAATAATTACCAGCAAAATTAATCTCATAAAATCCTGCAAGAGGGAAAAGTCTGCCGGTCGACGGTCTCCTTTAGGAGTCAAACGCGTTGTGGCCATTTCCTTGAACTGTTTCATTAAGACAAACGTGCCAAAAAAGATCAATTTGGAGAATCCATGCATATCTAATCAGTCTTCAAATTACACATGCGACTACATCAATAGTAGCTGCTCCAACGTCTACTAAACAGAGATAATTCTTTCAATTTTAATGAGATTTACAACCGCATTAGAGGAAAAGCCACAATCATGAACTTTCTTGTATATGTTTTTGCCGTCAATAAAAATATGATATCCTAGAAGCATTTCTAGCAAAGTTCTTGCTCTACTCTACGACATGACAGTGTATGAATAGTCTTCTGCATAGTCAGCCCAGGACTCAGCGACAGGATGGGTATTCCATTCAGTACATTGAACTGCTCAGCTATCTTTATGAAGATTGTATCTTCCATGTTTTCGTGAGCAACAGTGCAGAATTGTAAAAGTAATATATCCATGTCCATTGACCTGAAGCATGAATCCGTTGCTTAAGTTAGAGAAGATGTGAATTTGTATTACAAAATAATCAGTTTTTGCTACTGACCACCAGTTTAGGTGCAGTAATCAGCATGACAACAGATAGGCTCACCGGTATTAGAGATTTTAATGTTCAATGCACTTAAGAATATCGTGCGGCAGCATTTTTACCAGAAGTCCAAAAAGTTCAGTAATAATAAGAAGAAGAAGAAGAAGATTTGAACATTTATAAAAATAAAATAAAATCCTCTTACTGATCATGCCAAAAACTCCCCCTATAAATAAGCTCAAGTCGGGAGAACTCCTCCGACGCTTTTTGCCACATGTTCGCACGAATCTACAAACATATGCCTGTTTAGGTTAAAAACTGTTAAGAGACATACAACATTCGAGTACTGAATTTCTTGCAGGAGAGAAAAAGTCGTCGACTTTCAAATCCCGAAGTTGTCACAGACCACGATCAACATTCAATTGTGAAACACCTTGAACTTCAGGATCAGTATCAAAATATACAAAAATTTGCAGAAATTTACACATAGCAGATAGAACTTAAATAAGGAACCTTCAAGTCAAAAGGATTATCAGAAGTATGAGTTGTGCCTATCAATGCTGTCCATCACTGATGGAAAACAAGAAACAATAGGCTAAAATGTGGCCACCAAACCTGTGCCATCCAAACTAATATGCGTAGAGGATGCTCCATGAGGCGCAGCACCTGCAGAATGGACATTAGAAAAGGCTTGTTGCCGAAGTTGCAACAATGTTATGAGTTCACACCCTACCTTACATACAAACAAACATCTTAAGGCTGCATATAGACAATCTGATTGCTCGAAATATGGGAACACCAATCCGTATCTTGTAAATAATGGGGCAGGGAAGCTAGCACAGAGGCCTTCGAATTATTTATGAGACCAACTCATCAGATTCCATGTGTAGATGTGTGTTTATGATACACATCCACGCACGGGGATAAAAGTCTTATATAGGACCCAGCAAGCAACAGTCAATGCTCTGCAATAACAACAACGAAAACTCCCAACACATTTAGCTTAGCTAAAGAAGAAAAGATGTGAAAAATATCCAGGCTCAAAAAATAAGAGGAAATAATAGTGGTACCTCATCCTTCGTGAGTTTGTCTCTTTCACAACAATCAAGAGGCAAGAGCACAGAAAGAAAGCCCCTATCATGATCACTCCAAGGTAAGAGCACAAGTTTCTGAAAAATTGCACTTAACGTCCTGTGGAGCGGAATATGAATTGAAACCGTATCATTATAACTGGGTGGCCAAGTGTAAAAATGCTCTTCGAAAATGCTCTTGGCCTGCAGACAATTCACACATGCCATCTTAATATTGTGTTCCAACACAAGCGTAGCGGAATGTAAAGTTCCACTTTGCCACCACAACAATAAGTCTCCAACAAAACCATGACAGGGCGCGAACATGGTTATCACTAGACGCTCACATAGTACAGATACGTTAAGAAGGTAACTGGGACAACGCTTGTAAAGTTGATATGTAGTATTCCTATCCACACTGACAAAAACACAGAATGAGATTAGAAAAACAATGAAGTCTACAAAGACGCACCCGTGCAAGCGACGTACCTGATTCAGATACTGCTTCAGGGCGTTTAGTGTGTATTGAGCTGCTGTCACAAGAGTCTTTTTAGCGGTTGAGGGATCTTGATAGCAGCGTGAGATGAGCTGAAAAATTATTGCCATACTGTTCATCTGAAATAGGAATGAAATCCCAAGATTGAGCTTCAGACAGTAATCATATGATCAATAGATTTTGGACATGCACACCTATAGTATAGAGAAGCGTAAAAAAAAACTATACATAAACCATAGCTCAGCTAATTTGTAAAATCTGACGCTTGTTCCGACCATGGCGACTGGCAGGTGTCGAGACCAGAACCTTAGATTAAGAGGTACTAGACATATCTATCATACCACATATACATATAGAAACACACTTTAACGCCCGGTAGATGTAATTGAAGTCAGCATGAACTTCAATAATGCAGTGGCGTAATTAAAACTGACACAAATGAAATTGTCACATTATCTTCAAAAACAAAACTTCCGCTACAGGACAAAGAGTTCAAAGATTGCAGAAGAAACATAAACATCCAACTGAGACAAGTAGTTTTGAAGACTCCATAAGTTGCTAACCTCGAGTTGGATAGCAAGAGTCCAAGAATTTTCAAACACTTCGTCTGCCCCATAACTATATGAATTCATCCACTGCAAACATGAACCAATATTCTAGTGAGCAATCACAAAATCCTGCAAGGGTTTTAACATAGCCTTGAATTACTTAATCTTCCACAAACACTTAACTATGGAGCTTGCTCAAGAATTGTTTCTTATTTCTGATGTTCCAATATTAGAAAATGAGACTAATAATATTTGTAAATGCCTCACAGAAGACATTTATGTAACTTAAAAATAAGCAGCATAAAGAGCTTCAACTTAGGATATTTCCACTTGCAAACCTGCAACTTGGCTATCATGTCAAGAAGATTTCGAAAAAGTTGAGGTTGATCTTTTAGCAAATGGATAGCAGTATTTCCATGTGAAACGATCAACCGCAAATCACCCTGTGGTCGGAGGTAGACCTGATCAAGTTAACAGAGAAAGATCAGATTCTTCAACAAATGCAGTGTCAAAGTATAAGAATTACAGAATATTCTCAAACATTCTACGACTCGAGGATCAGTTTCCAAAACTCCAGTCTATACCACTTCTAATTAAACCCACAATAAGAAACGCTCCAAATAAGAAAAATACGATTTTTTTAAGAGCCGAAAATTGCTATATCATTCCGTTGAATAATGCTACAAGCAACAAATCCACAAATCAGTGTTGTTAGTCAGATTGTTACAAAGAATCTGACTAACAACACTGATCTGCTTGCTCTTTAAAGAATCTATTCCAGAGCAACATTTGACCATTCAAAAGCTACACTTTTGAGTGAATGATAGTGCACACCTTGCGTTTGATAGCATCATGCTTAACACTGACAATTGCTTCGTCACTGGATTAAATTGCAAAGCAGCAAAAAAAGAAAGTACAGATTAGAGTTATTTGTAAAATGAACTGCATAAAAGGAACAATATTTAATTCCTGTCATAATTTTAATTGAAAGAAAAATTTGGAAGATTATAATTCCATCAAGTTCCATTGCATATATCTCTGAAGTGCATAATCCATGGAGAAAATAATAGTTTCAACAAATTTCAAAGCAAATTCCTCTTCTACATCAAATTCCTTCCTTAAAATGGTTTGCAATCATGTTTTCTTAGCGCTGCAACTGACAGTTCTCACGGTGGAATAAAAATATATACATAAATAAAAGAAAATCAAATCAAACAAATTTATGTGGAATAAGTACTTTTGGGCAGCAAAATTGATAACTTTGGAGAAGACTCCAATAAATAAGTCAAGTAAATCATATTCGTAAATAAGATTAGGTGTTATTTTTGGATCATTAAATAACTGCACCATTACTGCAAAACATCCAACTTGCACCGGTCAATACTTCCCAATATAAAAGTTGGAATACAAGTGCACTAACAGCTGGATTCAACACCAACTCGGTGCATGTCATATCCAATTGAATCAGCTGACCCAACCAAGAGCTTAGAGTGTTTCGCATATTATGACAGACCTGAAAAATAGTAGAAGATTCAAGTAATAAATACCGCATTTGACTGTGAGTCCTAGCCTATTCCATACAGGTTTCAAGCCACGGCAGTTGAGGTCTTGAGTAATCTACGCCTTACTCTAGGGAGGCACTAACTGTATATACAAGTTGAGGTCTTTGCACAACACAATACCCGTCAGCCTCACGTAGCAGTAAAGGAGAGAATCGCATACCTCTGTCTAAGTTGGAATCAAGGTGATTGTAATTCTTCATATAGGCTTTGTTTTCTATGGCAAGAATAACCATTTTCTCGTATTTCCCTTTTAAATGATTTAAGAAATTGTTCTTAAATTCATTTTGGTACAATAGTTGTAAAATCAAAGTAGTTTCCTGCACATTGATACACAACATAGCTGAATCAGAACAACAATGAGAAACTGTTGCTTTTGGGTCCCACCAGAGACGCTAATACTACAACTATCTTAAAACAGATTTTACTGGAGAATGATTCAAAGACTCTCCAACATAACAATCTAGTGACAACTTCACCGAATGAGGTTATTAGCAAAAGAACTGCTGATTGCAGCTGTCAGCGGAATTAATACCTAGACCAGATGCGTTTGAAGTATGAACACAAGAGACAATTCTATGAAACTATGCTGTACTCCTGTGCTCTCATTACAGTTCTAAGGTGCCAGTTCTAAGTTTACGCAACAGTACCGCTTCAATCAGTTTCTCAGGCATCCACCCTAAGCAGTCCAACAAGATGTTCAGCGGCGACGATAGATCGTTATTCTGCAATTAAAGTCAATAGGCATACTTCAGATGAGAGTTAACAACAGCGATGTCAAAATTATGACCGTCCCTCAGAACATGCGAGATCCTCTGCACTGCAGATAACACACTAACAAACACCACATGCTTACTGACCAAATTTCATGCGATTCCAGATGTTACTTAATTTCCCTTTCCAGAACAAATTTGTACTGGACCGGCAGAAGGATTGAACACTGCTCTTGGGCTCTGATACTGACAAGTTATCACCCATATATATTCTCCTGTAGAATGACTTACAATGATGTTTTCAAGGACCAACAAAAGCATACACGCTTCCCAAAGTGAACAAAAAAATGGAAGAATAAACAAACTTACACACCTGATATGGTAATTTATACTCAATTATGTCATTACAAATTATGCCCCGCAACGCATCTACAGTACAGACCTGCCGTGCAACAAGAATACCACAGTTGTTCTTAGGAACTGAAATAAAAAATTTATCCCCCTCTATTAAAACAATTTTATAATATGGTGTAGTTTTGAAAACTACATTTCACATACAGCCTTTAAATTCTTGATGCTATCACAAATAGTAATTTCCTAAAATATACAGTAAGCAACGCAACTCCTTTGTTTCCTTCATGAGGAATGGATATAAATGAATTACCTAGATGTATAAAGTCTCAGATGTACATCGTTTATCTTAGTTTCTCAATTACTGTAAGAGCCTTAACCTTCCAAGTTACCCTCTGAATTTTTAAGGGGTCAATCAATGTGAGAATATTATATTTATAACTGTAACTATTATTTAAACCCAATCAGTTTTACAAACATATTCTCATGTTTTAAAATACATCTCTTTTTAATTCACAATTATTAATCATGGATTACACAAATATAGGCATGCGATTTTTTTTCATTAACATGTTATCACTGATCCACCCTGGTCTTAACTAATTAGTATGTCTTGCAAATTGCTTAAATTAAATTTAGGCAAGTTCTTATTATTCGTGCCACTGGCAATAACACAAAGAAATCGTTATAATGATTCTCAAAACAAAAAAATCCGAAAAAAAATGTCCTAGGCACTTTTTGGCCCAATACAAAATTGGGGGTTAAAGCCTATACAGTAAGCAGTAAAACTGCAAATGCTACCGGCAGATGACAAGTCATTATTGAAATTAGAAAATGAGCATGTGTACTGGTTTTTAAAGTGTGCGGAATAAGCAACAGACTGACCTGATGTGACCACTCCAAGTAAACCATGGCCATTGATACTTCCAATGACGTTCCTTTCTCACATGGACTTTGCAGATCACTCTGTTTGTCATTGAGCTTCGTAACCCAAGCTAGTAGCTCCTTCAGCACATAATGCACTGCAAACAAATAGCCTCAAAATCATATAAATAAGTATGAAAGGTCAATACATCACCAGGCCTACACAGTCTATACCCAACATGTTCACCATAAGATCGAAAGAATGAGACCAACCAAACAATTTCTGAAATATTCTATCTCGTCGCATGTAGGACGAAAACAGCAGCATGGAAATCGGCGAATGAATCTACACCTACCAACATCATGTGTTGCATCCAAGAGCTCTTCTTTGACTTTTGCCTCGAGCACACGCACACGTTGATGGTTCATACAAAACCTGCAACAGATTACGGTGTACACATATAGAACTTGCAAATTTTCCAATTCGTCTTGTGCTCTTTGAACTGCTGAAGTCCGTGAAGAGAATTGGCAGCAGGATCCAGCCGGTCAGAGTGCTGTCAACTACCAGAAGAGATCTGTAGAGCTATCAATACTACTAACAAATGATGTAATACAATGGACTGCCTCAACCTATGCCACAAAACTATTAAAGATCATCAATGCTATCAGAACGTACCCTGATTCTTTCCATGCAGCCTGATCTCCGCAGTCACAGCATCCACCAGATTCACTGTGGTACATAACTGCACACATTCCGTTATCACCAAAGAAAGAAAGAAGAGAAGAGAAGTGAAGAGAAGATGAAGAACTAATAAATAAATTTAGTTAAATTTAATTCAACTCATGAGAGTCAGAATTGTAATATCCAGCAAAAGAAGCTCTCGGATTACTCGTATAGTCCACATGGCAAGATGGATGATGGAGTAAAGTACCATAGTCGTGATCCCAGTGCCGGCCGTTCTGGAAACACTCGACACATATCGCACTGCATTTCAATACACCAGGACAGAAAAAAATTACTATTATATCAGCAGTCATTGCGCCTGAGAAATCATAAATCACGTGGTGTCATTAAGATTCATTAATGACTGATGCACAGCTATATTTTTTATCATCATACGTAATAATTGTAAAGGTTCAAGAAGAGGCCGAAGGCAATGATGAAATCCTCAGACGTTGAACTAAAGGCTAAAACCGATACTCACGTTAGCCCTAATTGACACAATAACGAATGTATCAGGAGTGTAGTGGACATCCTTTTCCTCGAAAAAAACCGCACGACGCAGTGTCGGTCTGATAACTATCAAATCAATGTCAGCTGCCAGTTGCAGAACAAATGTGGAATAGTGACCACGAATCTCTCAACAAGGTCACAGATTGAATTCACTTTATCACGCCATTGAACTCCCATGCACTTGGGCAATCGACCGCATTCATTTCTTAAAAAGAGCAACTAGGCAAGAAAGGACCTAAATGCCATCCACATCGGTAGAAATCGAAATTCGAATAATAAGGTCAACCCTGATGGTTACTGGCAAAAGTAATGGCAGAATTCGGTTCATTTTCGAGAAGGATAGTTGAACAGGAGATGTATGAACCTTTCGATACAACTAAGTGGTTAGGAGGACACCAGAAAATTCACAAATGGCCACGTAGAAAGACAGAGCGAAATAGGAGTCAAGCAAATGATCGCCTGATAGTTTTCCAAGGCGTGCGCATTGTCTAACCTTACATAATATCCGACATTGGAATAATGCGCTGGGGGACATTCATAACGAGCTAATCAGATCCCGAAGATTAGCGCAATCGCCAATTTGTCCAGATGTAAGATTAGCATTCTCTATGGATTACCATGAACAACAGACACCTTAATAAATTCATGAGAGATGAGGTCCAAAAAATGAGATGGACAACCATACCTAGAATCATTCAATTGACAAGTGCGGCATCGATACGCAATGACACCCTTGAACCATATATTCGTGCATTGTAACTGCCCGTGAGCTCGTAATTCTTTGAGGTAGGATCCTAGGTCATGCCCATCACTCATGACCGCATTGAGATTCTCGAGCCGTCTCCCCGCTTCATGAACATCATAACAAGAAGGTTGAAGCGCACACATTTTGCACGCGGACTACTCCCACAGCGTGTCTATAACACAGCAACGAATTCAGAGACAAAGCGAGAGAGAGAGAGAGAGAGAGAGAGAGAGGCAAAGAGAGAGAGAGAGAGAGAGAGAGAGAGGCAAAGAGAGAGAGGCAAACAACGCCCCAACAGACTCCCCAATGATCTCTTGTCGTCGAATCCTCAAGAGCAATTTATGAGTGTAAACGATTTTGCTCCACCGTAGCCTCTTCACTTCCATGAGACATCCTCCAGCATTCTTGTAACTTTACCTTCACCTCATTTGCAACTACCAACCTTATTCCCATACTATCAAACGACACCTAAATTGTAATGCCCTCGCTATCATCATTTCCTGAATCCTTACACAAGCTCATCCACCTCCGTTACCAATATTTGCGCATATCATCATCGCGTCTCTCTTTCCAAAATCCGACATACTCACACTGTGACAAAGTCGCATCTCACAGTCGTGAACACCGACGACGATGGCGAATCTAGTCAAACAAGTTCAGCCGACTACGTCAATCTGCACCAGTCCACACACACTCACACCTCCTCCTACGGCATCCAACAGCTCATTCATGGCAGGGAGCTTGTCATTTGCCTTGCCGACTGACACACCTCTCGTCCTAGATGTAAGATGCCTGATGTAATTGGCACGAGTGGGGCTCACACACTTGGCAACTTTTGGTAGCAACCTGTAATTTCTGTTCAGCATGAGGAACAATAGGCCTGTTCACGTCAAAAAACGGTGATGCGTCTCGTCGCCGAGCAAACCCAACAGGGGGAGGGGGTGGGGGTAAGCTCAAGCGGGACCTTAGAAGAGCCGTTGCTTTTCCAGCAATGTCTGGCTGTACCAAATAAGCCTTAGATTTGACTGCATAAAGAAAGTAGGAAAGCATGAAGAAAAGGAAAAAAGGAAAGAAAACAGGGAGGGAGGGAGGGACATTTCGTGCAGGGTAAGATTTGCCTAGAGAGGCGCAGTTAGAATTAGTAAATTAAGGATTTCGCAATGCCGATTTTGGCACTAGGAGCTGCTACTGCGGTAGCTGCTGCAGCTGCTAGGCCCGTCGCGTGCAAGGGTGCCGACAGAACACCGCCAGTTACCACCCCCTCCCCGCGCCCGACCCGGCGCAGCAGCACTTGTGATTTGCTGAACATGGCGTGCGCCGTGGTCTGCATCGACGCCACCCCATCACCCCGCCCCCGCGTGGATTGTTCTGGGTTACCGACTGCGGGTGTATCAGCCGATGTGGGCTTGGGTTTGACCGGTCTTCCCTTTACAGCCGAAGTCTACATGGTTCCCTATGACTGTTCCTGTCACTATTCCTGTTGGTGGTGGTGGTGGGTGCCCCTCCTGCGCGTCCTCCAGTTTAAATGCAGAGTGGAGAGTGGCAACTGCAGCCAAGCAGGCCTGCCACGCCCACCAGCCCATGCGCGCTGGAGCCCTCTGCCACGTCCTCTCCCCTCCACTGTTCCCAGCAGATTGGCGGGACTCACATCAGCACCTCCTCTTAGATGAAGCCCATCCAAATTCCACTTGTCTCTAATGTTTGTTTGATATTTGTAGAAATATATGGCATGATTACGAATGGTCTTAGCCTATCTTCTGAAGCAATTCTGTCTGAATTCTCCACAATTATTTATAGTTTCTCATTCTATTCATTTTTTCACATTGTTTAATAGAATTTTAATTTTTCAATAATGATTTAATATTATTGAAGAAAACTTGAGCCATTGAATGCTTCAAACACTCACCCGATTCATCATAGGAGTGTGTGACTATAAAAAAATCTCGTTCAAAATATTAATATTGAATCAGCTCTCAAATTATGAAACTGTAACTATTTAAAATTGAATGATTAAATAACTTCAAAAATTATACATATTTATAATAAACACAACCCCTTGTTTTTGTATTTTTTTATCCTGTCTGAAATAGTCTCTTGTTGTCTAACCAGCACAAAAAAAATCATTGATATTATACCGATTTCACTACTATTTTCTTTTGTATTTCTTATAAAGTGCGATATTCTGACTAATGGGGTGGTATTACACAAATATGTCAAAGAACCTACACGTGGTAAAGTAATCTGATCTAGTACAATAAGCGGAATAAAAGTGACGTTATTTCACAAGGTTGAAAGTGTCTTCGAATGAGAATTGATGATCTGTATCAGAATAAAAACTATGTGGATCACGTCCTCTTAATTCATTTATTTTACCAGTTGTTTATTTATTTATTAGAGTTACGTATTGAGTAGATTCGGAGGTGGGAAATTCATAATGGAGTAGCGGTCAACGGGCATAGCGTGTCTTTCCAAAGCATTACACGACAGCAAGTCCACGTGGCAGGGGATATCGGTGGGTGGGAACGGGGGACTGGGGGAAAAGAGGACCTAGACTGGGCTTTTACAGGGATGGATTTCATCCATCCCCCAAAAGCCCGGCCCTGCCCCGGTTTAATCGTCCCCGCTGCCCCTCACTGCCCACAAATTTCTTCCCTGTTGCCCGTTTCCCTGCCCAGCCCATGCCCGCCCAACTGGGACCGAATTTCTGGCGCGATTTAACAAAATTTTAAACGCCTGCCCTTGCCCGCCCGCTAAAATAGGGTTGAGGGGGGAAGAGGTCAAGGTGGCTAAGACAAAGGGGGTAGAGTTGGGGGGAGAAGCGACTACGTACTAAGGGGAGGGGTCAAAAAGCGAAAATGGTCACAGCTCAGGAAGGCAGGGTCGAGCCCGAGATTGCCCATTACAGCGGGAGACCACAACCATTGCACCAGACTTTCCACGATGTGAAGATTGCGTTAAATCTCACACAATATAAATCGATCTGGGTTCTGCCCAGCAAACGGGCAGTGGGCTGGCCAGAACCCAGACTGTACCGTGGCGTTTATGGACGTAGACAGAGTTTACTGGGTTCATCCGTCGGACGACCCCGGTAAACTCAATCTAGGTCCACTTTCGCGTAAGCGGGGAATGGGGACTCATAGAGGTCTGGTGTGGGGAGACCGGGTTGCTTCGGGACCAGCGCAGGGGGGTGGCATGGTTTTTCTAGGGCTGGGGCCGTTCCCAGGAGGTTGGGGGAGAGGGATTTCGTGCACTGTTCCCGGGTGGTCTGCCAGCGTGATATATTTTGAACCTTTGGGGACGGGCCCTTTGCAAAAGTGATCTCCACGTCATCGCTCCTCCCCTCCATTTCTTTTTCATTTGCAATTTTTTTACTCCTCCTGAGCGTTGCATAATAACAAGCCCAGTCTAGGTCCTCCTGAGCGTTGCATAATAACAAGCCCAGTCTAGGTCCTCCTGAGCGTTGCATAATAACGGTCGTAAGATCATCTTTAGAATCGACCATGTCTTAGCAACTTAGAATTTTCTTTTTGCTTGTTTTTGGACACATACAGGGTAAACTTTTTGCATGGATATTGAGAATTTTAAAAGTAACAATCCATCATATGCCCAAATCCTCCTGTTACTGTGCTGTAGCAATGCAGAATTTAGTTGAAGCTTGTTAGAATTAGTGATTACAGTATTATGGTTTTAATCACAAGTAAATCACAAGTCCTTTATATATAACTTTTTGGCCATTGAAATGAGTGATTTTGTATGCAAAGGTTCAACTGTTTATTTACTATCAGAGAATTAACATTTGGATATCTTCAATTTAAAACAATTTTAAATGACAAACAGAAATTTGAGGATTAATTTTTTGACCTTTTTCTTCTTTTTGACACAGAGTTGCTCTGCTGCTTTTAGTAATTGTGTGAATAATATGCATCTAAAGTTTTGCAATGGACTATGCAGTCAAACAGTGGAGCACTATCTGAACAAAGACCTTTACTTAACAAAGACTGTGGGTTAGTGGTGAATTTTTGGACATTTAGAATTGGTTGTGAGTCAGTTTTGTTAGAAATTAAGAGTATGAAATGACTGTTATATACATTGAAAACCAATAAAGAATTCACCAATATAATTAAGCATTTTCTTGATTAAAAAATATAAGATTTCTCCAAGAATATGCATAAGTAGATAATATTTACAGCAATACATATATACTTCTATGTTTTTTTGTATGTTTATATATATATATATATATATATATTGAATATATGGTTTTATTTATGTATATATATACTTATAATATGTATTTTTGAATATGTGGTTTTATTGATGTGTGTGTGTGTATATATATATATATATATATATCCATGCATACTTTATGTGGTAGGGTGGTTTCGATCATGACTAAGACTTGAAGTCATTCATACATTACCATCAAATTAATGAAAATAAAAAAATAAGAATATGGTAGGATGATAGTGTGTGTGCATCCACATTGTTAAGAAGTATATTACTTTTAGAGTGTAACAATTTCAAACTTAAAGCACCATATTAATATAATATGCAGACTTCCCAGAAAGATCTCATATGCAGAGTCCAATTTTTGTATCATATTTCTAAAATAATAGTAATAATGAAATGGCATTGAATGAGTCTATATTGAAAGGTGGAGTGCCCACATGATGCTTGACTGTGAAAGTAGTTCATTAACTTGTCAACCCATAGCACACTCACTGGTGCTCAATAGGTGGACAAACTTCTTTATTCTCTCGTCTCCCAAGTAATATTTGTTTATTTACGTATGTACATATTGTATTTTAACTGGTATGTCAGAAAGGTCCTTGAAATATGCATTCTTTCATGGATCATTAAGCATTTGGCATATGGAAACCCGACATCCTGTTTGGTTGCATGATTTGTGTGGCATATTCTACCAATTTCCTTAGTTAAGCATTTTCATTAGATTCATTCATGTTTGACTGCAAGAAATCCAAACATCACCATATTTAAGTTTCTTTGGCATATGTCTTGTTCAATACCATTTATGAACCACAACATTTAATTTTTTTAAAATAAAGTGAAGCACTTGGAGTATTTTGATTGATAGGTTGGATTTTATTGTCTTAAATAATTTGGCTTAATTCTTGTGAATTTGCAAAAATAATTCAATAATTCAATAGTATATGTAAGTTGAAGAATAAAGCAACTATTTATTTTATTCACATTTAAAAAATAAATAACACTGGATTACATGCATTAACAACAAATTTAATTAAATCAAGTTCTTGATTGCACCTTTGCATGTCAATGTATCTTCTACAACTGTGATTTGTGAATTTTCTCTATATTTCTTAGAGATAAATTAAGATCTTTCATCCTAGATTGAATAATTCAATGTTTAGTTTTATCATAAAAATATATCTTTTGATTTGATAAATTTTATGGTAGGATGAAAAATTATTAGTTTCTCTTAAGAGAATGTTTTACAAATACAATTCATTATATAAAATGGTTATAAAATCAATGAAGTAAAAAACATGCATACACCAACTTTAAGGTTTTGACAAAGTGATATTTAATATTTGGTCTTCATTAAATCATTTTCAAAAATGAAAATATAACAAATGAATAAATTCATATGTATATATATATATATATATATATAGACACACAGACAGAATTTCAAAACTTAAAATACAAAAAATATGCACATGTACATGTTATGCAATTATATAATTCACTAGAAATTTCTCTAAACTTTGGATTTCAATTATTTGTTCCATTAAAGGTTTATATTTTGTGTGCTTGTTTTGTATGTTTTTGTTTGGGGTCAATCTCAATTAAATTTGAATCAAGTGGAAAAATCAAGTTCTGCTTTATTAAAATAAAATTATCTTGTTTTCCAATGACGTTGACAACAGGATTACCCAAACTCGTTTCTATCTCAATTGAGGTGTGATTTGACCACGTAATGGAAATGTAGGAAAGAGTGATAATCTACAAAATATTACACACTACAAGAATATTTCATTCTGTGTAATTTTTTTTTTAACCAACGGTGTTTTCTGAATCACCATACCAACACAACTCTTCAAAACAATTCATGAACTTAAAATAATAGAGCCCCATATGAGTATTGCCACGTAATTGAATCCGAATTTGCCATGTCTACCAAGAATCCAGGAGAGATTATTTAGAATTTCCAGAAATCATATTTCTGCTTTCCAGGGAAGAGGGGCCATGATTTTGAAACCCAGTCATTGGAATATAAAAGGGTAATAAAAATCATCACACCTGCATATTCTATATATATATGTATATTTTGGTAGGTGGATGGGTCTTTAGAATTCATCCATCATACAGGTCAATATAGGTCAACAGATGGGAATGACACAGCCTGCAAGAAATCTCAAACTGTTACCAGGATTCATTCATTCATTCATTTCTGCTTTCATGGCACATAGTCATTCCATTATGGTGGTGATTCTCATTGTAATAGTAAAAAAACATCAAACTTACTATATAAGCATACAAAAATTCAAATTAGGGCATTATATGGTTCAAGTAAGTGTCAAAAGAGTATGGTGGATAATAATGTGGCTGTTATGGGGTTCCTTAAATGGTGCCCTACAATATGTTTAAAATATTGAATGCATACCACATATTATGTGAAGCCACTGCATTTGAATCTAAAAGATCAATATTGCTTGGTTGATAACTTACCATGCATGACTAAAATATGAAAATTCACATGATTATGTCATTTTTTTAACAGTGTGTTAAGTGGTGACTTTTATGAATGATAATAGTAGCTCATCCTTTTAGGCATTGGATAATGGCTGATGCAAAATAAAAACAGCTCACAAAGTTATTATGTATAAGGTATTGCTAATGCCATCACATTTTTTGTTGTTGCCATCACAGTTTTGGCTATTGTCACTATAATGTGCCATCCACAACCTACCATCCACTTGACATATTTTTTTTTTTGTTTTTTGTGTTTTCTATAAAAAATTCTCTTAAAATTGCACAGTTATAATTCTACTGCTTGCAATTATTTATAGCAATTTACTTAGAACCAAGTAAAACAAAATTTAAATGAAATAATAGATGGATGAAATTTTTGTTTAAAACTCTAATTAAAAATTCTTTGACCCTTATCATATTAATCCAGAATTTCAACAAAATAACACAGCACAATCATCATAAGTATTTAACAAATTACTACAATTGTTAGATTAATGATGTTTTTTCTAGTTTTATGAATATTTAATTGGATACTTACTAGGTAGAGTGCTTTTTAATGTGAAGTTTTTTTCTTCAGGAAGAAATCATGTTAGAGGAGGATACAAGAATCCACTCAAATCGTCTTACATTAATTGATATTGTTAAATGTTTGATAATTTCATTTTTATTTTATTCAACCATATTTTAAAATATACAAAGTAACAAGTTTATATACAGATATAAACTTATATTCATGTGCTTATATTTAACTGTTTTTCTTATTTTAATTTATTTATATTAGAATCACTAACAAAGCCACAGTTGTGCACCTGGTTTTAGGCATGCATGGAGCATGAAGTGGACAAGTGGAGTCCTGAACTGATGCCTAAACCAAAACTCGAGGTATCTTGGTGAAGAAAGACATAAGAATTTATTCGTTTTAACAATTTGATACTAGAATAGTATAGATTGTTTATTTTAATTTTATTGATAATGATCTCAAAAAGTAGTGGTAGACTACCAAGAAAGTATGATGCTTTCAAGCATATCATATCAGACTTGAAATGTTTTTGATACAATACTTTGATGAGTATTGAATAAAACATCCAAACTTATTATAATAAATAAATAAAATTTATGGGTTGTTTGCAAAACAGTTATCAATAAAAAGATTTAGTTTGTATGTATAAATCAATAAGTTTTAAAAATCATAAAGTTATCAAAACGAATTGCAATTCTTTTACATCTTAATGACAAAGCAGGTTAAACACATTTAGTATCAAAATTTTCTACAGTTGCATAAATATAGTTTATTTTTATTTTTAAATTTTAAATATTGATTCTATAGTATTCAGGTTTTATAAATTGGTTAACAAAATCAAATAACATCATTCCTTTATGACACATATGAGCCAACTACAAGAGGAAAGTGACAAGTGTTTTTCAATTAGCAACACAATTCGATATAACATTTTCAATTCAATATTTTTAAAGAGGCTGTTATATTTGTTTAGCATTTTTATGGTGACATATAAAATATAAGTCAACGTGAATTCTTTACTGCCAAACTTTTATTGATCAATTACTGCAATATGAATTTTATTACACAAAATTGCCTTGATCTTAGAATTTGCATACAAATGAATTATCAAATCCATAATACATCTTCACATTGTTTTAAAATATAAAATAAATACATAAAATAAGTTTTTTGATTCTTTTAAATATAAAAATTTAAAGAATATCAGTAAAAGAATGTTTTTTTTTGAAGATTAAAAAAAATAAAATAAGAAATTTACTTGAATTATTATAAAATTTATTTTTGAAATCAAGAAATTGATGATTTGTTATTGCTTTGGTTTCAAAACAATAATTTGCTATTAATCATTTTCTATATTTTCTTCTTTTGGTATAATATAGAAATATTTAGATAGGATATTCAGTATGACTTATTTTTTCAAAGACAATATATAATATTGATTACAAATCATTACAAAAATGTACTTCAATGGGCTTGGCCACAATTCAAGACTTATGTTAAGATGATATATTTGAGGTTTTTAAAGTTAGTTTAAATTGTAAGAAGAATAAGATTTCTTTTTAAATAATGATATTATTTTAAAAATAACTCTATAATAGTATTTTTTTAGATTGTATAATTAATCTTGATTATTAATAAAATTCTTAAATAAAAAATAATAAAATTTAATTTATCATTAATACCAAATTTTAATAAAATTCTATTCAATACAAAGTTTAATGTATTTGTCTCTATAAAATATATCTATTTAAAATTTTAAATATTATAAAATAGAATTTATAATTAATATTATTTTAAAATCTTAATATATTACTTTGGTATCTTTATAAGTTTAGTTTATCTTTATAAGTTTAGATAATATAAAATAATTATGCTATTTATATATTCTTATATTCTTATAATAAATAAATAAATAATTTAAAAAAATTAATTAATTTTTAATATTTGATGATTTAATTGTAAATTTGATGATTTGATGATTATTAGTCAAAATATTTTTGAGTCCAATGATATAATGTTGTATTTAAAATGGCCAAAATTTAGTTTTAAATATATTTTTTATTTAATATCTTCTTTTTATATATACTAGATTATAAGTTTATTATAGAAGTGATTTCTTGTATATCTTAATTTTATTTAATCAATTAAGAATTATTGTACTTGCAAGAAATTATAATTATCAAATAAGATTCTTTGTAAGATATTTTTTTAATATTTTTTTAAAGGTATTTATTTATAAAATAAGTTATAAATTGGTCCAATTGGTGGTTAAATGTCTTTTTGAAGGTCAATTGTACAAATACAAGGATAGTGATTGTATTAAATATCAATATTATTTTTTTCAAGTATATCCTAATATATCTTATATTGCTTTAGAATTTTGCAACAAACTTCATTTAAATAAGAATTACATGGTGTATAAATAACAATCAAATCTTTTATTTTTATATTTATTATACATGATCTTATTCTAGCAAATAGAAATTTGATTTTTTTACACATAAGACATATTTTTTATTTGGTGATTTATTAAATAAGTTAATTTTTTTTTTATCTTTACAATTTTTTTTTTTTAATCTACTTCTATTTACTTCTATTTTATTTATTTATTTAAATATTATAGGTATTAATTATATTATTCCTTATTCTAGATAATAAATTCTACAAAAAGTAGTAAAATTATTTTATGAGTTCATGAAGTTTGATCCATCAAATAATTCTAACATATAAAAAGTCTAAGATCCATCAAATGGTGTTAGCAATAAACTTTGATCTATTTTCTATACAAAGTTGGTTTATAGGTCCCTTCAACCATCAATAATGTTTCATATTAAAGTAAGAAAAATATCTAATTATTTGATTATTATTGAGGGCTTTATAACTACCTTCAAATAATATATTCTATATTCTATCAAATGTAGTACTTACTTCCAATAGTATCACTAAGCATCAAGAGTCTCTTTCAAAATTAAGGTATTAAATATGTTGTATTTTATCATCTATTTGAGGTAGAATATGTCTCTCTTGAGGATCTTCATTACAATTGTAATATTGTTGAGGTTGAGACAACATAAGTACTTCATCTAGCAATTTTACAAATGACAACTTTTAAGATAAATTCACTGGCCCTTGATTGTCCATGCTTGCAAAAAAATTCTATAAGTTGATTCTTGATCTTATTTTTTTTTCATTTATACCATTGTATTGATAATAATTGGTCTTTGGTTTTCATAGATGTCATTAATAAAAAGCTCTAATAAATTTGCAAGATTCTTAGATGGCTCCTATATACGTTCACTAATATAATATCTGTGCCAATATACAAGATATTCCAATTTATTTTGGTGCTACCTTGAATCTAAGACTTCTTTTACTTTAAACTTTTAGTTGTTATTTATTTCAACATGAGGTAGTAGTAATTGCTTTCTTTCTAATATCTTGATTGCAATATGAGATTCAATGATAGATACATAAAAAATATGATAAGTCTTTATTGGCTATAGTAATTGTAATCGATATGCAATTGAATTAATCTATTTTTGAAGAATAAGTGGGCTAAACCTTCAATAATCCAACTTTTCACAAGGTCAATTAGTATCAATATTACAACAAAGTAATCATATCTTATCACCAATTTTGAATATAAATTCTTTTTAAAAAATATTTGCATTAGGTTTTTATTTTTCTTAAGCTACTTGTAATTATATCTTTAACTTTGTATAAGTTCTAGCATTCTACTTACCAAATCTTTTATTATCAGATTTTTAATTTTTAAAAAGTCAAAAGTATCAAATTATAGATAATATCTATAATTGATAAAAAAATAAAGTTTGTTGAGTAGATGAATATATCATATTATTATAAGTAAAATTTACTCATGGAAAAAGAGGTGCCCAATTATCTTAGTGATTGTTGATAGTGTATTATAAATATTACTCTAATACTTGATTCACATATTTCATTTGTCTATTTGAAGATAAAAAATTGAAGGTAATTTAATATTAATATTTAATATGTTAAAATATATAATTCAAAATCTTAATACAAACTATGATTCTTAATCAAATATAATGTCAATTGGAAGGTCACAATATTGATAGATATTATTAAAAAAAAATTTGGCTATTTCTTTTCATATAATAGTTTTTATACAACTTTATACAAAATTATCAACTTAATAGATCAAAATTATCAACATTTTTATACAAAATTATCAACTTAATAGATCAAAGATGTAGTTGCTCCAATTTTAAAAGAATAATTTGTTATTGACTATATATTGCATCTCTTTTTTTGGTGCAAGATAAGAATATTGTTGTGTGATAAGATTTTCAATTTGAAAATATATTAGATATTTAGCTGTAGAGAGTTTATCTATAATTTATTGGCCACACTTTGATAAATTATTTATCTTTAATAAGAAGGAAAAATAAACACAATAATATTAAAAAAAATTATAATAATAAAACTTCTTATATTTAAGTAGGTTTTTATATAATTTTTTTTATGGCATCTAAAAAATTCTTAGTATTCTTTTCTATGCCAAATCATAACTAATTAATTTTTGATATGTTAGATTTTTAATAACTTCTAAGAAAATCTATAATCTCTTTTTATAAGTTCATCTTTATATCAAAAATATTATCATTACTCTATATATCTATCTTTTACTTCTATAAAGCCTTAGCTTCCATAAATCCTTTTTATCTTTATAAAATGTTCAAATTACAACAAAATCTTTCAATACCTTATTCACTTGTAAAGAATTGATTTCTTCCTAAAATTTAGAATCCAATAACTCTTGATTCAGCTATTCAATTTTTATCAATTTTTTTTAAAATATAGGTTATATCCTTAAGCTTTATTACAAAAAAATTCAACTATAGATTTGCTTTTAATCCTCTAATATATCAAAAATCCTAGCAAGTACTTAAACCCTAGTTTATAGACATTCAAGTACTATTTTCTTCATATCTCAAAAATCCAAAAGCTTAATACTATAAAATTTTTGTATACAATTTTGTAACATAAAAATATACATTTTTAAATTTTTTTTGTTAAAATATTATCAAATTTCTTAAGAGATAGCTCAAAATACAACCACTAATTAAGTAAGTCACTTATTGCCTTTAAATTGCAAGCACTAACTTCAACTCCCAATATCTTCTTCATACTAGTTTAGAATTCATTAAGTTATATACATAAAGTGTAGTCAAGAAAGTGTTCTTTTCAACACTAATTGCTGATCCTTTATTTCTTTTTGTATATGTGAGTTATATCCCAAAGAGTGACAATAGATACAAATTTAACATCTTAAATTTGAGCATCTATATCTCTTTTATAAAAACTCCAAATCACTTAATTTTTATACCAAAATTATAGTCAAAAATCTAAATTTACTAATCCTAATCTCTAACATTCAAATGATTTCAAAAAAAAAGCCCTAATTTCTAATAAGGCACCAGACAGCCTCCTTGAAATCTATTAGGCATGACTTTTGGCCAATATGAATAGAGATTTCTATCATCCATCTCTATCCATCCTCATGGATGGTTTAACTATTCTTTTTGATATTAAGATCCCTTTCTAATCTTTTTTCTTATATGATTTGTATAATATGTGTCCTAAATATTAAATAAAAGAATTAAAACAAGATTTCAAGAATCACCAATGTCTAATAAAGGTGACTTATAATATATAAAGATTATTATTAACATAAAATCAACCTCAAAATTACTATCAAAAAGAAAATAATGTTGTATAAATCTAAATAATAGCCCTTTTAAATGGATTCCTTCTAAATAAATAATCTAATCATATTTTATAACCAATAAAATCTACTGATATGATAATATTTTCACATGGTAGCCAAACCATAGTATGACAATGTCTAGATAAGGTATTTAATAAGTCTTATTATTTTTAAGAGAATATATAATATTATATATTAATCATAACAAACATATGTTCCAACAAGCTTCACAATATAAAATACTTAAGATTCTTGTAGTTAGTATAAACTGTGATAGAATGAAAAGCACCTTTTAAGTAGTGATACTAGTCTTGAAATGAATCTATAATAGCAAAAAATATTTTATTGTAAATCTTATAATTAATTTTAATTTATAAGAATTTTTTTAAATCAAAGATGATAGAATGGATTCTATCATTTAAATCCATTTGTGATAAAATTATACTAAATATAAATTTTGATATATTTATTTTAATAGAAAAATAGCTTCAAAAAATCTAGTTGATATATAATAAAAATTGAAGTAAAAGCCTTTTTTTTAAAAATCTTAAAATATTACTTTTTTATCTTTATTTTATTTTAATTTATCTTTAAAAGTTTATTATATAAATAAAGCATCAATTCAAGAGAAAATTTTAATGAATATTCAATGATAATTTAAATAATTTAAAAATAATTAAATATTATATCTTATTCTTAGGATTATTTAATCTATAATAGTTTGTACTTTTTTAAAATCCATTTGTAGACCATTGTTGTATTATATGTTTTATTACGTGTCACCTTGTTTGAGAATGTACTAGGCACTTGGTTGTAGAAGATAAATTTGTATATTAAAATTATTCAATAATCAAAAAAATCTTAATAAAATCCTAAATAAACTCCAATTGAATCTTTGACAATCCTATTCATATCCTAAAAGAATTATAAAGAAATCCTAAAGAAATCCTAATATAGTTAAAAAGAAATCATAAAGAAATCTTAAAGAAATTCTAACAAAATTTTATCTAATTCTAAAAAAATCCTAAAAAAATCCTAATTATATTTTAATCAAATTCTAAGTAAATCCTAATAAAATCTAAATCAAATTCTAATGAAAATCTAGTAAAATCCTAATCAAATTTTAATAAAATCTTAGTACAATTCTATCAACTTGAGTAAAATCCTATAGACATTATAAATAAATTCTAATCAAATCTTAATCAAATCTTAAGTCAAATCCTAATAAAATCCTAAAGATATCTTAAATAAATCTTAATCAAATCTAATAGCAAATTTAAAATCTCAATAATTATTAAATTAATTATTTATTTTTATTTCAAATTTGCACACTTCTTGATCTATTAATTAAAAAAAAGCATACAAAATTTGAAGGGATTTGAATTTATAAATTGGAAAAAAAATTTTCTAATCCTTTCAAGTATTGGCCGTTCTTCTTTTCTAATTTTGATATTAATCTTCTAATATCAATATTTTCTTTTTTTATTGTTTATATATTCTAAAATTTTATAAAAATATTAGAAATTAAATTAACTACTAGCTCAAAAAAGAACCATTCTAATCTAATTGGTAGATTATTCAAAATCACAAAAATCCTCACTGATCTACAAAATCCAATTTTTGAGACCTTAGTCTATTTAAATTCTAATAATCTTTGATCTAATCATCAAATTAAGCTATAATTAATAAAAAACATTCAACAAAATTATATTCATAAATCTATACATTTTCACTTGTAAATCTATTACAAAACTCATAATATGCTCTAAAATATAAATCCACTTTATTTTTCAATAATCAAAGTTATCCAAATAGAATCTTGACTTTGCACAACTCTCACAAAGTCATTACAAACTCAAAAACCTTGAAACTAATGTTTAAAAAAACCTTATCAAGTCTGCCTTCCAATCTTACTTTTTGATCAAGAAAAGAAATCCCTATGTGCTATTGGCACATGATTTTGTGCCTTGGGATCTGATTTCAACCTTGGTTCATAAGTGGCCCTCTTTGGATATCAATCCAAGATTCTCTTAGGTAATTTTTACTGGAAATTATCCTTTGCTTTAGTCTTAAGATGCCTATAGTAGTATTTGTATTAATCTGCTTTATTTTGTCTAGTTTATGGTCTTCCAAAGTAAATAGAATTATTTTTGTATGAAAAGACAATATTAACATGAAATATTTTTTTAACCTTTTTATTTTTTTATTTTTAATCTTATCTATATTTTTTAAAATAATTTTTTTATTTAATCTTCAATTAAGCTTTTTTATAATATATATCTTCTTTTGTTCTTTCATCCTATAATCATATTACAACCAACATCATCATTTGAAAGAATATATTCTATAAATTCCGCTTCAATTGTATGAAATATATATTTTTCTATCTTAGCATATAATCTTATATCTCCAAGTTTTTATAAAAAAAAATATATATTATTTATTTTCTTTCATATTTTAAAAATAAATAATATTATCTAAATAACACATGACAAAATTATATAGGTATTCACAAAATTCATTGCTCATCAAATATTTACAAGCAATTGGAGCATTTGTAAGTCCAATAAAAATATGACATTATATTCAAAATGACCATGCCTAGTTGGAAATGCAATCTTTCATTCATTCCTTTTTTTAATACAAATCAAATTATAGGCATCTTATAGATCTATCTTGGTATAAATCTTAGCTTCACTTAATTGATCAAAGAGGTCTAATATCTAAAACAAAGAATATCAACTCTTGATGGTTGATTTGTTGAATTCATAATAATCTATATACATTTGTAAGGATCCATCTTTTTTCTTTACAAAGAAGATTGGAGTACTTATAGGAGATTTTGAATGTTAAATAAAATTCTTTGAAAGATTTTCATTAATATAATCTTTTAAAGTAGCAAGTTTATTTTGTACCAAGTTGTAAATTGGTCCAAATGATGGTGAAGATTCTTCTTTAAGATTAATTGAATAATCATAAGATTAGTATTTTAACAATATATTAGCATTTTTTTTTTCAAAGATATCTTGATATCTTTTATATTACTTTGGAATTCCATTATAACCTTTATTTGAATGAAGACTTGATACTATATAAATAAAAAATAGATCTCCTTCTTTTGAAGCTTAAATAAATGCTTTAGCTCTATCAAATAAAGATCAAGATGGTTTATTGGTATCTAGATTATATCTTGAAATAATCTTTTCTAATTTCAAATCAATATTAGTATTATATGATTAAAATCAAGAAATGCTATGTACCACTAGATTTAAAGGATAGTAAATGATGTTGAAATTAATGTTAGATATTTGATCTCTTAATTGTACTTTCAATGGTTTAATTCTTCTACAACATCTTCAAATATAAATAGATATCTGTCAATAACTTCTACTAAAGCTAATAGATCTTTTTCGAGAATATTAATTTTTTTTGCAATTCAAAGTCATATTTAGGCTTTGGTGTCTAAAAGATCTTAATTTAAAAATTAAATATTGATAATAATCTAAATCTTTATAATTTTGGTATTTTCTACAATGGCAATATGTCACGGACATACACATAGTTACCTATATAATTAAGTAGAACTAGATAAAAATAGATAAAAATAGGTAAAAGTAGGTTAATTCTATAATATCTTCTAGAAAAACTTCTTGGAAGCTTCATAGACGCTGCTTTGACCGTACAGGTGTCCATAGTTGTTTCCTTGGTTAGAAACTTGGTCAACAAGTTAACCATGTGCCACACATATTAATAGCTTATTCTTCAAGCTAACTACGTGGCGTACATGTAAAAAACTTGCCTTGCAAGCTAAGGCAAGTGGCCTTCAAAGTCAACACATATTGGAGGTCCTATAGATTATCGCCACGTAGCTTCTAGTTAGATAGTATATATTGAGACAAGAGTGAAGCCTTCTTCACTCTTGTCAACTCTTTTCTTGCTTCTAATCTAGTTTCAAGAGTCTCTAGTTGTCTTGTCTTTTGACAATAGCCATTCCAGTTTCTATTGAATACATATTTTCTTATTTTTATTTTATAAGAGAAGTCTCACTTGTCCATTTGATTTCATCGAGTTCTTGTCCTTGACAGTTTGACAAGAATGAAGATTTATTGTTCTTGTTTTGTGTTAGAAGTGAGTGGATTACCCCACTTCTATTCTTTGTATTTGAAGGTTGCGGACTACCCACCTTTGAATTGACTCTATTTGCTTTCTAACCTTGATTTTTTCCTAAAAGAGAGTGGATCACCCCTCTTTGCGGAAGATTTTTGTCTGATATTAGAGATTGCGGATTACCCTCGTCTAATCTAAATTATAGATTTGCGAAGTTGTCTAAGATGGAAGGAAAAATCATGGATGCTACACTTACCGAAAGCGAGAATAGATTTGCAACTATTGCAGATCTTCAGGAGCTTGTCAACACTCTTAGAGTGGAAATTTCACGAATTACCAATGGTAATCATGGAAGCGCTATTCCAACACCTATGGAGGAAGTTCAGAGCTTACGCCAAGAAGTTGTACAACTGAGAGAAGCAAGTAGATCAGCCTCCCAACCGAATCCAAGAAATCTTGCTTCTTTAAGCGTTAAAGAGGCAAAGATTAGTATGCCCGAGAAATTTGATGGAACAAGATCAAAATTTCGAGGATTTTTGCAACAAGTCAAGCTTTATTTAAGATTACACCCTTTCCAATATCCTGATGGATTTACCTAAGTTGGATTCATAGGTGCACTTCTATCTGGAAGTGCCCTTTCTTGGTTTGCACCTTTGATGGAAAAAGATTCAAGACTTCTTTACAATCTGAATTCATTCCTTGAAGTGTTTACGGCTACATTTGGAAAAAGCGACCAAGAAAGGGTAGCAGACATCAAATTTTTATCTTTATGAGAAGGATCACGGTCAGCTACAACATATCCTGCTGAATTTCAAAATCTTGCTTGCGATGTAAAGTGGAATGACAAAGCCCTTATCAACCAATTTCGTTATGGATTGAAGGATAACGTCAAAGATTTGTTACTAACAATGCCAAAAGCTGAATCTTTGGAGCAATTTGTTGCTCAAGCGATTGCATGTGACAATCGATTATTTGAAAGGCGCTAGGAACATAAATTCAGTTGGAGAGGAACAAGTCAATTGATGACAGCAACTCCTAAGTTTTCAGAAACTTACTTGGCTAAACAAAAACCAATGCAAATTGATGCGGTACGCTTTAAACCTCTCACTGAGCAGGAAAAGACTCGACGTCGTCAAAAGGGTTTGTGCTTATATTGTGGAGAATCTAAACACACTGCTCAATATTGTCCAAAGAAGCAACGCAATCACAAAATGAGAAGTATGGCTATTAGAGAAGACTCTGTGTTGGAAAACAAATTTCTCCAACTACAATAGGGACCGTGCAGCTGGAATCATGTGCAACACCTTGTAAAGGTCCTATTCTCTCCTCAGATCCCTCACCTTGTTTTACAATAGAAGTATCATTAGGACCTAAAAATCACAAAGTCTTTGCTTTATTAGATTCAAGAGCCTCAGCCTGTTTCATAGACGAAGACTTTGTCAAAAAATAAGAAATAGTTTTAATCAAGAAAACTAAACTTGTGCACGTAGAAGTCATAGATGGTCATTTGTTATCTTCTGGAGATGTCACCCATGAGACTCTTCTTTTAGATATAGCAATTAAAGGACATACTAGTGTAGTAATATTTAATGTGATTATATCCCCTTCAAGTCCGATTATTTTAGGATTATCGTGGTTAGAAAAGTATAATCTTCAAATAGATTGGATTTCTCGTAACCTCAATTTTTCTTGTAGTTCAACCCAAGAATCCAGTAGTCAAGTAAAAATACATAAGTCTAGTATATCCAAACCCTTACTAATAGGTGCGAAAGCTTTTATACATGTGGCAAAAAAAGGGCCATCTTTTGTTATATATGCCACACCTATTTCGGATACTGAGAAGACTACAAGTAATATTCCTAACCAGTATCAAGATTTTCAAGATGTTTTTGAAAAGAAAAACGCAGATATTCTTCCACAACATCGACCTTATGATTGCTCAATCGACCTTCAAGCAGGAGCTCAACCACCATTTGGACCAATCTATAGTTTATCGCAGAACGAGCTGACTGCATTGAAGGAATATATTGACGAGAACTTGGCTAAGAACTTCATACGCCATTCAAAATCTCCAGCAGGAGCTCCTATCTTATTTGTAAAGAAAAAAGACGGATCCTTACGGATGTGCGTAGATTATTGAGGGCTTAATAAGATTACCATCAAGAACAGGTATCCTTTACCTCTGATTTCAGGACTTCTTGATCAACTCAGCCAAGCAAAGATCTATACAAAAATAGATCTACGAGGAGCATATAATTTGGTCCGCATCAAAGAAGGTGACGAATGGAAGATTGCATTTTGAACTAGGTATGGACATTTTGAATATAATGTCATGCCGTTTGGACTCACAAATGCACCAGCTGCTTTTCAACATCTTATGAATGACGTTTTTCGTAAATTTCTTGATGATTTTGTTGTGTGCTATTTAGACGACATTCTAATCTACTCTAAGAACGCAGAAGAACATGAATTTCATGTTTGTCATGTGTTACAAAAACTTAGAGATACAGGATTATACGCCAAGATGGAAAAGTGTGTATTTCACACTACTCAAGTTGACTTCCTAGGATACATCATTTCTAATAACGGCTTAATGATGGATCTTAAGAAAGTTCAGACAATTATGGACTGGAAAATTCCAAGGACAGTAAGAGATGTAGAGTGTTTTTTGGGATTTGCCAATTATTATCGGATCTTCATTAAGAACTTTTCTCAAGTTGTAGCTCCCTTGACACGCTTAACTTGTAAAGAAAAACTTGAGTGGAGCAAGGAAGCAGAAGTATCATTTGAAGCTTTGAAGACAGTTTTTACTTTTGCACCAATCTTGTATCGCGTCGACTTTTCTAAAGCATTCTTTATGGAAACAGATGTATAAGATTTTACATTGGGTGCCGTATTCTCACAAATAGGAACAGATGACAAACTTCATCCAATAGCTTTTCATTCAAGAAAGTTTTCAGCAGCTGAGATTAATTATAAGATCCACGACAAAGAACTTTTTACAATCGTGGACTCTTTTCAAGAAACTCATCGTGCCGCAGGTTGTTTTTCATCCAATCGTTGATCTACGGATCACAAGAATCTCGAGTATTTCATGTCAGCACCTGTTTTAAATCGTCGTCAAGCTCGTTGGAGTATGTCTTTGTCAAGATTCGAGTTCATTATCATGTATAGGCCAGGAAAACAACAAGGGTTGTCTGATGCCCTTTCTAGACATTCTTATCTTGCTCCAAAAGAAGGAGATGCAGCTTTTGATCAACAAAGATTGACCCTCTTGAAGCGAGAACAATTTTATCTTCGAGCAATCAAATCAACATTGACCGTTGATTCGAATTTTTTCAAGAAAATCTAATCAAGTATGTCCTCAGACCCTCTTGTTCATGATATTAAGAACAATTCATCTAAGTCTCATGATACTTCCAAGTTCGAATTCAAGAACAATCTACTTTACTTTGAGGGACGTTTGTATATCCCAGAAGGCGAAGCACGACTATGTGCTCTTGAAGCTCGTCATAATTTTCCCGCAGCACGATATTTTGGATACAACAAGACTCTGGAACTAATATCAAGAGATTTTTGGTGGCTTCAAATGTGGAAGGCAGTTAAGGAGTTTGTACAATCATGCGATGTCT
Organism: Physcomitrellopsis africana; assembly: GCA_036785485.1. NCBI lineage: Eukaryota > Viridiplantae > Streptophyta > Bryopsida > Funariales > Funariaceae > Physcomitrellopsis > Physcomitrellopsis africana. Next base: position 110,873 of record JAWRVF010000394.1, on the reverse strand, counting down.
GTTCAAGATCAAAAACCCCTCATCATTGACCTTACGGACTTCTCCAACCACTACCTATACCAGAACAACCATGGTCTTCTATCTCTATGGATTTTATCACAGATCTATCAATTTCAAGTTCATATGATTCCATATTTGTGATTGTAGATCGGTTCATGAAGATGGCACACTTTGTACCATGTACAAAATCTATCACAGGTGAAGAAACAGCTAAGCTCTTTCTTGACAACATCTATCGTCATCATGGATTGCCAAGGGATATTATATCAGATAGAGGAACGCAATTTGTATCCAAATTTTGGAGAACCCTGTTCAAGATATTGAAGGTGGATATAAAACTATCTTCAGCCTTCCATCCTCAAACAAATGGTCAAATGGAACGAGTGAACCAAGTCTTGGAGCAATATTTGAGGTGTACCATCAATTACCATCAAGACGATTGGACAACTCTTTTGCCATTGGCAAAGTTTGCTTATAATAATTCGATATATTCTTCTACTCAACAATTATCTTTCTTTGCTAATTATGGTTATCACCCACGACTTGATATTTTTGACTTTTCAAAAGCTGATAATCTTGCGGCAAAAGATTTGGCAAATCAGTTGGCAGAGCTACATGCAACAATGAAGGTGCGATTAAAAGAAACTCACGAATGACAAAAGACCAATGCAGATGTCTATTGCAAGCAACAACATCAATTCCATGTTGGTGATAAGATATGGCTACTTCGTCAAAATATCAAGACTGTTCGTCCTTGTGATAAGTTGGACTATCGTAGGCTTGAACCATTCTCAATTTGTGAACAAGTTAATCCAATTGCTTATCAATTAAAGCTACCGGAGTCTATGAAGATTCATCCTGTATTCCATGTGTCTCTACTTGAGCTATATAAGACAACAAATATACAAGGAAGAAAACAAATGCCACCGCTTGATATAGAAGTAGATAACAATGAAGAATTTGAGGTGGAAGAAGTCTTAGATTCGAGGCAGCGCTGAAACAGGTTAGAATATCTTATTCATTAGCGCGGATACAATATTAGTTAGCGCACATGGGAACCGGCAAAGAATCTTGCAAATGCAGCAAGGAAGGTGAAGACCTTTTATCAACGACATCCATCAAAACCAAGATGAAGACCTCTCCTATAAAAAAAACAAGATCTAGGCAAGATAACATTCAACTTTCTAACCTTGTTTGTAACTTCTTTGTATTTGTGGCGCTGAGGAAATGGAGAACCAACAACCAGTGGATTCGACTCAAGAGCCTTCATTTGTTGACTTGCCGGATGAGACGTTGCGATTGTCACAACCTTCAAGACGACACAATCGAGATGAAGATCTTCAAGAACGACATGTTCTTCTTCGAATAGATGGCGAGATGCAACGTTATTGTGTTGTGGTTTGGCTACTATGTGAAAAAATTGTACATGTATATTTAATGTACAATTTACTACTTAACTAAATGAAAGTCATATCAGTAGATTTTATTGGTTATAGGATATGATTAGGTTGGTAGTTTAGAAAGGATCTATTAAAAGGATTATAATTAAGATTTATACAACCTTATTTTCCTTTTAGTAGTGACTTTTGAAGTTAATTTTATATTGATAGTAACTTGTATATATCTTAAGTCACCTATGTTAGACGTTGGTGATCCTTAAGATCTTATTTACTTCTTTTATTTGATGCTTAAAGCACCAAGTATGTAAATCTTATAAGAAGAAGGATTAGAAAAGGGTTTTTAGTGTAAAAAGGATAGTTTGGACATCCATGTGGATGAATAGAGGTAGATGATAAAAATCTCTATTCTAATTGGTCAAAAATCATGCCCAATGGGCTTCAAGGAGGCTGCCCGAGGGTTTATTAGGAGTTAGGGTTTTTTTTTCGAAGAGAGTTGAACATCAGAGGCTTGGGTCATCAGATTTAGGTTTTTGAGTATGGTTAAGGTGCAAATCTTGCATGATTTGGACTTTTAATGAAGAAGTTATAGGCGCTCAAAGTTAGGGTGTCGATTTTGGACCTACTGTCACTCTTTTGGGTATATCTCGCGCATACAGAGAGCAATCAAAGATCTGCGACTGGGGTTGAAAAGCGCACTTTGTTGGCTACACTTTTGATGTACAGCTCAATAAAATCCAAGCTAGGGTCAAGGAGATATTATGAGTTGAAGTCAATGCTTGTAAGCTAAAGGCAGTAAGTGACTCTGCTTAACTAGTGGTTACATTTTGAGCTATATCTTAGTCAATTTGATAGAGTTTTGGCTCAAAAGTTTCAGGAGTATATATGTTTATATCACGAGACTATGTGCAAAATTTTTGTGGCATTATGATTTTGGATTTGTGAGATATAGAGAAAATAGTGCTCAGGTGTCTCTGAGCTAGGGTTTTAAGCACCTGCTAGGGGTTTTGAGATATCGAACGATCGGAAGTATATTTGCAGTTGAATTTTTTTGTGGTAAAGCTTAAAGGTTAATTCTACCTTGCCTGAAAGTTTGAAGAAAACTGAACGGCTGGATCAGAAGATATGATTTTCTAAAGTTCGGGAAGAAAAACATCCTTTGCGGGAAAATATATTTTTAAGGGTTTTTGTTGCAAATTTTGACTTTTGTGCATACTAAAGGTGTTTTTGGGAGCCAAGACTTTATGGAGGTATAAAAGGTGGATGTATAGAGCCATGATATGATTTTGGTATATAGATGAGTCTTTAAAAGGTTTTTAAGGATTTTCTACATATCATAGAGAAAACTTATGTACAAACCTACTTAAAAATAAGAGGTTTTAATCATACAAAACCTTTTTCTTATATTATCGTGTGTATTTGTCCTTCTTATTAAGGACAAATAACTCATTAGAGTTTAGCCAATAAATATTAAGTAAAATTCTCTACAGCTAGGTACCCGGTGTATTCCTAGATAGAAGTTTATCCCACGCGACAACGTGTTTGGTATCACGACCTTGGAAGAGACTCCCGATGTTTGGTGATTTTATTGGAGGTAGAAACAACTCCTGATGGTGTTCCAAACGTGTTATTTGAAGGAAGTTATGAAGGTCACAACAATGATCAAATAACAGGGTGGTCTTCCCGCCCCAGAATAGAACAATATTGATAGCTGAGAGGACCCATTAATTACCTTCGAAGAGAATAAAGATCAAAGTATGTGGCAAATACAATCCGGCGCATCTTAGACTTCCTCAACATCTAATCACTGCTCCTCGTAGAACTTGTGCCTAAAAAGAGGGGTTATGTCACGGACATACACATAGTTACCTATATAATTAAATAGAACTAGGTAAAAGTAGATAAAAGTAGATTAATTCTATAATATCTTCTAGAAAAACTTCTTGGAAGCTTCATAGATGCTGCTTTGACCGTATAGGTGTCCATAATTGATTCCTTGGTTAGAAACTTGGTCAACAAGTTAACCATGTGCCACACATGTTAATAGCTTGTTCTTCAAGCTAATTACGTGGCGTACATGTAAAAAACTTGCCTTGCAAGCTAAGGCAAGTGGCCTTCAAAGTCAACACATATTGGAGGTCTTATAGAACATCGCCATGTAGCTTCTAGTTAGATAGTATATATTGAGACAAGAGTGAAGCCTTCTTCACTCTTGTCAACTCTTTTCTTGCTTCTAATCTAGTTTCAAGAGTCTCTAGTTGTCTTGTCTTTTGATAATAGCCATTCCAGTTTCTATTGAATACATATTTTTTTATTTCTATTTTATAAGAGAAGTCTCACTTGTCCATTTGATTTCATCGAGTTCTTGTCCTTGACACAATATTATATTAAAATAAATCATTATAATAATATCAGCATAAAATACTTCCATTATTCTATTACTACCAATTTCAACTCCACCTATAAGCTACAAACCTTACAACATTCATATTTTATAAACCTTGGTTTTTTTATATAAATTAAGGCTGCCTAAAAGAAATATTACAACAAAAAAAATTTGGTCAAGGACGTTAGTTCCTAATCTCCAAGAAAGAGTTCTATTGTGTCTCTTCCAACTCCTATGTCATTCTTATTGCAAAGATCAATCTGCATTTTAAAGCCAAGTCTATTCAAACCATAGTTAGGCTCGACATTTTTAATATTAACAACTTAAAGTTTTTACAAGCATAGGAAGTTTAAAATAAGGTATAGGATCTGATAATAGCATGAGTTTTATAATTGATGGTTGTGGTCTAGAGTTGTTTAATTGCAAGGTCTCTATTGCAACTAGATGTCTTTGTATTTCAATTATTTATATTTAAGTATGTATTCTTTGCTTTAAATCTTGTTGATTTGATATAATAGTCTTGTAGCTTATGACTTACTTTTTCACAATATAATCATAAGTTTTAAGTACAATATTTATCTTTTTTTTGGTGTTAATTGCTTAAATTGGATTATATTAATTTATATAAGTTTTGGCCTTTATAAATAGGTTTTTGAGGACTTGGGAGTTATTGGTATTACTTGATTTGTTCTTCTCCCACCAAATCTTTTGTTCTTGGTGATTTTTAAAAAATCAATTATTGCATACAATTGCTTGAGTAATAAATTATTCTAATATATATATTTTTCTTCCTATAATCAGCAATAGATCTTTGCATTTATTTTTTGAACCATATTAAAACTAATTGATTCGAATCTTATTGTTCTAATCTATATTATGAGTAAGTTGTTGGAATATGGTAGCATAGATTGCAATTTAATATGATTCTTATTGTATAAATTAGAATTTTGTTTTTGCTACCTTTTTTGCATTGCTTTTTTCAAAATCCTAAATACTTCCAAAAATAAATTTTTATTATATAAAAGTCATGAATTCTTCTCCATTAAGGATAAAAAAAGAAGAAAAGTACTTCTAAATAGAAATATGTTTAAAAATTTCACTTGAGTGATTTTATTAGGATATTAAGAAGGATATTATTTTAAAAAGAGCTTGATTTGTTGTAAAAAATTTCAAAGTTTTGATCTTGTTCTATCAAACATCTACAACATATTGATCTTTAGTTCCTTTATACTTGTAGTAGCAAGACTATTAGGACTTATTTGTAAAATTGATCTACTTATACTTGCTTCTCTCAATTGCACAACTTCTTACTGTAAATATTGAAGTTCATTGTTGGCTTCTTCTATAGATATAAGAATAATACTTCTATAATTAAGATTCTTATTTTATAAGATTTTTGCTTAAAGAGTATTAAAAAGCTTGTAAATATTTATAATAGTTGTAAATTTATTCTCACTTCTATCAAATATAGCATCTATAGTTTATTTTCTATCTATCTCAGTATTAAATAATATTTAAAAATCTACAAGTTATATTAGAGGAGGATAATTTACAACCTCTAATATCAAATAAAAACTTTCATAAAGAGGATCTATTCTCTTTAAGAAAAAAATTAATATTAAAAAATATAGATATTAGTCTAAACGTAGATAATCCGCAATTTTTAAAAATAAAATAATATTTTTCATAAAATAGAATAATCTATTCACTTTTTAAACAAAAAAATTATAAATAATTAATTATCTTATCAAATTTTCAAGGATATAAATCACTACAAAATCCTAAGAAGATAGGACACTCATGTGTTGAAAAAAAGAAAAAGTAAAAAAATAAGAAATGCAAGAATTAGAATGGCTATTGCTAAATACAAATAAACTAAGGAATTTTGAACCATGACTAAAACATAAGAAATCTCTTAATCTTATTGTTATGGACATAAGATTTATTCTAATAATTATCTAATTAATATAGATAGATAGAAGTAGATAAAAATAGATTAATTTAATAATATCTTATAGAAAAGATTTTTAAAAGTTTTATAGATGTGGATTCATCTTTATACGTGTTTATAGGTAATTGGTAGGATAGAAACTTGGCCAACAAGCTAGCCACGTATTGCACATGGTTGGTAGCTTGAGAAACAAGTTAAGTATGTATCGCACATATTAGTAGTTTGTAGAACAAACTAAATACATGGCACATATGTAGGAAACTTGTCTTGTAAGTTGGACATATATCTTGCAAATGGGACACGTGTTGGAGGTTTTATAGAATGCTGCCACGTAGTTCTTAGGTAGATAATATATAGAAACAAGAGTGAAGCTTTCTTCACTCTTCTCAACGCCTTTCTTGTTCTTAGTCTTGTTTCAAGAGTCTTTAGTCTTCTTATCTTTAGCAATAGCCATTCTAGTTTTAATATTATTCCATCTTTGAGTGATTTTGAATAACATAAGAGTATATTTTGTTCTTTTATGATTTATTTCCTTGTCCTTGACAGTTTAATAAGAGTGAAGATTTTTTATTCTTATTTTGTATTTAAGAAGTAAGTGGATTATTCCACTTCTATTGTTGTATTTGAAGGTTACAAACTACTCACCTTTACAGTAACATTCTTTATTTTCTAACCTTGATTTTTTTTTCCTTGAAAGAAAGTGGATTATCTTTCTTTGTAGAGATTTTTATTTGATGCTAGAAGTTACAAATTATCCTCTTTTAATTTGAATTGTAGAATTATTAAGTTGACTAAGATAAAAGGAAAGATCATACATGCTACACTTAACAGGAGTGATAATAGATTTGCAATTATTGCAGATCTTCAAGAGCTTGTTAATATTCTTAGGGTAGAAATTTCACGAATTACTAATATCAATCATGGAGGCACTATTCCTATGTCTATGGAAGAAGTCCAAAGCCTATGCCAAGGAGTTGTACAATTGATAAAAGAAAATAAATCAGTTTCATAATAAAATCCAAAAAGCCTTGTTTTTGTAAGCATGAAAGAAGCAAAGACTAATATGCCTCAGAAGTTAGATAGAATAAGATCAAAATTTTGAGGATTTTTGTAATAAGTCAAGTTATATCTAAGATTGTATCTTTTCTAATATCCTAATAGATTTACTCAAGTTAGATTTATAGGAGTATTTCTATCTTAAAATACTCTTTCATGGTTTATATCTTTGATAGAAAAAACTCACAACTTCTTTATAATTTGAATTCATCCCTTGAAGTATTTACAACCACATTTGGAGAATGTGATGAAAAGTGGGTAACAAAGACCAAGATTTTATATTTGAAACAAGGATCATGGTTAGCCACAATATATGTTACAGAATTCCAAAACCTTGCTTGCAATGTGGAGTAGAATGACAAAGCTCTCATCAATCAATTGCATTATAGATTGAAAGATAGCGTCAAAGACTAATTACTAACAATGCCAAAAGTGGACTCCTTTGAATAATTTATTGCTTAAGTCATTGCATGCAACAATCAATTATTTGAAAGATGTCAAGAACATAGATTTGATTGGAGACGAATAAATCAATTAATGACAATAATTCCTAAGTTTTCAAAATTTTATTTAACTAAACTAGACCTAATGCAAATTGATACAATATGTTTTAAACCTCTCATCAAACAAGAAAAGACTTGATGTCATCAAGAAGGTTTCTGCTTATATTGTGGAGAAGCAAAGTATATTATTCAATATTATCCAAAGAAACAACGTAATTACAAAATGAGGAATATGATTGCTAAAGAAGATAATGTGTCGGAAAATGAATTTTTCTAGCTACAATAGGGATTGTACAGTTAGAATCATGTACAACATCTTGTAAAAGTCCTATTCTCTCCTCAAATTCCTCTGTTTGTTTTACAATAGATGTGTTTTTAGGATCTACAAATTATAAAGTCTCAGCCTTATTAGATTTAGGAGCTTCAACTTGTTTCATAAATGAAAATTTTGTCAAAAAACAAGAAATATTTTTAATCAAGAAACCTAAATTTGTGCACGTAAAAGTCATAGATGGTTGTTCATTGTTTTTTGGAGATGTTACTCATAAAAAAATTTCTTTGGATGTAGCAACTAAGGGACATAATAGTATAGTAATATTTAATATGATTAAATCTCCTTCCAATCTAATTATTTTAAAATTATTGTAGTTAAAAAAATATAATCATAAAATAGATTGGACTTTTTGTAATTTTTTTTTTTTTTTTTTTTTTTATAGTTTAATCCATAAATCTATTAATTAATTAGACATACATAATTTTAGTACATCCAAATACTTATTGATAGGTGTAAAAGCTTTAAAACATGCAACAAAAGAAGGATCATCTTTTGCTATACATGCCACACCTATTTTGGATGCTAAAAAGATTACAAGTAGTATTCCTAATCAATATCAAGACTTTTAAGATATTTTTTAAAAGAAGAATATAAATATTCTTCCAAAGCATTGACCTTATGATTATTAATTGATCTTCAAGAGAGAGCTCAACCACCATTTGGACCAATTTATAGTTTATCACAAAATAAGTTAGTTGCATTGAAGGAATACATTGACGAGAATTTAGCTAAGAACTTCATATGCCATTCAAAATCTCTAGCAAGAACCCCGTATCTTATTTGTGAAGAAAAAAGACAGATTGTTGCGGATGTACATAGATTATCAAAGACTTAATAAGAATACTATTAAGAATAGGTATCTTTTACTTTTGATTTCAGGACTTTTTGATCAATTCAGCCAAGCAAAGATTTATATATAAAAATAGATCTACAAAGAGCATACAACTTGGTCCGCATCAAAGCAAGTGATGAATGGAAGACTGCATTTTGAATTAGGTATGGACATTTCAAATATAATATCATGCCTTTTGGACTTATAAATACACCAATTTCTTTTCAACATCTTATGAATGATTTTTTTTGTGAATTTCTTAATAGATTTGTTGTCTATTATTTACACAATATTTTGATCTATTTTAATATAAAATAAAAAATATGAACTTTATGTACATTGTGTATTACAAAAACTTAGAGATACATGACTATATGCCAAGGTGGAAAAGTGTGTATTTCACACTATTCAAGTTGATTTTTTAGGATACATCATTTCAAATGATAGTCTTAAGATGGATCCTAAGAAAGTCCAAAGAATCATGAATTAGAAGATTCCAAGAATAATAAAGAATATGTAATATTTTTTGAGATTTGTTAATTATTATTGAATCTTCATTAAGAATTTTTTCAAGTTGCAGTTCCACTTATACGCTTACCTTGTAAGGATAAACTTGAGTGGAATAAAGAAGCAAAAGAATTGTTTGAAGTTTTGAAGATAATTTTTACTTTTATATTAATCTTATATTGCATTGATATTTTCAAAGCATTTTTTGTGGAATCAAATACATCAAACTTTGCTTTGGATGTGATATCGTTACAAATGGAAAAAAATAATAAATTCCATCTATTAGCTTTTTATTCCAAGAAATTTTCAGCAATAAAGATCAACTGCAAAATCCATCATAAAAAATTTCTTATAATTGTGAATTCTTTTCAAGAATGGTGTCATTATCTAGAAGGCGCTTCTAATCCAGTCACTATGTATATAGATCATAAGAACCTTGAGTATTTTATGTCAATATGTATATTGAATCTTAGTCAAGCTCATTGGAATATGTCTTTGTTAAGATTCAAGTTCATTATCACTTATTGGCCAAGAAAACAACAAGGTTGGTCTGGTGTCTTTTTTAGATGTTCTTATTTTGCATCAAAAGAAAGAGATTCAACTTTTGATCAACAAAGAACAATCTTCTTGAAACTAGAGCAATTTCATCTTTGAGCAATGAAATCAATATTAACTGCGATTCAACTTTTCTTAAGCAAGTCCAGTCGAGTATATCTTCAAACCTTCTTGTTCAGGAGATCAAGAATAATTTATGTAAGTCTCATGATACTTCTAAGTTTAAGTTTAAGAATGATCTATTCTATTTCAAAGGATGCATATATGTTCCAAAAGATGAAGGACAACTATATATTCTTGAAGCTTGTCACAATTTCCTTACAATAAGATATTTTGGATATAACAAGACTTTGGAGCTAATATCAAGAGATTTTTGGTGGCTTCAAATGTGGAAGGCTATTAAAGAGTTTGTATAGTCGTATGATATTTGTTCAAGATCAAAAACTTTGTGTCATCAATCTTACGGACTTCCTCAACCATTACCTATACTATAATAATCTTGCTCTTTTATTTCTATGGATTTTATCACGAATCTTTTAAATTCAAGTTTATATGATTCTATATTTGTAATTGTAGATTTTTTCACTAAGATGGCCCATTTTATACCATGTACAAAATCTATCACAAGTAAAAAAATAGCTAAACTCTTTCTTGATAATATCTATTGCTATCATAGATTAGGGATATTATATCAAATAGAGGAATGCAATTTGTATTATGATTTTAGAAGACCCTTTTTAAGATATTGAAGGTGGATATAAAACTATCTTCAGATTTTTATCCTCAAACTGATGGACAAATGGAATGGGTAAATTAAGTTTTGGAGCAATATTTGAGATGTACCATCAATTATTATCAAGATGATTGGACAACTCTTTTGCCATTGATAGAGTTTGCTTATAATAATTTGGTACATTATTCTACTCAAAAAACTCCATTCTTTGCTAATTATGATTATTATCCATGATTTGATATTTTTATCTTTTTAAAAGTTGATTATCTTACAATAAAAGATTTGGTGAATCAATTGTCAAAGCTACATGCAACAATGAAGGCACAATTAAAAGAAGCTCAAGAACAACAAAAGATCAATACAAATATCTATTATAAAGAGAACCTCAATTCCACAAGGACGATAAGATATGATTACTTTGACGTAATATCAAGACTAATCATCTTTATGACAAGCTGGATTATTATAGATTTGGACTATTTTTAATTTGTAAATAGATTAATCCAGTTGCCTATCAATTATACCTACCAAAATCCATGAAGATCCATCATGTATTCCACATGTCATTGTTTGAGCTATACAAGATAGTGGATATACAAGGAAGAAAATAAATGCCACCACCTCCTATAGAAGTAGACAACAATGAAGAATTGAAGGTGGAAGAGATCTTAGATTGAAGATGGCATTAAAATTTGCTAGAATATCTTATACATTAGCATGGGTACAATATTAATAAACGTACATGGGAGCTATCTAGGAATCTAGCATATGCATCAACAAAAGTTAATGTGTTTTATCGATGACATCCATTAAAATCAAGATGAAGAATCAAGAAAACCTTTTAAGGATCAAAGTATATTACAAGCACAATTTGATACATCTTAAACTTCCTTAACATGTAATCACCACTATCGTATGGCGTAATCTTCTATTTGGGAATATATTAGATACTTAGCTATAGAGAATTTACTTGAAATTTATTGACAAGATTCCAATAAGTAATTTGTCATTAATAAAAAGAAAAATAATATATATAGATATTACAAAAGAAAAATTATATTGGTAAATTCTTTTGTATTTAAGTAGGTTTGTACAAAAAGGCTCAAATTGCCACAAAACTCTTCAATACCTTATTTATTGGCAAGGATTTATTTCTTTTCAAACTTTAGAATTCAATAACTCTTGATCCAATTATTTAATTTCTTTAAAAAAAATTCAAAGTATATATAATATTCTTAAGCTTCACCATAAAAAAAATCAACTATAATTTTGTTTCTAATTGTCCAATATCTTAAAAATCCTAGCAAGTACTTAAAATCCTAGTTTTGAGATATTTGAGCACTAATTTCTTTGTATCTCACAAATCCAAAATTTTAATGCCACAAAATATTTTTATATAGTCTTATGATATAAATATATATATACTTTTAAAAATTTTAAGCAAAAAATTTATCAAATTGTCTAAGATATAGCTCAAAACATAACCACTAGTTAAATAGGGTTACTTACTACCCTTAGCTTATAAGCACTAATTTCAACTCTCAATATCTCTTTTACACTAGCTTGAATTTTATTAAGATATATATTAAAAGTATAGCTAAGAAAGTGCTCTTTTTAATCTTAATCACAAATTCTCTATTGCTTTTTGTGTGCATAAGTTATGCCCAAAAGAGTGACAATAGATACAATTTTGACACCTTAATTTTAAGCCCTTATATCTCTTTTATAAAAAGTCCAAATCACATAATATTTTCATCTAAACTATAGTCAATAAACCAAACTTATTGATCCTTGCCTTTGATGTTCAAATCCTATTAAAAAACAAATCTTAATTCTTAATAAATCCTCAAGTAATCTCTTTGAAATCCACTAGACATGATTTTTGGCTAATAGGAATAGAAACTTCTATCATCCATCTCCATTCATCCACATAGATGGCCTAACTATCCCTTTTCACACTAAAAATCTCTTTCTAATCCTTTTCTTCAATATGATTTACATAATATGTGTTATAAATTCTAAATAAAAGAAGTAGATAAGATCCCAAGGATCACCAATGTCTAACAAGGGTGACTCAAAATATATAAAGTTATTACTAATATCAAAATCAACCTCAAAATCACTATCAAATGAAAATAAGATTATATAAACCTTAATAATAGCTCTTTTAAATAAATTCTTTCTAAACTAATAACCTAACCATATTTTATAACTAATAAAATCTATTGATATGGCTCTTGCTTAGTTGCATAATAAATTATACATTAAATATATATGTATGATTTTTTCACATGATAGCTAAACCACAACATGACATCGCTCCTTGCAGAACTCGTCCATAGAAGGGAAGATAATGTCACGGACATAAGATTTACTTTAATAATTATCTAGTTAATATAGATAGATAGAAGTAGATAAAAATAGATTAATTTAATAATATCTTATAGACAAGCTTTCTAAAAGCTTCATAGATACAAATTCATCTTTATACACGTATATATATAATTAATAGGATAAAAACTTGATCAACAAGCTAGCCACGTGTTGCACATGGTTGGTAGCTTGAAAAATAAGCTAAGTATATATTACACATGTTGGTAGCTTATAGAACAAACTAAGTACTTGCACACATGTAGAAAACTTATCTTGCAAGTTTGACATGTATCTTGCAAATGGGACACATGTTGGAGGTCTTATAGAATGCTACCATGTAGTTTTTAGGTAGATAATATATATATATATATATATATATAGAAACAAGATTGAAGCTTTCTTCACTCTTTTCAACACCTTTCTTGTTCTTAGTCTTATTTCAAGAGTCTCTAGTCTTCTTGTCTTTGGCAATAGCCATTCTAGTTTTAATATTATTCCATCTTCGAGTGATTTTGAATAACACAAGAGTATATTTTATTCTTTTATGATTTATTTCCTTGACAGTTTAAGATTTGTTATTCTTATTTTATATTTAAGAAGTGAGTGGATTATCCTACTTCTATTATTGCATTTCAAGGAATTATTATGAATCATCTTTATTATGAATAATTATAAATCATATTTGAGGATGATTCATAATTTTTTTATAATTATTGTATATAATATTATTCTATCTTCAAGGAATTTTCAATAATCATGAATCATAAAAGAATATAATTAAAAAATTATTTTTATTTCTAAATTTATTCAATTAATTATTCATGATAATAATTTAGATGGAAAATAAAGCTATTGCATGGTAAAGATTGATTTTCTTATTTATTTTGTATTTATGTTATAATATTTTTCAATGCTACTAAATTTTTATAATTAAGATAATTTTAAATTTTTATTTAAAAAAATATAATTATTATAATTACTATTAAAAAATAGAAAAAAATAATTTATAACTTTTAAAGTATTCTAATACTATTAAAAATAAAATAAAAGTAAGAACAAAATAAATTTTATTTTCTTATAAAAAAATATTAAATTTTTATTATTAGTTTTTTTATATTAAAAAATTTTAAACTATCAATGAATAATTTTTAAAATCAAAAATATATTAATGCTTAAAAATTATAAGAACTTGAAGTCATGACATTAAATTGTTTATAAAAATTAGATTTAGCTAAAGTTTTTTCCATAAAAGTTGTAATACCATAATATATCAAAATTTTCAAGTTCACTAAACTCATTTATTTATTTTTATAAAATTCATAATTTTTTTTGGAGACCAATTTATTAATTGAAACTATAATAAATAATTTCTATAATGGACTTTTAAAATTTTTAAATAAAATCATGTTAATTGTTATTTTAAAATGTGAGTTCAATTATTTTTTAAATATATATATATATATATATATATATATTATAAATTGGAATAATATAGTTTTTAGACCATATAAGAATTATATTGTAATATCCTACTATCATTACTACTACATAATACAGTGTATGTATAAAATATTATTATATTTATAAAGAATCAAGTATTTTAAAATTATACCTAGTTCTATCTTCCTCACTTGTTTAAGTTGTGTAGAGTTATAATATTAAGTTTTTATTTGTGGTTCTTTGTCTTTTTCTTTTTACCATGAACTGAATTTTTTTTCTTTGTTTAGAATTTTAAAAAAAAGAAAAAAAGGAAAAAAAGACAAACACAACTTTTTGAGGTTTTGAGGTATGTACAAATGTATATATATATATATATATATATATACTATTATTTTTACATGATATTTGTGTTTTAAAAATAAGATACATTATTTTGAGCTACTCTTTTAATTCTTTGACCTTCTACAATATTTTAAGATAATCTTTAAGAATCAAAACTGAACCTTGGCAATAAACTCATACCATGGAATCTTTGCATTCATTAAATTATTTAGAATCATAATAATTTACAATCATTTTGGATCTCATTTAATCAAAGTCACCTGGACTAGTTCCTCACTGAACATATATGTAAATATCTAAAACCCAAATAAACAATATGACTTAGTTATTGTTAGGGTTTCAGGATTTGCTGTTGCATTGTTCATATTAGGCACTCCTACTCTCTACAATCACACCAGTTTGGTCTGGATAAGTGCTGTCATGATTTGTCTCTTTTTTAAAAGGATCTAGAAGTGATGTATTAAATTCAGATGCACTTCAATTCCTGCAGACCGATGCATGTTTCACACCACATTGGGCAGTAATGACGCCTAGTGAACTTAAATGCCTCGTGGATACAGTGATTGGTTTAATGCAACTATCAACTCATGGAATACACTAATAATACCAATACATAAGTCAGCAGAGCTATTAACATTTTTTCGGTGATTCTCTGTACTAGAAATAATGCATACCAGGGTGCATTGGAATTGCTTTACACAATGCAAGGAAAAACGAACCACACAGCAACCATACTGTTCATGGATTCCTCAATCTTATTCATAATCCGTGGCATGAAGAAATTTCTTATAATTGTCTTCACACCGTCACCTAGGAGATTGGTACTTAGGTGCCTCAGAATAGTAATGCTAGTCTAATCCTTTACATCAGTAGGGACAACTTGAAGCTGCAACTGCAAGAGAAATGGACACTAACCAAGCTCAAAAAAATAAGCAAGTATGATAGTACTTGTGACACTCCACTGAAAAGTCAAAGCCTGGTGTTATCTTCGTCCCTCCAACAGGAGAGTGGAAACTACACTCAGTTCAATGACACTCATTTCACAGTTTTTTGAATTAAAATCGAATCGTGTTCTAAAGTGGGTCATTGACGTAACTAATGATCTACCATGCAGTGAAATAAAAGATTTGTTATTTTTTACTTTGAAAGGCATTAGGAAAGAGTGCATGGCAGAGAAATGACCCCCACTAAGTTCCATAAGCTCAAGAGTTTGTACAAAGAGCAGAGGCAAAAGTGGAGAGTCGTCGTCGTTTTGTTCTACGGCTTAGTAAAGTAAAAATGGAAAGCAGGTAAGCCAGTTGCCAAAGAAACAATCATCAGCCATTGGAGAAAGAAGAGGGAGCAGCAGACGGCAGGGACGGCAGTGCCTGCAAGATGAACTTTTTCGTGTTCCGAAGCCGTGGCGGAGAAGCCAAGAAATTTCCACAACCACCTCTAGATGATGATTGATCCCTGCTATCTGCGTAACGGGGTGGAGTGACGCGCTTCTGTTTCGGGGAGTTCGACTTCGTCACGGTGCTTCGGGTTGGGGAGCTGAAATCGTCTCCATACTTCAAAAAGTATGGGGTGCCGTCGTCATCGGCCGCTGCCTTCACCGACTCTAATTCACTGTGGAGGTTCTTTCCTGGGTGAACGGTGGATGTGAGAGTCGCTGAATGAAGCTCGTCGGTGCTGGACAACTGTGCTTGATGAGGCGTGTCGAATCGAATAGGGGATTGCGGATCTGGATGCCTGAACTCTGGTATTTGTGACGACCAATTTCTGCAAAAGGAGTATGGATATTAACAAGACTTAGCTTCTCCGTTGTGGAAACCATGTACACATAATATGCGGGTTTTAAATCTGAAACCCGAATATAGGGTTTCAGAGATGTAGAAGTACCTAGAAGATGCGTGATGATGGGCACTGGTAGCAGAAGCCGCGTGAAATGAAGTTTCAGTCATCTGGCTAGTGAAAGCGGGAGAAGTATCAGGTCGTTCAGTTGTCACACAAGACCCTGGGGTTGGTTGCAAGGTGGTCATAGATAGAGGCGTGAAGGTGCTCAAGTCACTTAAACCTTCCCAGCGAGAGATGTGCCCAATGCGCGCAAACGTCGGAGTTGTCATGGGAGAATCTCCAGCTCCACATATGGAGAAGTCTGTGTCCTCTTGAGGATAGGGTACTAGATCGAAAGCATCCAAGGTACTCGAGAATCTAGTTGGAGACTTAGGGGGCCTCGACGCTGGCTGGGCTAGGGGAGATCCACATTGCTCGTCCGAAGAAGCTCGTTTTCGTCCTATAGATCTCAGTCGGGACATGGGTTCTCCAAGTCTAAAAAGTGCAACCAACAACACAAAAGTATGTAAAATGGACACTGTTGAGAAAATAACCAAGTCTGAAAGGAACATGAAGGAAGAACACAATAAAGGGCACGAGAGAAAGAAGAAAGAAACTAAGCTATGTAGCAACAGCCTCTGGACAATGCACGTCTACAGCTAGTAGCTATGTTTTGAAACAAATGTATACCACATAAACTAGATATAAGGTCAAATACCCGTCATATTCAAAGGTTGGGGTTATCGAAGCCAGATTTGACTTTCCGTGGTCACGAAGTCGGTCAGGTTTTCCGCTCATACTGTTGAACAACTCTATGGGGTCTTCAGCCTGAGACTTATCGACAGTAGCATTGGCTTGATCTTTCTCCTTCGCTTCACCCTCTTCCGGTCCTACGTTTCACCCAATGTCAAGTGAAACACATGTCACTGAGTTGTTATTTTAGGACGAAAGATCATTAGGCGATGTGGGGGGTAGGTGGGAGAGGAGGAGTAGGAGTAGGAGTAAGAGGAGGGAGTATTCAGATAAAAACAAAATACAAAAGCGCTTAGCATAGTAAAATGCGGACCTTCTTTCCTGCCGTACATGTTTCTGCAACCTTCGCACCGACACCCTTCTGAACACCCAACACCAGCCTGCCCACCACAACAGCAATCCATTCAATGCCGTTGTCAAATTGATAAAAGGATTTACATACAGAAAAATGATAAAAACAGGACGATAAAAATGAGTGATTACCTGGTAACACTCGCAATACTTCTTAAGACAAAGTGATTTTTTGCAGTTGCAACCACGCTTGTGCCTGGCTGAGGCAGGAGTGTCCAAAGCTTCGTCCTTCACAACCAGTACACAATACACATAAAAGAACGCTCACATGCTTATCAACAAGTTCATAGTTGATATCCCACCGTTAGAAGACAAATTGGGTTTTGTTTACACTTACCCCTGGGATGGGAGAGGATTCAGGAGCCTGAACAATCTTTGGAGCAAATGCTAATGGGTTGCGTGATTCAATTTGTTGTCTGGTGTTCAAGACTGTCGCTTCGTATTCGGGTTTATTGAAACAATTGCGGCAAGCACAGGATCCAACACAGAACTCACGAGCAGCAAAACACTCACAGTACCTGCCAAACAGCAGATAGGCTACCATGTCACAAACCAGCACCGGTAAAATGCCTCATGTTAACGGGGAATTCGTCAAATATTACGGCCTATAGATTGATGTCCGTACTACATCATCAAAATGAAACATAATAAAACTCGAAGCAAAAAAACTAGATACAAAAATATCCAACCAAGTGAACACTTACAATTTGAGGCACTTAGATTTCTTGCAGTTACAGCGCTTGCAGCCATCCCCTGGTTTTTCACCCTGAGAAGACGCAGTAGATTTCCGTCTAGACAACCTGTACGGAAAATCATGTTAGACAGCATATGCATAGACATAATGCGATGTTATTTCATTCACGGATATTCTTGAACGTCCGCGCGTCGTTTTAAAAAGTCTAATTTTCACGCGCCTAAATATGAATCTGTTCAGCCAATGTGCCACTCACCGTCTGTTTTTGGAGCTCTGCGGACTGTCTAAAAGTTCATGAGTAACTTCCCCCTCCGGTTGCCAAGTTAACTCCTGTTGATAAGGTTGGGATCGTTCTTGATCTCGAGGGCTTGTGGTAACTGGAGTTAATGGTAAGGAATCTTCTAAAGGAGCCAAGTTCTCAATGTTCAGGCCCGTGAAATCAGGAGTTGGAATTACGACTTTCTTTTCAGAAGAGAATGCAGCATCAGCACTATTCGTCTCAATCTCAGTTCTCCTCTCTAACGAAGACCCCATTCCTGAATTAAAGCTTTGGTTCAGGTGTGCGGGATAACCCGCGCTACTCAACCCTTCACCACCAGAAGCTTCTCTAGGACTTGGCGACGTCAGAGGCTGTAGTCCCAAAACTGTTGCCAGGACTCCTTTGGAACTTTCTCCTTCTATAGATGGGGGATTCCGTTTGAAGGACATGGAGCTCGTCAGTGAATTCAAGTGAAGCCCAATACCTGACTTATGAACGCGAGGACTACGCCTCACACCATCAGGTGAGTTAACTGCAGGTGTCACTCCAGAATTTTGCGAATTCCAAGCATGTGATTCACCCGTCTTTGGGTACATGACATCCATTTTAATTTGGTACGCGCTGTTTGTGAGCTGTTGCATCCTTGTCATAGTTCCAAGATTATCTTCACGCGCAGGGACACCTGATCCTGATGTAATACCAAAAAGAAAAAAAGAAAAAAAGAACAGTTATGCTTCCAATGGCTTGGCACATTTCAAGTCATGTACAATCCAAGGACTGATTCGCTGAGCACTCTGGTCTATCGCGGCTAATTACTCCGCAAGGCATTACACAATCTTCACCTGATATGGTATACATAGGAGTTACTTGTTATCTTTGCCTATTCTTGGACAAAATAAGAAATGTCTAATGAGCATGAGGAATTAAGTGAAAAGACTGTCCAAGTATTCTAGCGTAATTAACTATTGGGGGGTGGTACACCGCTCAAGACTCTCCGTGAACACGGAACTAGAAAGCTCTAATGTCTTGTTACATACCGTAGCCCAATAGTCAAGTTAGTTGAAACTCTAAAAACTTTCTGCAGTATTTGATCCATGATCACCACAAGCAATGTACAAGCATCTCTATGCATTGGAAATGCACCACATATACTTGCTTATACATCAGAGGCACTAAAAATTGCAATCACAGTATTTGGAGACAACTAGTGCGATTATATAAGTAAATATCGTGTCAAGACTCACCCCCCGTATGCATAACAGAATCAGTTGCTGTCCTCGAAGCATCCACATGAATCTGCACTCTGGTTCTTGTTGCATCTGAGGCTGGACGTACTACATCGCCAAGAACAGAAGATGTGTTATTCCCATCAATTCCACTGCAGTCTTTAAGCCTACTGCCTAGAGATTTCCTACCGCCCATACTGCCGAAGCTTTTTCTCCTTGCCACATCAAAGTCGAGGCACCGCCTTCTAAAACCACGTTGTCCAGCGGTGTCAGCCTGCAGATAGTGCACTAACACTTGAGATGCGTGGTACAGCTCATTATGCATTGAGGAAACAGTTAAAAAGGAGAAAGATAACCAGTAAAGAGAAACATGAAGTGAAAGGCATGGTAAAGAATTCGAACATTTCTAATTCCATTTACATAAGATGCGAGACAAAAGGACTGAAGGACAGGACCGCTGCCGTCCCTGTAATAAGTCGCTGGTCATGAGAATCTCGTGTAAGCATCAAAACATCTGGAGATAATGTTACTATACCCTTTGAGGCAGAAGAGAATGTTCACGGCCAGCATCTTCGGTTGTTAAGTTTGTGTCTGTGTCACATCTGTCATCAGTAGATGCACCGAATCCAGACTGGGAAGTCATAGCATCAAGCACCCGACGCTCTTGTTTCTCAGCACCGTCATTCATCGCATCAGACTGATTCTCAGAGCTTACAGATGCAGCTTGATATGGCAACCTCGAAACATCCACCTCGCTTGAATTCTCTGACCACTCCTCTCCATTGATTTGTCCTACATCTCGGTTTCCAGCAAGGAAATACGTCATGGCTGCAGTATCCTGATCGAGTTCAGGACTCCCTTTCGCAATGGGACTATAGCTGAAACCATGGTCTTCATTGTGAGAGCTGCATGTCATAGAAACGCGTCTTTGATCGTCATACTCTGCGGACTTCGACTCTTGGCTCAAAATGCCGGGCATCACGCTATCATTTGTTTGTGAAATTAAGCTCGAAGTAGATTGCCTTCTTTCAGAAGGATCAGATCGTTCACTCCTTGCTCTACCTGGCTTTTCTCCTATGTCCTCAGTGTACCTAGCCATATCCGAGGGCATCACTGCTAAAGCCACCTGGTCCAGCGGCTGGTAATCAGTAAACTGAGCTTGGAAGTTGGCAGCAGTGGCCGCTGTTCTATCCGTCTCGCAGGTTGTAGATTCTGAATTAAGTTGCGTGGAGTTCATCGCAAACATCCCTTGACCAACGAGGTTTTCACTACTGGATTGGGAAGCAGGCACTTGCTCTGTTTGGATCCTTGAACAAGGAGTTACTAGACGATCATCAGAGCGTCGGCTAAGTGGGGATGGAGATGGTGCATTGTCAGAAAGAGTGCCTCTGGAGATACTCGACTGCCATGTAAGACTTTCTCGACCTTCAGCTTGAGCTTGTGCTGACAAACGCTCAGCAGCCACAACTCTAATAGTACAGGATACCATTGTCAGATAAAGCCGCTGGCACAGAAACAGGATCCAAAGGACCTAAAAACGTGTCGGTCTAAACGAAAGCATTGAAATGAATACAGTAGCACATGGGCTAGGCCACACTGTAAGCACTAGGAGTGCTTCCATCATACCTCTTCAGGGAGCTCGACGAAGACCTCCTGGCACTGCGTGGAGAGGCGAAGATTCGGGGCTCAGGCGGGAACGTCAGCTCGTTATATGTCTGGGCATGGTGCACAGACTTCGCAGGCTTGATTGGCGACAAATTGCACAGGAACTTGAATACGGGAGAATCCTGCGCACACAAGCCCACTAAACTAAGATTCGTTTCGTGTGTAAACTTGCAGTACGAATGGATACGTTAGCCAGATGTTGAACATTATATACGTGACATTGTTTCTTTGAACGTGTATGCAAACCACAGAGGATTCATTGCCAAAGTTGCATCAGTGCACATAATTAAGATCTACAACTCGAGGACGTTTTTGTATCCACGAGAACAGGAGCCGAAATTGGTTCTGTAAACATATCAAGGTAGTAGATGGTACCAGAGGGATGCGTGCTGCTATAAGAGTATCACAAATAGTATAACCGAGAAGGGTCATTGGCTCTCGTATGAACTAGACCTAGTAAGTTGACAGCATTGCCTTGCCGAGTGCATGTGACCATGTTCACTTATGTAAATTATTAGGGTGAATTGCAGAAAAAATTGGTACACACCTGCATATCTGTAAGAGGCGGGATGGACTCTCGCTTGTCAGGTGAACCCAGGTCTGAGCCATTTTCAAATTCTCTAACAACCTTCTCAGCCGCCGTTTTGCCACCCCGAGTCAACATCTTCGCTTGTTCAACAAATACGATGATGCACAAGGAGACTACGGAAGCGTAATCCTAAACAGGCATTTCAGTGCACGAGAACTCGCCCCTTGCAAGCCTAATCCAAGCTCCTTCTGCACTTCCTGCCTATTGCCCGAGCCGAAGCCCCCCTTCTTCTACTCCATAGCGTCACCCTTGAACTCCAAACGAACGCGAACAACGAACATTGGCCAGGTTTTATATTCCACGAAACGACCACCTCACCCTTCACATCCAGATCATATCCCAGACACCATCACAGCAAACTAACCATATACTCTTTCACAAAGCTCCGTCACATACTCCAGCTATTCCAAGGACCATCAAAAACCAAGACATCTAAACTCATGGCTACCCCCACACAAATCTACATCCAAAATCACATACACATGCACCATGAATTCTTGCTACTCCTCTACCCTCGCTAACCAACGACTACCCCAAGCAACCTAAGGACAACTGGCACAAAGGAATCATGAAACTCTGCTGCTCCACCTCCCTTATCAGCAGATCCTTCGAAGCATACACTACCAAAACTGCAAGATACGAGCTCGACGGTGTAAAGGGTTGGTCACAATGAGCGGGAAAGACGACTTCAACTCGGCAAGACGCCCACAATCATCCGAAGTCCGTGCTACCATCCCGCTCGACCCATCTCAGGAAAAGGGAAGGAGATTGAGGAGAGGCGAGTAGGGAGACGAGTCGGATAGAATGAACGCGGGAAAGAGTGGAGGAGAGAGCAGGGTAATGGCATCACTGGGATGAAACGATGATCTCTTCCTGCCGCTTGTTGTGCTCACCATCGTCACCAACCGAGCAGATTGCCTGGCTCATCCAGCTGAGTGTCTGGGGCGATAGAGATCGTCAGGAAGTGGGGATTGTTCGTGCTTCGCGGGCGATGCATGAGGGGGTTAGGGCTGCGAGAAGAGGAGGGGGGATGCTTGGAGGTGGAGCTGAGATGGTGGAGATAGAGGTGGAGGTGGTGATGGCGAAGGCCAGATGATGAGGGGCGGGAAGCAGAGCAAGGCCAGCTACGGATGGGCCTGCAATAATAACATATACCTCTGCCCGCTCCCTGGCTGACCCCGATTCCAATACCGCACCCGCAATTCGGTGCTTCAGAACGCGGGAACCTCAGTTTCCAGCGGGACCAACCCCCTGCCGTTGCTGCACTGCCCCCCCTCCCCACCACTCTCGTTCGTTCCCCTGATTGCCGATGCAGAAGTCGACGACGGAAGGCGACGATGACGACGAAGGAGAGAAAAAGGGCGGGTTCATTCCCTAACGATGCAAGTCCGACGAACCACAACTCCTCCTGCGCCCTGAATCACGGGCGGAAATGACGGGACTTCTCCAGAAAGACCCCATTAGATGCTGGCCTAGCTCTTGCTTCTCATGATTCTTACCTTCGCATACCATCTTCTTTTGTAGTATTTAGAAGTGATAAAACAAAAAAAAAAATCATATGTTTTTATCCTCATATATATATATATATAGAGAGAGAGAGAGAGAATCTTTGGTACCATTCTTACTCAAAAATAAATAATTTCATCAACAATTGCAATCCTTATTTTTGCATCTTTAAAACCTCACAAAAATTACCAATACCAATTCATATATATCACATGTATATTGAAATAGGTTTGTATTGTATTTTGGATTATATAAATTTAAAACTATAGCTAGTATCCTAAAGGGACATGGTAGTGGGACATCACTATTGCGTTAGCTGGACATCACTCCCAATGTTGACAACCTTTATGTATAAAAGTACAAAAAGTGTATTTTTTTTTTTTTTTTTTTTTTCCTATCAAATATACCTTTCACTTGCTAAATCCATTATCTCTACTTACACCTCACTCAATTCCAATTATCATTTCCAATATCATCTATTTGAATAGGATTTTCCTAACAAATATCATTTGTTGGATTTGTGCACTAATATCATCTGTTGGAATTTATACACTAATATCATCTATTGGAATTTGTACACTAATATCATCTGTTGGTGATGGATGTTGTACATCAATATCATCTATTGATTATAATCTCTACAGTTTTTGTGTTTTGAGTTATTGTCTTTGTCTACCAATTTGTTCCAAAGGATTGTCCATGATTGTATATCTCTACCACATCAAAGATTCTACACATACTTTAGATTGACTTGTAAATATATATATATATATATGTTTGTTATTTTTGGTTGTCATCATTTGATAGGATTAAAAATAATAAAAATGAGCTTTTATTATTATATGGCGTGATTTTCAATCTAGGAATACATTAGATACCTAGTTGTAAAAAATTTACTTACAGCTTATTCACAGGAGTCTAATAAATGATTTGTCCTTACTAAAAAAGATAAATAATATAATAATATTATAAAAAGATATTATATTAGTAAAATCTTCTTATATTTAAGTAGATTTGTATATAAAGTCCTTCTATGGTATATACAAAATCCTTAAGATTCTTTTTTTTATAAAATCACAACTAACCAATAAGTTAAATTATTAATAATTTTCAAGAAAAATCCATAATTTCCTTTCAAAATCCTATTTTTATATTAAAATTCTATTATAGCTTCTTATATCTATTTTTTTGCTTCTATAAAATCTTAGCTTTTTAAAAACCCCTTTAGTTTGTATAAAAGGTTGAAATTGCAACAAAATCCTTCAATTGCTTATTCACATGCATGAATTGATTTCTTCTCAAATTTTGTAGTTCAATAACTTTTGACCAAGCTACTCAATTTTTATTAAATTTCTCCAAAGTGTAGGTTATATCTTTAAGCTTTACCACTAAAAAATTTAATTGTAGATTTGCTTCTAATTGTCTAATATCTTAAAAATCCTACATGGTACTTAAAACCCTATTTTATAGACATTCAAGTACTATTTCCTTCATATCTCCAAAATCCAAAATTTTAATACCACAAAAATTTTGTATATAATTTTGTAACATAATAATACATACTTTTAAAAAATTTGAACCAAAAACTTATCAAATTGTCTAAGATATAGTTCAAAACATAACCACTAATTAAGCAAGGTCACTTACTACCTTTAGATTGCAAGTACTAACTTCAACTCTCAATATCTCTTTTATTCCAACTTGGATTTCATTAATTTATATATAAAAATTGTAGCAAAAAAAGTATTCTTTCTAATTCCAATTGTTGATCTTCTATTGCTTCCTATACATGTGAGTTGTATCCAAAAGAGTGACAATAGATACAATTTCAACACCTTAATTTTGAGTATTTATATTTCTTTCATAAAAAATCTAAACTACACAATTTTTGTACCAAAACTATAGCTAAAAACCTAAACTTGTTGATCCTAACCTTTGATGTTCAAGTACTTTCAAAAAACAAATCCTAATCTCTAACAAGACCTTAGGCAACCTCCTTAAAGACCATTGGACATGACTTTTGGCCAATAGGAATAGAGATTTCTATCATCCATCTCCATTCATCCACATGGATGGTCCATCTATTTCTTTTCTTTGATAGAGAAGTTTTTTAGAAGCTTCATAGATATAGAATCATCTTTAGATATGTCTATAGGTGATTGGTAGGTTAGAAACTTGATCAACAAGCTAGCCACATGGCGCTGTCGTGGTAGAGAGAATTTGCCTCAAGAAAGCGCTAGGCTTTTGGCTGCCACTAATTACTCAAGCAAGATCTAAGTATAATAAAAACTCCCAAATTTATATAAAGTCTCATTTGTAGGACTATTACATCCAATACATAAGTCTTATTTCATCAAACCACTCAAAACATAATAAAATATTCTAAACCTTCATTCCCCCGTAGGAAAGGAATTTTTCCCAAACTTCAATAATCCATAACTTTTAATCCAATTGTCCAAATCTACTCTAAATTTATAGGAAGTACTAATATAGTCTTTACAACTACCATTACAAATTTTAATTGTTGATTCATTACCGATCTTTAGATATCGCCAAAACCCTAACAGTAGCTTCAAACCCTTATTTACAAACACCCATGTATTAAACTCTTTAAATTTCACAATCTAAAAGTCCAAATACTATGAAACTTTGATGTATAGCTTTTTAGCATAATAATACACCTTCTTGAAAAGTTTGAGACAAAAATTCGTCTAGAAACTCAAAATATGACAAATCCCATCACTATCAACAAAATGGCCTACTTACTGCCTTGGAATTTGATTTGTTGTCTTTGATTTCCAATATCTCCTTCTTTAAAACTCTATATGTAGTAATTCTTCTACATCAAGTGTAGAGCTTGAAATCATCTCTTTAGCCGCACCTCTTGATCTCCAAAAGCGTTCATATAACTCCTCCAATCCTTAAAAGAGTAATAAATTATCTCAAATTGATACCTTAAGTTCAAATGGCTATAACTTTTTTATCCTAATTCCAAATCCTATAATTTTTGTACACAAATTGTACCCAAAATCCTAAATTTTACAATCTTAGCTTTTGATTTCCTAATGGCCTCCTTGAAGTCACCGAAATCCTTCTTAAGGTCGCGAGCATCCTCTTCAAAGTCCATTGGGCATGGTATTCGACCAATAGGGATGAAGTTCCCTATTCCTTGCCTTCATCCGACCATGCCTTGATTTCATCTCTCCCAATTAGCCTCCTACTAGCTTAAATTTTCATCTTTAGGCTTTTACCTTCTTTCAAGGCTTCATACTAAACATTTAGGTTCTATAAAATTTAAACCTCATAACCAAATTAAATAAAATCTAAAATAAAGTTTCTTATACTAATTTCTTTTAATTTACTTTATTAACCATTCTAATACACATCTAAACCTATAAACATATTATATATTTTGAGTAATTTTTACATACTATAAGCAATTACAGTACGACAGCGCACATGTTCGTAGCTTGTGGAACAAGCTAGATATGTGTCGCACATGTTGGTAGCTTGCAGAACAAGCCAAGTACGTGGCATATATGTGGGAAACTTGTTGTGCAAGTTTGATACATGTCTTGCAAATTAAACACATGTAGGAGGTCCTATAGAATACCACCACATAGCTTTTAGATTGATAGTATAAACAAAAATAAGAGTGAAGCCTTCTTCACTCTTGTCAACTCCTTTCTTGCTTCTAGTTTAGTTTTAAGAGTCTATAGTTTTCTTATCTTGTATCAATAGCCATTCTACTTTCTTTTAATATACATACTTCCTTACTTCTATTTTGTTATATTTCTTAATAAAAGTTTCATATGTTTATTTGCTTCCATCAAGTTCTTATCCTTAATAGATTGAAAAGAGTATAGATACAATATTAGAGCTTTGTCTTTTCTTGATTAAGAGTAGATTATCCCTTTCTCTTGATAAGATATAAGCATATTTGAAGTTGTGGAGTATCCACTTCTAAATTGATATTCTTTTTAGAATTTTTTCTTTTAAGTGTGTTATTTTGGTTTTTTTGAAATGAGAGTAGAGACCTCCTTTCTTATTGTATTATCATAGCAGAGCTTGTGGAAATGAAGAGTGCAATGGCATAAATACAAGAACAAATGAGAGAGCTAATGCTTATAATGCATCAACTCAGTTTACTCCATCATTTGGTATAGATATTGACGCAGCTCCAACCATCTCTATATCTTGACTTCTTATTAATCTTGTCACTCCTTGTAGTACCATTCAAATATTAGAGAACCAAAAATAACTTTGCTTGAGAAGTTTGATGGTACAAGATCTAAGTTTTGAAAGTTTGTCAATCAGGTATAACTAGTAATTGAACTTCAACCTCAGAGTTATCCTACGCAAGGATCTCACGTTAGATTTATTAGAATGTTACTTTTGAATTTTATTTTATTATAATTTTTATCTTTTTTTGAATGATGTGATCCAATATTGGATAATTTGGAGATATTATTTGTAGAATTTAGATCTATGTATAGAGAACATGATGCAATCCATGTTACAACCAACAAGATTTGCATCCTATGACAAGGTAATCAATGAGTGTCGTTATACTCTTCACAGTTTTGACAACTAGTGACTAATATTAAGTGGGATGATGCTGCACCCATCAGCCAATTTCTCTATGGATTACAATATGAAGTAAAAAAATTAATGCTCAATTTATCCAATCCTCAAATATTGAGTCAAGCAATTGATTTTGCTATAAAGTGTGACAATTGACTTTTTGAGTTTCGATCTGAGAATTGTACAACAGAGCTTCAACATTATTATTCAATGGCAACATCAACGTTCTCACAAAATATACATTCGGAAATAAAAGACATGCAAATTGATGCGATACGTTTTAAACCTCTTACTAAACAAAAAAAGATTTGACGTCGTTAAAGAGGATTATATTTATATTGTAGAGAACCTAAGTACATTGCTCAATATTATCCAAAGCAATGACACAAGTACAAAATGAAGAGTACAACTGTCAAAGAAGACAACATGTCAAAAAACGAATTTGTCTAACTACAATAGAGATTGTGCAGTTGGAACCTTATACAATTTCTAGTAAAGGTCCTATTCTCTCCTCAGAATCCTCTCCTTGTTTTATAATAGATGTATATTTAAGACCAAAAAACTACAGAATTTTTACCTTATTAGATTTAAGAGCCTCAGCATGCTTTCTAAATGAATAATTTATTAAGAATTGTAAAATATCTTTAATACAAAAAACTAAATCTGTACATGTAGAAGTCAAAGATGGTCATCCATTGTCTTTTGGAGATGTCACTCATGAAATCCATCCTATAAAAGTAACAATAGATGGTCATAATAGCTACGTAGCCTTTAACATAATTAAATCTGCATCTAATCCAATTATTTTAGATTTATCATGGCTAGAAAAATATAATCCTCGAATAAATTAGAATTCTTATAGATTTGATTTTTTTTAGAATATTATTAAACATTCTGCCGACCAAGTGAAAAGTTATAAGTCTAGTATAATAAAATCCGTACTTATAGGTGCAAAAGCTTTTATATACTTAGCAAAAGAAAGATCAATATTTACTATTTATGCTACATCCATTTCTGATGGTGGAAAGACTTTAAATGCCATTCCAAGCTAATATCTAGATTATCAGAATGTTTTTGAGAAAAAAAAATGTAAATATTCTTTCAGATCATCATCCGTATAATTATTCAATTGACTTCAAAAAAGGAGCTTAGCCTCCATTTGGACCAATCTATAGCTTATCACAAAATGAGCTGGTTGAATTCAAGGAATATATTAATGAAAACTTAGCTAAGAATTTTATATGTCATTCAAAATCTCCAAAAAGAGCTCCTATCTTGTTTGTAAAGAAAAAAGATGGATTACTACGGATATGCGTAGATTATCGAGGGCTCAACAAGATTACCATCAAGAATAAATATCCTCTACTATTAATATTTGGACTTCTGGATCAATTAAATCAAGCTAAGATCAATTCAAAAATAGATCTACGAGGAGTATACAATCTAGTTCGCATCAAAAAAAGAGATGAATAGAAGACTGCTTTTCAAACAAGTTATGGATATTTTGAATATAATGTTATACTTTTTGGACTCACAAATGCACTAGTTGTTTTTCAACATCTCATGAATGATATTTTTTATGAATTTTTAGATGATTTTATTGTCTGTTACTTAGACAATATTTTAATCTACTCTAACAATGTAAAAGAATATGAATTACATGTTCACTATGTATTATAAAAACTTAGAGATATCAGATTATATGCTAAGATAGAAAAGTGTATATTTCACACTATTCAAGTTGATTTCTTAGGATATAACATTTCAAATGATGGTCTCATGATGGATCCTAAGAAAGTCCAAACAATCATAAATTGGAAGATTCTAAGAACAATAAGGGACTTGCAATGCTTTTTGAGATTTGTCAATTATTATCGAATCTTTATCAAGAACTTTTATCAAATTGCAGCTCCACTAATACATCTAATTTGTAAAGACAAACTCAAGTGGAGTAAGGAAGCAGAAGCATCATTTGAAGTATTGAAAATAGCTTTTATTTCTGCACTAATCTTGTATCACACCAATTTTTTTAAGGTATTTTTTATGAAAACTTTGCTTTAAGTGCAGTATTGTCACAAATGGGACTAGATGACAAACTCCACCTAGTAGCTTTCTATTCCAGAAAGTTTTCAACAATAGAGATCAATTACAAAATTCACAATAAAGAACTTCTTGCAATTATAGATTCTTTTCAAGAATGGCGCCACTATTTAGAAGGTGCTTCTAGTCTAATCATTGTATATACCGATCACAAGAATCTTGAGTACTTCATGTCAACACGCATATTAAATCATCATCAAGCTCGTTAGAGCATGTCTTTGTTAAGATTTGAGTTTATCATCACTTATCGGCCAAAAAAACAACAAGGTCTATCCAATGCTCTTTCTAGAAGATCTTATCTTGTACTAAAAGAAAGAGATGCAGCTTTTGATCAATAAAGAACGATCCTCTTGAAATCAGAGCAATTTCATATTCAAGCAATAAAATCAATATTGACTATTGATTTAACGTTTTTCAAGCAAATCCAATTAAGTATGACCTGAGATCCTCTTGTTCATGATATTAAGAATAATTCTTCTAAATTTCATGATACTTAAAAGTTCAAATTCAAAGACAACTTACTTTATTTTGAAGGATGTTAATACGTCCTAGAAGATGAAGTATGACTACGTATTCTTGAATCTCATCACAACTTTTCCGCAGCTAGACATTTTGGATACAATAAGACCTTGGAACTAATTTCAAGAGATTTTTGGTGGCCTCAAATATAAAAGGCTGTTAAAGAATTTGTACAGTTGTGTGATGTTTGTTCAAGATCAAAAACTCCTCGTCATCAATCTTATAGACTTTTCCAATTATTACTTATACCAAAACAACCTTGGTCTTTTATTTCTATGGATTTCATCACGGATCTTCCAAATTTAAGTTCATATGATTCTATATTTGTGATCGTAGATTGTTTCATCAAGATGGCACTTTTGTACCATATACAAAATCTATCATAGGTGAAAAAATAGCTAAACTCTTCCTTGACAACATCTATCGCTATCATGGTAAGAGATATTATATCAGATAGAGGGATGCAATTTGTCTCATGATTTTGGAAAATACTTTTTAAGATTTTAAAGGTAGACATAAAGCTATCTTTAGCTTTTCATCATCAAATTGATGGACAAACGAAGTGTGTAAACCAAATCTTGGAGCAATATTTGACGTATACCATCAACTACCTATAAGATGATTGGACAACTCTCTTACCATTGGCAGAGTTTGCTTATAATAATACGATATATTCTTCTAGGCAACAAACACCTTTCTTTATCAATTATGGTTATGACCTATGACTTGATACTTTTGATTTTTCAAAAATTGATAATCCAAGAGCAGAAGATTTGGCAAATTGTTTGTCAGAGCTACATGCAATAATGAAGGTGCAATTAAAAGAAGCTCAAGAATGACAAAAAATAAATACAGATACGTATCACAAGGAACAACTATAATTTAACGTGTGGGACAAGGTATGGTTACTTCATTGTAATATCAACACTACTTGTCTTTGTGATAAGTTGGACTATCATAGGCTTTGATCTTTTCCTATTTTTGAACAAATCAATCCAGCTGCATATCAATTACACCTATTGGAGTCCATGAAGATCCATCATGTATTCCATGTGTCTCTTCTTAAACCATATAAGATAGTAAACATACCAAGAAGAAGACAAGTGCCACCCCATCCTATAGACGTCGACAATAATGAAGAATTTGAAATGGAAAAAGTCTTAGATTCAAGGCAATGCCAAAATAGGTTAGAATATCTTGTCCATTGGTGTGGATATGATATTAGTAAGTGCACATGGGAACCAACAAAGAATCTTGCAAATACAGCAAGGAAAGCAAAGGCTTTTTATCAACGACGTCCATCAAAACCAAGATAAAGACCTTTTCTATAAAAGAAATACAATTTAGGCAAGATAATGTTTTATTTTCTATCTTTGTTTGTAGCTTCTTTGTATTTGTGACATTAAAGAGATGGAAAATCAACAACCAATGGATTCAATTCAAGGATCTTTATTTGCTGATTTGTCGGACGAGACATTATTACTATCACAACCTTCAAGACGATGGAATAGAGATGAGGACCCTCAAAAACGACATGTCCTTACTCGGATTGATGGCAAAATATAATGTGTTTGGTATCACGACCTTAGAAGAGACTCCCGATATTTGGTGATACTTTTAGAGGTAGGAACTACTCTTGATGGTGTTCCTAATGTTTTTTTTGAAGAGAGTTATGAAGGCCTCAATAATAATCAAATAATAAGGTGGTCCTCTCACCCTAGTATGGGACATTATCAATGGCTAAAAAGACCTATCAACTACCTTCAAAGGGAACAAAGATCAAAGTATGTGGCATGTAGAATTTGACATATTTTGGACTTTCTCAATATGTAATCATTGCTCCTTGTGGAACTCGTTCCTAAAAGGAGGGATAATATCATGGACATAAAATTTATTCCAATAATTATCTAATTAATATAGATCAATAGAAGTAGGTAAAATAAGTTGATTTGATAATATTTGATAGAAAAGCTTTTTAGAAGCTTCATAGACATGGAATCATCTTTATACATGTCTATAGGTGATTGATAGATTAGAAACTTGCTCAACAAGCTAGCCACATGGCGCATATGTTGGTAGCTTGCAAAACAAGCCAAGTATGTGGTGCACATGTGGAAAACTTGTCATGCAAGTTTGACACGTGTCTTGCAAATTAGATACGTGTAAGAGGTTCTATAGAATATTGCCACATAGCTCTTAGATAGATAGTATAAACAGTGACAAGAGTAAAGCCTTCTTCACTCTTGTCTATTCCTTTCTTGCTTCTAATTTAGTTTCAAGGGTCTATAGTTTTCTTGTCTTGTGGCAATAGCCATTCTAGTTTCTTTTAATATATATACTTCATTACTTCTATTTTGTTATATTTTTTAATAGAAGTTTCATATATTTATTTGCTTCTATTGAGTTTTTATCCTTGACAGTAATAAATTATATATATATATATAATATTTTCACATGGTAGCCAAATCACAACACAGCACCATTTTTTTTATAAATTTGTTCAAAGGATATTAAATGGTAATCATACATTCTGACAACATGATGTTGTTAGAAACTCCACCTCTTGATTCTTATAAAATCTTTGAAGAAGTTCAAAAGATAGCAAAAGATTTTACAAAAATAAAAAGATTTATGATTTGAAAAAGATAATTTGTAAAGAAATATAATTGTATAGATGAAATAAAAAATAAAAAATAAAAAATAAAAGACTTTATTTGCATGCACAATGAAAAAATTATAATGAAAGAGTAACAATTGAGAAATATAACTAGCATAAGATTATTTGAAAAAATTAAAAAATAAGTCATGGTTGAGATGTCAATATTATAAATACTTATCACTTTGACAATCAAATTGAGAATATTTAGGCTTATGTTGTGGCAAGGAGAACAAATGCCAATCTAAAGCATATGATGATTATATTATTGAAAGCCAATGTTGCCTTCCAAGTCATACAAAAATCTTCTACCTCACTAGTTATTCAACAATATATTGAAACATCTACAATGAAACGTAGAAATTAAAGGCAAAAAATCTCATACATATATAATCAATCAAATATGTTAGACATCTTTATTAGAAAAAAATAAAACATGATTTAAAATTGATAAAAATGGCAAGCTTCTGTAATTCTTCTTTATATAAAAAATTGCTAAAGAGATTGCCAAAAAATATTCATCAAACTCAATCAATCTTATCAATTGCACATACAAGACAAATAAGTATTCTTTTCAATTCCAAAAGATGGTGACATGCTAATTGTGTCTAGTATATTATTACTCACTGTTAATCATTTTTATGCCAAATAGGTACAAAATGTTGTTGCTACATGGAATGGGATTTTTTTTCTATCAACCAATCTTTTTTACTATTTTATTGCTTTATAAGTAGTAAAGAAGAATTGGATTATATATAAACCTTGGAATAAGTGAAGAAATATTTTAAAAACTACCTTTCTCAAGACTACTTGATTATTCTTACAAATTAAGAATTAGCCTTGATAGTTGCTCTTTCAGGCATATTTTCAAATATCAAATTATTGCTTTGCATTTGGCATGTGCAAAAGAACGTCTTTATAAATGTGAAATCCATTATCATAGCAAATCGCCAATTTGACAATTTTATAAAGATATTGTAGATATTGTAGATATTATACTACAATCAAATGTAGGATGAATATATAATTATATGGACTAATATTAAAATATTAATGGTACCAATTATATAGAAATATCTAAAAAAATATGACTAATTCATAATTTTTTTTTTTTTTTGGGCTTGAATCAAAGACATTCCTTATTTAAGCCACATTGCAACATCTTGAGTTAAGAAAGGGCATACAACAATGAAAGTATGTATGAATGTCTTTATAGAGAATTTTCTTGCTATATATAAAAAATTAAAATTAAAAAATTCTTAACAAAAATGTACCATCATCTAAGAAGTTTCAAGACAAAAATTATATAACTTGACCAAATAGAAAATATATCCACTTTCAGATGGAAAATTGTTGAGAATGTCTCATTTTGCATCCATCAAATAAAAACAATTAAAAATGATAAATTTATATCTATAAGAGTTTTTAGCAAAATTATAGAAAGATATAAGAATTTTCTCCCTTATTAGCAAGTTAATCTAAAGCAAACAAATATTGTATTAGATTTTGACATTATAAATAAAATCTTTGTTTTAATATAGAACCATATTTGTAGACAATCTTCTAGAAGTTCAATACATAGAGATCCTTTTGGAATCAAATTGGTAGAAGAAAAAAAAGATCCAAAGTACATAAAATATAAAAATTGTAAGCAAGTTGATATCCTCAATATCTACATGTGCATTATTTATAGAGCCTCTCTAGCAAATATGCAACATCCATCAGATAGTATTAATATAAAAATCCAATATTAATAGATAATATTAATAATGATGATTGAAAGTGAATGTGATGTAGATAGAAGTAATGGATTTAACAAATAAGATTTATATTTCACAAAAAAAATGCTTTTTATACTTTTATATATAAAAGCTGTTAATATTAAAGGATAATATCTTGCTATCATGTTCCATCTTTAATAATAAAAGATAAATTTTATATTTATCAAAATAATATAATAATATTATTAAGTTGACGTCCAATTATATTTATATTTTAGAAATTACTAATATTTTATTATAAATATTTTTTTATTAATTTTATTAAAGTATAAGCACTTATATATATTTAATATAATATATCTTTAATAAATTACTTAACAAAAAAATCTTGATATCAAAGATAATAATTAAAATAATTAAAATATTATTTATCTATTTTATAATAAAATTAGTAAAGATTTTTAAAAACTAATAATTTATAGAAATAAATATATAAATTTTAGTAAAATAAAAAGAATTTTATAATTAAAAATTAAAAATTAAATATATAACAAGATATATAATATTTTTGTTAAAGATATTGATAGACTATTACTGGCTTAATATTGGAAAAATTGATCTATATACAAAATTATTATTGATTTTATATAAAATATGTTATATTCTATATTAAAATTATCATTATTTCAAATACACCACTCAAGTAGAATAAGACTCTAAAAATTTAAAAATTTAAACAAAAGAGATTCGTTTTGAATAACAAATAAGGAGCTATAATAAAGTATAAGAACAAGACCAAAAGGCCCGAGCTCAATCACATGGATTGTATTGTAAAGATTGAGGATTCCCTTAGCCTTGACTCTTATATATATTAGGTGCAAATAAGCTTTTTAAAGAGTTTTTTTGATGCTTGGATATGAAGCAAGCCTAGGATCCTTCTTCAACAATTTTTTAAAATATCTAAGTCTCTAAGAACCTCCTACAACTATAAAAGATCTCCTAAAACCTTCTAGGATCTTTTGAAACCTTCTTGGAACCTACTAGGACTTATTGAATTTTTTTTAAAACCATCAAGAATATTTTAGAATATCCTAGGATTAAGTAGAATCTTTTAAAATCTTCTTCCATTCTATGTCTATAGCATCACTTTTTCTTTTAGCTTTGAGTTCCATAAGATGAAATAGAATCAAAGTTGATTAAAGGTGAAAGGAGTCAAAGATGTGTCATATGGTATCTGCTATGTATTCAAGCTATCTTTTGCAAGTCAAAAGATTCATCAGTCCTTGCAATCAATAATAGTGATCAATTCCTTCTAATATAAACAAAGCTTGAACTTTTGGATCTTCGTTGCAAAAACTTCCTTAAAAAATTACTTCAAAGTGTCTTTTATGGATAAGTTTTACTTCAATGATGCTTCTACCTCTCTTATAAAAAATTGCAAAGTCTCAAATGCACCATATTTAAGTATGTGAAGTGGAAGTATTACTTGATATATTTTGCCACTTTAGATCTAAAAGGATGTTATTAATAAAATTCTTATATCTTTTGTGGCGCATTGACTAAATTTGAAATTGGCTTCCATCTATGCTCACTAATGTTGTAATTATGTTGATATACAAAGTAATCTAGTTGTTCTCGCCTTAGTCTTAAATCAAGTACTTCTCCCACCTCAAATTTTTCATAGCTATATACTTCAATAGAAGGTAGTGGTAGTTGTATTCTTCCTTATATGTTTAATTTTTTATAAGATTTAAAAAAAAATGTATAAAAAATAATATATATCTTTATAGATATTGATAGTTTTAATTGATAATTAGTAAAGTTGATTTGTTTTTGAATATAAAATAGTCCTAATCTTTAGTGGTTCAACTTGTTAGATTATTGAATAGTTTTTATATTGGACTAAAGCAATTATACTTTATTGCTAACTTCAAATGAAGATTATTCCTTCTTTTGAGTGTCAATTGACTCTTTAAAATATACTTGAGCTTTTCTTAGTTAAAATTTTAAGATAGCTTAGATATTAGCTATTTAACTTATAAAATTATTTAATATTAATTTTTTAGATCTATCAATAAATAATATATCTAATTTTAGATAACAATGTCGTGATACAAAGAATTTACTTCAAGAAAGCACTGAGGTTCTAGTTGCTACTAATTGCTCAACCAAGTCAAAATAACAAAACCTCCAAATTTATATAAAAGTCTTTCTTACAAAGCTATTATACCTAATACATAAGTCTTATTTTCACAAAACACTTATAAGTTCTTTTACTTTGTGTTCTTGATCCAAATATTGAAGTAAAATTTCTTCAAGGTTTTCTATCTTGAACTTCTAATTTCTTCTCTTAAAATCCTTGACATTCTATTTGGCTACTAGAATTCTAATGATAGCTCAATCTAGTTCACGTAAAGAATATGTGGTATTATTATGGATTGCGACTATCACATATGGTCCAAACCATTCTTTTACAAATTTCTTTTTAGTACTATATTGTTGTTATAAGCTACTATCATAAATTAAAATCCAATCTCCAACTTTTATAGGCCTAGGCCTTAACCTATAAATCCTATCAAATCTTTCTTTATTTTTTAACCTTGCTTCTTTTAATTTTTCAGATACAATTTTTAGGTCTTCAAATAACCTTCCCAATTACTTAATTTGAAGCTCTGGTAACCTTTTTCTATCAATGCCATCTTTTCAAGATGGAAACATCTATGTAAGATATATTTCTTTAGTTAGCATGATAGGCTTTTGTCCTAACATCAACTCTATAAGTATATAACCAATGACAATATTATGAGTAATCCTATCAACCTATAAAATAAATAGAAGCAATTTAAAATATTGAATTGATTTATTTTTATATACCTTGATCAATGTATAAATGATGAAAAGGTGACCCTTCTCACTTATTCTATTGGCTTTAGGATTATAAGAAATAATCAACTTTAGTTGAGCTCCATACATAGTGAAGATTTTTTTTGTTTCAACAGCATCTAATTCTCTTCTATCAGCTTTCATACTTCCAATGCTTCTATATTTGCTAAAAATGTCTTTCAATATAAATTTGCATATTGCTTTTGTAGTCTTGGTTTTCAATGCTCTCTCTTCAACGTAATTTGATAATTCAACTTGCCAAAATCAAATATTTCATGCTCCAAAGTCCTAATGGCATAGCTACTAAATTAATCACCTATTGAAAATATATTGAAGGTGGGTAAGTAGGATATTATCTATCTCTATACCTAACCTTAGATTGTAGCTTACACTCTGTACATGAGCTTATAAAGTTTTCTACATCCTTGTATAAGCCCTTATATTAATATCTTTTTTTTAATTTTGATATACGTGGTCTAAATTCCTCCGTACCATGTCTAAAGTATATTATGAAAATCCTTCAAAATCTTATTCTTAGTCTCAAGATCTCTTACTATTCTCAATGGGATTTTATCACCTCTTTTTGGCCTCTTTCATAACAATCCATCTTTAAATAAATAATCATAGCATCAGTGTTTAATATCTTTGAAGGTTTTATCTATTCAATCTTCTTGCTTCTTCATTGTAATCAAATAAATTCTAATATCCTTTAGTTTGCCTTCATACAAACCTTCATAGAAATTTTGAATCTTTTCACCAAAATTTATTCTATTAATAATAAATAAATTCCCATAGCTCTTCTTTTCTTGATCTTCATCCTTATTATGTGCTATCATCTCTTTTTTAAAGGTATACCTAGCTTTAGACAATATATTAGCTACCAAATTCTCTTTACTAGTAATATATATCAAAACATGATTCAAAATTTTTATATAGGCTATCTAACTCAATATAGAAATATTCGGAATAGTACAATTAATTATCATTTTAAACAAAGACAAATAATTTGTCTTTAAAACCACATTAGCTCCAATAAAATAATTCTTTTCAATGTTTAGAGTAGTGAATGCTTTCCAAAGTTCTCTTTTAACTTGTAGATAAGCCTTTTATTTTTTGTAAGAATTCTAGCTTCAAATCTTATTACAAATTTTTTCCTTTTTATATCATCTTGTCTAATAGTTTATCTAATTGCTATGGAACTTATATCCACTATTACAATCACTATTCTTCCACATTGATAATCTACTTATTTAAGTATAGGTGGTGAATTCAGCATCTTCTTCAAATTTTCTATAGCTATTTCTTGTTCTTCTTCCAAGATGAATCTTTTGTCCTTCTTCAACATCTTATATAATAGCTCTGAGATAGGTATCCAAATTTAATAGAATATACATGCACCAAAAAATCTTCTAATTTCTGAATATTTTTATTTGCCTTCATTCTAGATATAGCATGAATTTTTTTTAGATTTGATTTTTTGCCATAACAACCACATATGTGCTCCACTACCAGAATCTCTCCAATTCCAAAGCTTGATTTTTCCATAGATATTGTCAAATTAATTAACTCAAGCTTATCTAATATTTAAGCCACATCTTCAATGTATTGCTTAACAAATTTTCTACAACCTTTTGTATTTGTAGTTTCATCCTTGTCTCTTTCTTTGCAACCTTTCATAGGTATATTATCCAAAAATAAGATGGAATTTTGAGGCACAAATTCATTCAATATTTGATTCATAGCATTTTACATATGGGCCACAAAGTTGATTACATTTTGAAGTAAAGTATGCATCCTCATTAAATCTAAAAGAGTCTTCATGGTAGTCAAGTCTCTACTTTCTTCAACTAGCTAAAATTAGTCATATTTAAAAAACAAGTCTCTAATAGAATAAATGGCATAAATTATAAATTGCTCAACTACTTCATCCACTAGAAGACTTGATCTTATATTTTGAATAGTGACTTTATTTGTTGGTTGCATATCCTAAATAAATTTTAATAACCTTGACTTCTTAGGTATTGTGAACCATCTATTAAAATAAGAAGCAATTAAATGTTCTAAAATATCCATCTTTACCTTCTCTTTTAATAATACTATTAATTTTGGAAGCAAAGTTTTAGGCTCATGTATAAGCTTTAGATCCTATAGAATATGTGGCATAGTAAAGATTACTATAGGTACTATAATACTAGGATTTATATATCTAATCTCATCAAAAGTTAAAACAAATGCCTTACTGCCAAGGATACAAGATATCAGGTTAAGAAAAAGATAAAAAAAAGATTACAGAACTAGAATGATTTCAAGAATAAAGAATTGGATACACAAGATCAAAGAACTATATGATTGATAAGAATAAAAAACTAGATTGATATAAAGAAATAAGACAATACTTTGGATTGCTCCAAGACTTGTATTCACAAGACTAAGATGCACCTTAGTCTTGCTTCTTATTTATATTATAAGGCTTATATCCTATTGAACCTTCTAAGAGTATCTTAAAAGATTTTAAAAGATTGAGGAAGATTTCAGAAGACTAAGGTAAGTTCAAGAAGACTAAAAAAGATTCTAAAAGATTTTACAAGACTATGGGAGGTTTTAGAAGATTGAAGAAGATTCTAGAAAGTTTTAGAAGACTATAGAAGATTCTAAAAAGTTAAAGAAGGTTCTAAAAGATTTTGGAAGATTTTAAAAAACTATAGAAGATTTTAGAAGACTACGGAAGGTTACAGAAGACTACGAAAGGTTCTAAAAGACTACGGTGTTATAATACACTTGCTACAAGTGCATCAAAATCAAATAAATATGTATAAAAACTATAGTGTAAATAGGAATAAATTAAAACTAGTTCTAAAATTGTGATATCAAATAGAAAATCTTAAGATTTTAGAATATCAAATAAAAAATTTTAAGATTGAAAGATATCAAATAAAAAATCTTAAGATTTAAAGGTATCAAATAAAAAATCTTAGGATTTTAGGATATCAAATAAGAAATCTCAAGCTTTTATGGTATCAAATAGAAAATCTTAGGATTCTAAGATATCAAATAAAGAATCTCAGGATTTTAAAGTATCAAATAAGAAATCTTAAGATTCTAGGATATTAAATAGGAAATCTTAGGATTCTAGGATATCAAATAGAAAATCTCAAGATTCTAAGATATCAAGCATGAAATCTTAGGATTCTAAGATATCAGCGAAAGAATCTTAGGTTTATGGGATATTTGAAATCCGGATATCAACTGGATATCAAGCGAGTATGAAGCGAGTATTAGCATACACCGAATATTCTCCAGGTATTGATTAAAGCTGCCTATTTAAATCCTTTTAGGATTAAAAATAAGGATTTTTTTTCTCATTTTTTGTGTGTTGAATCTTGAATGAGTTTATTATACTACAAGGGAATCTCAAGGTATTAAAAGGGTTTGAATTGGAAATCTCAGAGAGAATTTATGAAAGAATCTCAAAATATTAAAAGGATTTGAATTGGAAATTTGTGAGAGAATCTCAAGGTACCAAAAGGATTTGAATTGGAAATCTTAGAAAGAATCTGTAAAAAAATCTCAACGTACTAAAAGAATTTGAATTGGAAATTGTGAGAGAATCTCAGGATGCTAAAGGAGATTTGAATTAGAAATCTCGAAAAGAATCTCTGAGGAAATCTTAAGATACTAAAGGAGATTTGAATTAGAAATCTCTGAGAAAATTTGCAAGAGAATTTCAAGATACACATGGAATTTTGAATTGAAAATTTACAAGGAATGTGTGAGAAAATCTCAAGGTACAAAGAGAATTTAAAATTAGGAATTTCTAAGGAAATCTATGAAGGATTCTCAAGATACAAAGGGAGTTTTGAATTGGGAATTTACAAGAAATCTGCAAGGAAATTTCAAGGTACAAAGGGAGTTTTGAATTGAAAATTTATAAAAAATCTATGAGAATATCTTTGTTAATTTTATACAATACCTTGAAAATTGGATTCATATTCTTTATTATACGCTAAATTTTTAAAATTAGAAAAATTCCTATTTTGTTTATTTAAACGATTGTCATTCTAGTCAAATCCATTTCATATTTGAACTTGATTAACATTCCACAAAATTGGTTGAATCATGATCTGATTACCGAATTATTGTTGCTTTCATATATTCCAATAATTTATAGTGCTATGCTTGCTTCCACAAAATATACATTGCACAACCATTTGGCGTAGTAAAGAATATTCTTTTATCAAATGGCCTTGTCCCTTATAATTATTACACCAAGTATTGGGTTGCATATTGATCGCTTTGTGCCTCTTTTCCTTATCTTTTACCAATTCATCCATATTCTTTTTCAAAGTTAACAATAACACCTCATTTGGATCCTTTGATACTAGTTCATTAGATAATTCTTTCATAGATACTGGATTTTTATATGAAGAGTATGAAAAATATGGAACAGTAGTTATTAATGGTACTGCTTGCAACAGGATAATATTAACTATTCCCTATGGATTAGCACTAGGATTTGCACCATAATCAATCATTCTTGGATAATTGCCCATTGTTTCATTCCAGGTTGGTATTTGATAAACTCTCTAAGATTGAATCATTGTGGCACCAATGGTTAAGAATTGGTCACAATGACATTCTTTTCATATCTTAGCTTGATAAAATGAGGAAGCAATAGTGACTGATTGGGCCTCCTTAACAAATATTTTTAATTTTGGTGAATATAGTCCATTAACCAATATAGACTAAATAAACAATTCCAGCATTTGGTTATTTAGCCATTTACAAAGGATATCTGCTATTCGGCCGTAATATGACTGCATCGATTCTTCTGGTACTATTTTACTATTCATTAATCTTTCCTTAAGATGTTCTTCATATCCAATTGGTGAAAAATGGATTAAAAATATATTTTTCAATGTCTCCTAATGCTAGGGACATATACTTTGGAGGTTCACAAAACCTTCTAGGACATTCTAAAAGCTTTTTGAATTAGTGAAAGTTGATTAAGAAGCTTCTTAGTTGGTGAAAGTAGATCAAGAAGCTTCCTAATTAGTGGAAGGAGCTCAAGAAGCATCCCAGCTAGTAGAAGGAGCTCAAGAAGCTTCCCAATTGATAGAAGCTGCTTGAGAAGCTTCTTGGTCTGATGGTAGCTACTTAGGAAGCATTTTAGATAAGAGTATATATAGGGATTGAGATTGAAGGGTTCCTTAGTCTCAACAATGCATCTCTTGGAGTTCTAACTCACCTTTCTTGGTGTTGTTTATATATCCATTTGTTTAATTCAAGTTTTTGATTTTCTTTTGGAAATCTTGTCCTAGTTTTAAGTTCCTTGTTCTGTATTCTTGTATCCTTAATAGTTTGTCAAGATTGACCACATCTTTAATATCAAAGTTGGATCATTCTTGTTAGGGAGTAGATTATCCCTTTACTTGAAGATATATCAGCACTGTTATATTACATTTATGTGCAGTGTGTAAAAATATTATATATCTTGTATTTATTATTATTACATGTGTGAATGTTAGAGGTTATTTTAGAAGATATTATAAGGAGAGGATTTATTTTAGCCACTTAATTATTAAATTAGGATGGCTATTTATTTTGGTTCCTACCTTACTTATATCCTAGAATAGACTCTTTTGTAATTAGAAGAAAGGTAAAGGTTGTTTTATCTTTTTTGTTGACTTTGAGGTAGCATGGACCTTGTGAAGGGTTAGAAAGAAGAATATGGGGTGAATAGGGCCTATCCAATAGGATTTTGGCTGCCCATGTGCTCGTGGCATGGGCTGATGTGGAAGAAAAGGGGAGAATACTCCTTTTGCTGGACCTAGGATTTAGCAGTTTTTGAGCAATGATTTTTGGAGAGAGATAGCTCTGACGATATAGAAGA
This sequence comes from Physcomitrellopsis africana, assembly GCA_036785485.1. Lineage (NCBI taxonomy): Eukaryota > Viridiplantae > Streptophyta > Bryopsida > Funariales > Funariaceae > Physcomitrellopsis > Physcomitrellopsis africana. The sequence continues at coordinate 67,253 of JAWRVF010000394.1, read as the reverse complement.
ATTTATAATGAAATTTAAGATGTATGTTCTTTGAGTTGTGAAGATTTTAGAACCTACTCACTTGCTTGTATTGGAATTGTGAGCAAAAAGTTATGCTTGTTTTAGTAGAGTGAGGTTTGCTACTATTAAAAAGTCATGGTAGAAACTTCGAACTGCCACTGCAAGTTTGATTTCTAATTTTTCTTAGTAAAATTTGTAGAGAGTGTGGAAAATTGTGCTAGCTTTCTATAAAGCTATCTCTTGTAGCATTTGGAGTTGGAGAGAGAAAGTTGTGAGCTTGAGAGTGGGAAAGGGTCTGTTGCCACATGATGAAGAGCAGCAGAGACTTTGTTCAACCACCCAAGTCGGACAGTCTCTTCAAACTTTTTGATATTTTAGATGCTTGTAGTAGCTTATATAAGCTTTCCATGAAAATAAAAAGCAATGCATTTGGAGCTTCTATGAAATATTTATGAGCCGTGAAGTGTCAAGAGGGCAAATTATTGCTAGGGTTTGAGGAATGGATTTCACTTGCTATAAAATCTGAAGTTTGAGAGGTATACATGCGAAAGTTTAAGACAAGTTAGATGATGGTGTGAGCTTTTTAAAAAGCTATTGCATGCCCAATTTGGAGAAGAGAAGCAACCACAACAAAGGCTGAAGTGAAGAGGAGCTTTGCTGCCTTTGTATTTGCCGGGAAATTTTAGTGCTTATTTCATTTAGCTATAACTTTTAAATGGTGAGACATCTATTTGTGAAATTTTGATATGTTTTACAATGAGTTATTAGCTTTCCATAGGCTATAAGCATGCTTGATTTGACCTTAGGATGAATTTTTAATGATTTAATTAATTTCAGCTTGTTATACAACTTATATTCCTCATATGGAGTCGTATTTGAGGTATACTTGAGTATATACATACTTTGTTTATATTTATTATACAAGTATATATACTTATATTTATATCAATTATTTTATAAGTATTATACATAATATTTATATAAGTATTTATACAAGTATTATACCAAGGATTATATTCTATTTTATATAAGTATTTTACAAGTATTATACATAATATTTGTATAAGTATTTATATAAGTATTATACCAAGGATTATATTCTATTTTTATACAAATATTTACAAGTATTATATATAATATTTATATAAGTATTTGTATAAGTATTATACCAAAGATTATATTCTATTTTGTACAAGGATTATATTCTTATATTATACAAGTATAGAAGATATTTGCATGGCTTCCTCTTATGTTCCATACTAGTTCTAGTAGCAATTAAGAATCTGTTATTTTTCCAAGGCAAATTCTCTCTACTTGACCGCGCTTTAGAGGTTGCTGATTATCCTCCTCTATACTCATATCTTCTTCATTGCAATATTGGAGCTTTGTTCTTCTTGTGACAGAGTGGGTCATCTCTCTGCTTGAAGGTTTTGAACATCTTAGAGGTTGCGGATTACCCTCCTCTGACTCGATTTTGCCTTCTTATAGATTTATTTCTTCTTTCTCTTAAAATGGTTGGAGGCCAAGACATTAGTATAATTGAATCTCTTGAGTCCAAATTAGACGCCATTATAAATATTCTTACTACTTTATTTACTAGGATTGTAGAGATTGAAGGATTTGTTGCAAAGCTTCATAATGATGCAACAATTGGAGTATCACAATTTAGATTGCATCCACCCCCACCTTCTGCACTTGAGGATACAGTACTATCTATACTACGTCAAAAAAAATTCACTTATTCAACAATATAAGGAGCCTTGAGTTAATCTTCCAGAGAAATATGATGGGATGCGTTCAAAGTTCAGAGGATTTGTGAATCAAGTTTGATTGATAATAGTTCTACATCTTGATACTTATTCGACTGAAGAATCATGAATTGGATTAATTGGCACCTTGTTTACGGGACAAGCACTATCATGGTTTGCTCTCTTATTTGAAAAAATATCACCAATTTTGAATAATTTTGAAGTTTTCATGGAATCATTTGTAGAAACTTTTGGAGAACATGACAAGGCTTGGTAGGCAATAACTAAGATCCAAGCATTACGGCAAGGAGCACGCTTTATATCAGTATATGCATCTGATTTTAGGCAATTAATATACAACATCAATTGAGATGAAAAAGCTCTAATGAGCCAATTTTATTGGGAGTTAAGAGATGATGTGAAGGATTTAATATTATCACTTCCAGACCCACAATTGCTCATTGAAGCCATTAGACAAGCTGTAAAATATGATATTCAATTGTTTCAATGTCGACAAGATTATGATTTGTGGGCTCCGACAAGACAATATGCAATTCGACATATCCTTAATATATCAACAATTATTTTGAATTCACACTCAGAGGTGGAAGATATGCAGCTTGATGCGATATGATTTAAACTTCTTAGCCCACAAGAAAAGAAGCGTCGAATGGAAGAAGGTTTGTGCCAATATTGTGGTGAGGAGGGCTATAAGGTTGGCAATAGTCCAAAGAAACAAAATCGACATGTTACTAAAACTAGGAGTGCAATTGTTTAGAAAAATGATAATATTTAGCCACAATAGGGACCATGGGACTGGACAACCCAATATTACAAAACTATTCAAGTTCCTTTCTTTCTGCTCAACCTGCTTATTGTTTTATAATTCTTTTGTACTTTGGCCCTCAGAAGCTTCAGACAACTGCCTTGTTAGATTCGGGGGTCTTTGCTTATTTCATAGAAGAGGCATTTACTAAGCTTTATAAAATTCTTTTACTATAGAAATCCAAACCTATTCATGTATAGGTAATAGATGGACGACTTTTATCCTTGGATAGTGTCACCTTCAAAACCATGCCTATAGAAGTGTCGTTTAAAAATCACAAAAGCCAGATTGTATTCAATATTATTAGAATTCCTTTGAATCCTATTATTCTCGAGCTATCTTGATTGGAGAAACATAATCCATCTATAGATTGGAGGTTACAAAGAATAATATTTTCAATAGACATCCCTACAAAAAAGATTTGTAAAAAGTCACAAATTGATAAACCTTTATTTGTTGGAGCAAGGACTTTCATAAGATCGGCTAAAGAAGATACACCATTTGTTATTTATGTGATTCCAATTCCAGAAGATATGACTTTATCGACATGTATTCCAGAATAGTATAATGAATTTCAAGATGTTTTTCAAAAGAAGAATGCTGATATATTATCAGAGCACCAACACTACGATTGTGCTATAGATCTTCAGGAAGGGACACAACCACCTTTTGGCCCAATCTATAATCTTACTCAAAATGAGCTTCCAATATTGAAAGATTATATTAACAAAAATCTTGCAAAGAATTTTATTAGGCATTCAAAGTCCCCAATAGGTGCACCTATATTTTTTGTGAAGAAGAAGGATAGTTCCTTACGAATGTGCATTGATAACCAAGGATTGAATAAAATAATAATAATTTTTTTTTGTCCACTACCATTAATTTCAGGACTCTTGGAACAACTTGGCCAAGCCAAGATCTATATCAAGATAGATCTTTGCGAAGCATACAACCTAGTATGGATCAAAGAGGGAGATGAATGGAAGATCACTTTTCGGATAAGTTATGGACATTTTGAATATAATGTCATGCCTTTTGGACTAACAAATACACCCACTATTTTCCAGCATTTAATGAATGATATCTATTAAGAGTATTTAGACAAGTTTGTGGTGATCTATCCTGATGATATCTTGATCTATTCAAAAAATCTAGAAGAACACAAAGGGCATGTCAAGCTAGTATTACAAAAATTGCGAAATATGGGTTTGTATGCCAAACCAAAGAAATACATATTTTATCAATCGAAGATAGAATTTTTGGAATATATTGTATCTATTGAGGGTTTGACAATGCATTCCAAGAAGATAGAGGTTGTTATGCAATGGGCCATTCCAAAGACTGTGAGAGATGTACAATGTTTCTTTAGATTTGTTAACTTCTATCGGATCTTTATCAAAAATTATTCTCAAGTTGCCACCCATCTAACTCAATTGACATATAAGGACAAGTTAGAATGGAGACCTCAAGTAGAGAAAGCATTCCAAGACCTTAAGATGGCATTTATTACAACCCCAATATTGGTGCATCCACATTTTACTAAGGTATTCTATTTGGAGATTGATGCTTCAGATTTTGCACTAGAGGCCGTACTTTCACAAATGGATATAGACGACAAATTCTATCCTGTTATATTTTATTTTTAAAAGTTCTCTGTTGGCAAAATTAATTATAAAATCCACAATAAAGAATTTTTTGCTATTGTGGATTCTTTCCAAGAATGGCATCATTTTTTTGAAAGAGCAATGCATCTTGTGATTATATATACAGATCATAAAAACTTAGAATATTTTATGTCATCTCGGATTTTTAATTATTGCCAAGCTCAATGAAATATGTGGCTATCTCAATTCAACTTTGTCATCACTTATTGCTCTAGAAAGTATTAAAGATTATTTGATGCTCTATCAAAGAAATCATATCTCGTACCAAGGATAGAGGAGACAGCGTTTGATCAACAATATACAACTTTGTTAAAATCAGAGCAATTCCGCCTTTGTGCTACTATTCCATTAGTGCCTATGGATTCTAATTTTTTTAATGAGGTGTGTGCTGTAACTATTAATAATGCTTTGGTTTTTGATGTCAAATAATGCTTGAAAAAAAATGCTGATAAGTTCAAACTTGAGGAAGATCTTCTATACTTTGAAGAACGTTTGTATATCCTAAAAAGACTAATATGACTATGTGTTCTTTAATCTTGCCATGACTTTCCTACTGTAGGTCATTTTGGATTTAATAAGACCTTGGAAGTTATTTCTGGAGAGTTTTGGTGGCCTCAAATGTAGAAGGTAATAAAGGACTTTGTGCTCTCTTGTGACACCTATTCAAGATCTAAGAATCCTCGATATCACCCTTATGGATTGTTACAACACTTATCCATTCCAAGATGGTCATGGTCCTCTATCTCAATGGACTTCATTACATATCTATCACCATCCAATTCATTAGATAATATTTTTGTAGTGGTTGATCGACTTACAAAGATGGCTCACTTCATCCCTTGCAAAAAAACTATGTCTAGTGAAGAAATGGCAAGGCTTTTTTTCAATAATATATATCGATATCATGGCTTATCAAATAATATTGTATCCAATCAAGGATTCCAATTCATATCTAAGTTCTGGAAATGTCTTTTTAAAATATTGAAGGTAGATATTAAACTTTCTTCAGCTTTTCATCCTCAAATTAATGTCCAAATAGAACAAATTAATCAAGTATTGGAATAGTATTTACGATGTAGCATTAATTATCAATAAGATGATTGGATTTCATATCTACCATTAGCGGAGTTTGCATATAATAATACTATTCATACTTCAACAAACATCATTTTATTCCAACTATGGATATCATCTAAAGCTTGACCTGTGGAGCATGCCAAAGAATAACAATCTAACGGCCGAAGGATTTGTAAAACAACTATCAGAATACCAAACAACCTTAAAGCTTCAATTACAAGCAGCTCAAAATGCTTATAAGGCATCTGCGGATAAATTTAGGAATCAACCATCTGCTTTTTATATTAGAGATAAGGTATGGCTTCTTCGACAAAATATCAAGACTAAACAGCCATACGATAAGTTGGACTATCAAAGGTTAGGGCCATTTTGTAATTAGAAGCAAATCAATCCAGTGGCATATTGCTTGGAATTACCATTCGCCATGAAGGTACATCCAATTTTTCATGTCTCTCTTTTAGAATCTTATAGAAAATTGCACATTCTAAGAAGAATATAACAATCGCCGCCTAGTATTGAAATTGAAGACCATGAAGAATATGAGGTTGAAAAGGTACTTGATTCATGACAAAGATGGGATAAATTAGAATATCTTGTCCATTGGTGCGGCTATGACATTAATGAGGACACATGGAAATCAGGTACAAATCTTGCCAATGCGCTTCAAAAGATATAGGAATTTCATCAACTCTATTCCCACAAATCCAAACGTATTCAATGATAATTTCTTAGTGAAGATTGGATCTACAAAATATTCATAAAGAGGGATAGAGTTAAACTAAAGCCTTCATCAATATGTAGTCATCCAGAAAAGAATAGTAGAAGCAAGCTAATCACTATGTCAAATCTTCAAACATTGAGAGAACAAGACTCAGAAGATTTGTTTACAACGCAAGATTCAAATAAATGAGTATAGATTTCATAGCCTTCAATTGAACAAAGTGAAGACAATACATTCCAAGTACAACTCTGGTTGGAGCCATTAGAAGCAAGACCCAACCATGCAAGTCTCTATTCCAATGCTCGAGCTTTAATAATATTGCTTGAACTTGAAAAGGTGAATCCTTTTAGTCCTGAGATTTTATTTGGAGGATGTTTTGAAAGCTACAATAAAGATCAGATCCTCGGATGGGATATCTTAACAATAAAGGTAATAGCTCAAGGCCATAGGTGATTTCTTCAAGGACCAGTAGAACCTATTATCCAAGAACGGAGAACAGAATACATAGCTTCACTAATACAACGTATTTTTGATTTTTTACATATATAGTAAGACTGAGCTTCTTTTAGAACTCGCCATTAGAGAGGGAGGTGATGTTAAGGACATATACTTTGGAAGTTCACAAAATCTTCTAGGACATTTTAGAAGCTTCTCAAGTTAGTAAAAGCTGATTGAGAAGCTTCCTAGTTGGTGAAAGTTGATCAAGAAGCTTCTCAATTAGTGGAAGGAACTCAAGAAGCATCCCCGCTAGTGGAAGGAGTTGAAGAAGCTTTCCAGTTGTTAGAAGCTGCTTGAGAAGCATTTTGATTTGATGGTAGCCGCTCAGGAAGCGTCTTAGACAAGAATATATATAGGAGTTGAGACTGAAGGGTTCTTCAATCTCAACAACGCATCTCTTGGAGTTCTAACTCACTTGTCTTGATATTATTTGTATATCCATCTATTTAATCCAAATTTTTTATTTTCTTCTGAAAATCCTGTTTTACTTTCAAATTCCTTGTTATGTATTCATGTGTCCTTGACACCTAATTAGGAAATTGATCCATGGATTGGCGATTATATCATTCAAATGCTGTATCTTTTAAGATTATTGGCAGCCATCTCCACTAAATATTTTCAATTTTATTATTATTAGCTACACATGTACTTAAAAATTGAGACAAGTGCTAATCTAGGTTTATTCTTGGCAAACCTCTAAAGATATGTAATGGAGCTATGTTAGTTGTGTAATCACCTGCCGCACCCATTTGAACTGCAATTGGAATTGTTGGTCCTCCCGTCGCCATTGAAGATGACAATATTTTACTCAGTTCATTATTAAAATAAATGCTGCTTTCTGCAATTATCTTTTTTGGATTATTAGGCCTTCATAATTTATTTTTATTATTCTTAATTAATATTATTGATTTAAATTGAGGTGAATACAATGGATTTTGAAACATGTTAAATTGGCCCATACTAGCAAGCAATTTATGCCATTTTGAAGAAACAGTCTTGCTAAAATCGACTGTATCCATTATTGAGAAAGTACTTATTGGAGTATTCAATTTTTTTGTGCCAAGTTTTCTTTGCATTAATGGGCTCAAGCAATATGCTAGACTATTTGCCAAATTACTCGCAAGTGTTCTTGACAATTTTTTTAATGGTATATATGTTTGAAATATTAGAGATCTTTCATGCTTTGGGTATACTCAGATGTGTCAACAAGCATGCAACCATGGTTTAATCCAATTCTATTGATGCTTCTTTTTTAGATTTTATTCTTGTTTGTCTTGCAACAAATTTCTTGCCTGCGCTCTTTCTTGTCTTTCTTTCAATAGGTGTGTTTTCTTCAATGTGATGTTCTCATTCTTATTAACCATAATCTTTCATTATATCTTTGAATTTGCTTTCCATGTCCACTCTAACTACACATTTGACTTCACTTTTGAACCAGTACTAATTTTTGAACTGCTTTGTACATCATGTAAAAACTACTCGTTTGGTAGTTAATTCCTAATACTCAAAATTATTATTAATCTTTGGCAGTGGCACCAAAAATGTGGTTTATTGTTTTACTTATTCTACCAATATTACTTAAAATTAATTTGCAAAAGAAGATTCGAACACAAAGAAAGACTAAACGTATGAGATACACCGTCAGGATCATATAATTAATTGCTTTTGAACATCAGAGTCCAATAAATATGCAAATGCTCTAAAATAATACCGTCCTCTTCATTTGTCCTCTTACTCTGCAATTAAGAAGACACTTTGTAACACTATGTCCTATAATTCTCCTATTGTAAACTGCTGTCTTCTTTCAATCTCACAATAACAATCCACAATATTATATTGTTTTAGCAGGCTACATTCAACTGCTTCATATTCCAATTATTGGAAATAACTCTCACTAAAAACCTTTTTTGAAATGAATTAACTCTCTAATATTCTCTTTCATAGTTGAAATAATTTTCCATAATTATTTTTTTACTTGTAAATATGCATGTTGGCGAGTACTTAAAATCTTAGCCCCAAATTGAATTGCAAATCTATATCTATTTGAATCATCTTGACCTACAGTTCATCCAATAGCAATTAGACTAGTATCCACTATAAAAATCACTCATCTATTGTATTAATAATCAACTTTTCTTAACATTAGAGATGATGTCAATAAATCCTTCAATCTTTGTATTGCTTTGATATGCTTTTTTTTCCATTTAAATCGATAATCATTGCATAATAATTCATATAATGGATCTGCTATACAAATATAGTGAAGAATCCAAATATGATAAAATACATATGTATCCAAAAATCTTTGCACCTCTTTTAAAAAACTATAATTTTTTTTTATTCTCCCAATTGCATCAATTTTGGTTGGATTTGGTTTCTTTCCATAAAATCCACATAAATGTCCAACAATTATAATTTTTTGTATTTCAAATATAGATTTGCATCCGATAATGTAAAATGAATTTCTTAAAGTCAAGTCAATATCTTTTCACAATCTTGTATATAAATAGTAATATACTTGCAACACCCTCTCTTATCTAAAGTATCATCCTTGTCTTCTTTCTTGCACCCTTTTATTGGAACATCATCTAGAAAAGGCATAATCTTCTTAGGAATAAAATCTCTCTACACCTTATTCATCCCATTCATCATATGTGCTACTGAAATAGTAGCACCTTGAGGAAGAGTGCACATTTAACTAGTTCAAATAGTATATTCATTATTGTCATGTCTCTACTCTCCATTGCAAGTTGAAATTGGTCATAGCCTAAATATAAATCACCTATTGAATAGATTGCCCTTTTTACAAATACTTTAGCAAATTCATCTATTATTGGTATAATTCTTATATTCCTGATAGTCACTATATTTATTAGTTGTATATCTTGAATAAATCATAATGATCTATTTTTCCTAGGTATAATAAACCATCTATTAGAATATGGTACAAAAGAAGGCTCCAAAATCTTCATCTTTATCTTTTCTTTCAATAATTCTACTAAACTTGGCAAATGTGTCCTTGACATTGGGATTGGCCTCAAATTCCAAGATATATGCAATATAGTGAAAATAACCATGGAAGTCATAACATTCAGATTCACACATCTAATTTTATGAGATTCAAAGGTAAATGATATACCTCATTTTGCTAACATCTTTTTGAAATATTCAATTTCTTTTGGCAACAAAGAACTATCAGAATCAATTTTTAATTCTTCAAAAGTCTCATTTGTAAACTTGTGTCGAATATTCATTAGATCCTTTAAGCTCTTTTTTCTTGATGCTTTTTCTATGTATTATTTAGAATCTTTTAACAAAGATCTAGCAACAAGTTTTACTTTCTTATCTACTGTCTTATATTTTGTTTCAACCATAATCTCTAGTAATTGAAAAGATTCAAATATAGAATAAATTTTCCTTGAATGAATTTCCACAATTTTATCATCATCTCCAAATCCAATTGATATAATCAATTCCAAAGGATCTTCCAATCCATTTTCTTCATAAATACTAGAAATCCTTTTATCATCCTCTAATGCTCCCCATTCACATAATTCTTTTTTAATATTACATAGTCTTTTTCATTTTTTTTTTTTTTTAAATTTGTAACTTTTTTATACATAATACTTTCATTTTTAAAAATATCAATAAAACTTATATCAAAGGCACCTACATCTTGCCAGAGTACCTCCTCTTTTATACCTTCATAATCCTGCTTAATAGTGATATTTCCCAAAAATCTATAAATTCTTCAACAACCTCTTGGCAATGGATTCTCTCTCAATTTGTCTTGATTGCATTCATGATTTGGAGGCATTGTAAAAAATTATACTGCCCTTCTCCTATCTTCACTACAAATCCGTGTATTAGTTGAATCATCTTTAAGTACTTTTGTTTCTATTTGAATTGTAATAATATATAGCTGTCCCATTATAAGAAGATAAGATGTTACATCTTGAATAAAAAAATTTTGCTCCATTGCAACAACACCAATCCGAATTTCCACATCTAGGCAAGCACCATATAATTCACTTTGTGTATTATTGGCTGTCCATATTATAAATCTATGCTCCATATCAATTTGCCAATTTTTGCTTTATATGAAGATTCTTAGATATAAGATTGATTTTCAAATTATAGTCAATGAAAGCAACAATTGACTCATTCATATCTCTAATCTTTATTAATATCTTTGTAGTTGCTTTAGTCCAATGCTTTCAAGGATAATGACTCAAAATTTCTTTCTCTTTGTCACTTCGATCATCAAAACGTATTCTTTGATTATAACTCCTTCTTCCACTTGTTGATTGTTTATAACAATTACCAATTTTATCTTCATCATCTTTACATACATGTATCATCTTTACATACATTTTATCATCATTAATAACATGATTTGATCTAGCTTCATCTATTAATTGTCTCTTCCATTTAATACTGTCAATAATAACATCATGGAATTTTTTCTTTGCAATATCCAACATCTCCTTCAATGTAAATTCAAGTTTAGCATTGAGGACATGTTCTTCAAGCACCCCCTTTAAATCTATTGCTGCTTCAATATCAAAGAGAAGTTTGTAAGCTATCAACTTATTTTTTTCTCCTAAGTCCTTTGATTTTTTCTTTAAAGATATTGAAGTATCTTTTGTTGATAATTCTTGTGAAGCCACCTCACAAGCCTTACCTCCCTGAGTCTATCTTTTGAAAGAGTTTCCTTCTCTTATATCATTAGAATCTTGTCTTCTCTTTTCTTCTAACAAGGCTTCATGTTGGCTCTTAGTAATATAAGCATGCATTGACAAAGCTTCGATAGGATCCTCCCAACCCATAGTTTTACGAATTATTGCAACAGTCTCCAATAAAGCTTCTCGTGGCATCTTTTTTTTTATACATTGTGAAAATGGCAGAAGACCAAAGTCCACTTGATTCAATACTTCCAAAAAAAATCTTGTCTATTGTTATCATCTATTTTAGCACCATAACCTGCAACTTCCATTATTGTAATTCCATTTGCTGCTAAATAATCTTTAACCAATGCTTTCATATTTTCTTTATCAAATTTACTTCGGAAAAAATCACCAATATTTTTAAATGCCACTTTTCTATCTTTTCAAAGAACAATTCCTTAATATACCATTTCATTGAATTCACCACAATCTTTTTGAGAATGAGAATCATCATCACACTAAATATATCTTTGCACATACCCTTGCTTAAGAGCACCTTTTGAATTCATTGTAGAAGTCTTCTCTTCAAGTCTTGTAAGTTTAATTTGAAGATTCTGCATTCCATGTGTAAATTCTTTAATTCTCACATCTTCTTTTTTTGATATAATTGTTGAAGGTTGGACAATAAGTACTATTGATAGTAAAGTGGGCACTTGGATTTTAGATACTTGTATAGTTCTTTGAATACCAATCCTATCATTTTTTTTTTTTTTTCTTTTTTGCAAGCAATACCACTGCATCTTCAACTACTTTTTATTTTATTGTCAATCCTTCATCTTTTTTTTTATCTTCAAAAAGAATTTTTAACCTTTCTTGTAATTCTCCATTAGTTTCTTGAAGAAATAACTCAATCTTTTTTGGTTTCAAGGTTATCTTTTCCACTTTTGATAACTAAGAATATTGCCTCTTAAATTCCCTTAATAATTTAATAGCTTGTAATTTCTTATTAAAGCACTCAATCCATTCCAAAAATGATTTCTTAGTGATCCGATGTTGTGATGTAATGTGACTATTAGGTGAAAGAGTGTGAAAATAGTATATTATAGAAGATCTAAGTTCAAAATATTGTAGCAAATTATCTTAGAAAAATAGATAATAGTAAAAAGGTAGTAAAATTAATGAATATTAATGCTGCCTTTTTTACAAATAAGCTTCTATTTACTTTGTAGGGCCATAAGTAAGGCAAAAAAAAGTAGATTGAAAAATAAAATTATATAGGCATATATAAGAAGGAGTTAAGAAGAGGTTTCAAAAAAATTTCCTATAAAAATCTCAAAATAGATACCCGGAAAGGATCAGTTATGGACTGGGGTCGAAATCAGATCTAAGGCACAAAACTGCATGCCTATGGCGGATCCAAGAGATTTTTGCAGATTGAAGATTAAGATTAGGAAGTGGACTTGAAGGGGTTTGTATACAAGTTAATTTCAAGTGATTTGGATAAGAAATGACTTTGTAATAGCTTTGCAAAGTCAGGCTTGTTTTGGGCAACTTGGGATTTTGTGAAATAAAATAGGGTTAATGTTTTAGGCAATTCCAAAAGTTTTGCAATAGATACACAGCTAAAAATTTGTGGGCTTTTGGATATTGTTGTTGTAAATGTGTACTATGAATCTGAGCTAAATCTAATAGTTTAATTGTACGTAATTGGGGTTTAAGTGGATCAAGGTCTTGGAAATTTAGTTTTGAGGGTTAGTTGCAATTTTTGAGATCTTGAGCAATCTGCTAGTTGGATTAAAGTAAACTTTGTTTGTGTGGATAGTAGACTTGTTTTCCTATACACATGAGTGATTTGAGATTGATTAAATAGTAAAGAAGGGAGAAATTAACACTGGAAGATCAGCATCAAGGTTGGAGATGGAGGCCAGCCAATACTCGAGAAGTTTTTAGGTTTTTCTTCCATTTGGTAAGTTTGATTTCCTTCAAATTTGCTGTGCTTGTTGTTGACTAAGAGGTTGAAAGGTGTACAAAGTTTTAAGTAAGATCAACAATCTAATCAATAGATATTGAGGTTCTAATTTTTTCTAGGGTTGATTTGAATTGATTAGAATTTGGTTTAAGATTTGATTAGGATTTGATTTAGGATTTAGGGTTTATTTAGGATTTGATTTAGGATTTGATTTAAGATTTAGGATTTGATTGGGGTTAGGATTTGACTTAGGTTTTGACTTAAGATTTGATCTATGGTTTGAATAGGATTTGATTTAGGATTTGACTTAGGATTTGATTAGGATTTGACTTAGGGTTTGACTTAAGTTTTGACCAAGATTTGATTTAGGATTTGACTTAGGATTTTACTTAAATTTTGACCAAGATTTGACTTAGGATTTGACTTAGGTTTTGATTAGGGTTTGACTAGGGTTTGACCAGGGTTTGACTTAGGATTTGACTTAGATTTTGACCAAGATTTGACTTAGGTTTTGACTTAGGATTTGATCTATGGTTTGAATAGGATTTTATCTAGGATTTGACTTAAGATTTGACTTAGGTTTTGACTAGGATTTGATTAGGGTTTGACTAGAGTTTGACCAAGATTTGACTTAGGATTTAACTTAGGATTTGATTTAGATTTTGACCAGGATTTGATTTAGGATTTGACTTAGGATTTGACTAGGATTTGACCAGGGTTTGATTTAGGGTTTGATTTAGGATTTGACCTAGAGTTTGATTTAGGATTTGACTTAGGTTTTGACTAGGGTTTGATTAGGGTTTGATCAGGATTTGACTTAAGGTTTGATTTAAGTTTTGACTTAGGGTTTAACTTATGGTTTGAATAGGGTTTGACTTAGGATTTGAACAAGATTTGACTTAGGATTTGACTTAGGTTTTGACCAGGGTTTGATTTAGGATTTCACTTAGATTTTGACTTAGGATTTAACCTATGGTTTGAATAGGATTTGACTTAGGATTTGAATAGGGTTTGATTTAGGATTTGAACAGGGTTTGACTTAAGATTTGACTAGGATTTGATTAAGATTTGAACAAGATATGACTTAAAATTTTAAGATTTTTATTTTTAGTATTTTCTAAATTTAGTATTTTATATGTTATTTTTTTATGATTAATGTATGATTCATTTATTCTTTTTTTGTAATTTCTTTAAGATTGAATCAAAATTTGATTAATATTGTTAAGATTTAATAGAAGTTGTTTAAGATTCTATAAGAGTTGTTAGGATCTTATTTTTGTGTATTTCCTTTTTATCTTCTACAGCCAGGTGCCCAGAGCATTCTTGAGCAAATTTGTATGTATTACGACACTATTGCAGGTATTGCATATATTGCAAATTTGCAAAGTCTTCCAAGAAATACTTATCTCTCAATGTGTGAAAAAATCTCTCCCAAGAACTTCCAAATTGCTCTACAATTGATTTCATATATTTTTTTATCTCTGACATTATAGCAAGCCAAATAATAAAATCATATCCTTTTCAGAGATTAGATTCAATTTTATTTCTCACATATAACATCTTGAATATTTAGAGATATCCTTTCTATCAAACAGGTCAACCTTGATAATCACTTCTTGTAGTACTTTGATTGCCAAAGCTTCCTTGCGATTATTGTCCTATTATTGTTGTATAAACAATGTAAATGCTTGAAGTATATTTACAATATTTGGATCTAGATATATACCTTGTCCGCTAGACAAAAATCCATTTGAAGCTCCACTTGAAGATCTATCTGAAGCGCCACCTAAAGATCCATCAAAAACATCAAATTCAATCTTCTTGGCTTCTTATGCCATCAATTCTAAATAATCACAATAAAATCCAACATCTTCCACCTCAAACTTTCATGCCAGATTCACCACTTATGCCATATGATATGTTGTATTCTTTGAAAATGCGCCAGACACTTGGTTGTAGAAGGTGAAATTGCGACTCACAAATATCTAAAAACCTTTAATAGGTTTCATCCCTATAAGAAGAATATGATTGAATATCAATATGAGAGTACTTAAGTCAATACAAAGTGCTTAAAAATACTCTTCTTGATAATTTCATCCACATATAAATTCCAATTGCTTTGTTACTTGTCACAATCAAGCAACTAGATTTTTCTTTACAAATCCTAACCTTATTTAGTAAACTTTAATAGGCTATAACTTTCCATCTTATTTCTAAATTGATATAAAACTTTGCATACAAATACAAGTATAAGTCTTTTATATTTTCAAAAAGTTTCAATCTAATCCAACTTATAAATTGTGAAAAATCAATCAAAACCTGTATTGATATCACTTGGTCGCCAACTTGAAAGTTGATATAGATATCTTAGTAGCAAATTCTCCTTCTCCAATTATTAACTTCAGCTAAAATTTGGTGTGTAGCTTGCTGTTTAAGTCTTCTAATACTAAGCCAATTTTCAATTATAGATGTCACTTTAATTGCACACAATAGCTGAGAGTGCTGGTTCTAACTTTATTGCATAAAAACTTAATCTTTAATACAAGCCTGATTTTAGCCAGCGATTGCTTAGTCCTCCCAAATCCTCTTAAAATAAGTCTAATGTTCCTAGAAGAAGCTTAAAGCTAGCTCTCTAATCCTAATTACCGATCTCTAAATGACTTGACTCTCTAAATGATCTTTGGTGGCCGTTTTTGTAGAAAAATACTTAATTATCTTGATTCAATTGGAACTTAAGATATTTAAGAAAAGGTTTATGAAAGCCTCTTAGATTATTTTCTTATTTTAATAGCTAATAGATAAAAGTTGGTTATTAAATTGTTCTTCTAGATTATACAAATTTTATTATTGCTTTTAAAAAGCCATAAGTTAATAAAAATAGGATAGAGAAGATAAATAGTTAATATAGTTGATACTAGGATTAAGTTGAAGATAGGATTAAGCTTAAAAATCCTCATAATAAGCTGAATTGATACCCAGGGGTCGACCGTGTATGAGATAGGGTCAAAATCAGACTTCTACAAAATGTTTGATAAATATAAATAATAAAAAGCTTAGCCATTTCCTCTCCTAAAATAATCTTATTGCATGAGATGAAATGTGCCATTTTGGTAAGACGGTCTACTACCATAAAAATTGAGTCTTTTCTATTAGAAATCAAGATACTTATATGAAGTCGATGGATAACAATTGCCATAGGTTTATAGGAATTAGAAGTGATTGGAGAAGTTTATATGATTGGTAACTTGGGACCTCTGCTTGGGCACAAATTTTATATGATTAGATGAATTCTTTCACCAATTTCCACATTTGAGGCCACTAATAATCTCTTAATATTAATTCTAATATGCTCAGTTGTTGGAAGGTCATATCATGCTTGAAGAATCTAAAGTCTTGTAGGACTTCAAAGAATATACAAAAGATCCTTGAAATATAAAAATCTATCCTCAAACTTAAAATTATTATTTTTTTCCACCTGTGTATTTTTTAAACGTCATTGAATGCTATCTGCAAATAGATCTATCTTAATTGCTCTCTAGATTTCTATCTTGAGAGTTGTATCTATATAGATAGATATTATCAATATCTTTAATAGCAAATTAGACGGCTTCATCATAATTGATGTTTGTTGATCTATTACCATATTTCTTATTCTTAGTACAAGATATGATTGTCAAGAAAAGGCCTCTGGTTTTTCTTGAAGTTTTTTCAGATAATATATAATCACAAAATCAAACCAAGATAATGATATACTCCATTGTGCTTGATGGCAATCCAATATTTAGACACTTATAAAATATTCTAAGTTTTTGTGATCAGTATATATCATGATCTTGTGTTGAGCCCCCTCCAACAAATGGCGCCATTCTTTAAAAGCATCAACAATTATCAATAATTTTTCATTGTAGATCTCATAATTAATCTCTACAGCTAAAATTTTTTGAAAGCAAAATACTACAAGATGTAGTTGACTATCATCACTAGTTTGAGAGAATACAGATCCAAATGCAAAATCTAAGGCATCCATTTCCAAAATGAATAGTTTTATTGGATCTACATGGACAAGCATAAAGATTGAAGTAAAATATTCCTTTGATTTCTTAAATGCTTCTTTAGCCTTTTCATTCCAAATAAAATTTTCTTTGCCTATAAGTTGTGTTAATGAAGCTACAATCTTGGAATAATCCTTAATGAAGATTTTGTAAAAATTTGCAAATCTCAAGAAATATTATATATCTTTAATTGATGATGATTGTTTCCACTCTATAATAGTTTGTATCTTCTTTGGATCCATAGAAATCTTATTTTTAGAAGCAATATATCCCAAAAACTTCTCTGATGGTTGATGGAAAGAATATTTCTCCAATTTGGCATATAATCCACTTTCTTGGTATCATGTAGGATGATCTTCTATTTGAGAATACATTGGGTACCTAACTGTGGAGAATTTATTAGAAACTTATTGGCAAGAATCCAATAAATGATTTGTCTTTAATAAAAATGATAAATAATACAATGATATTATAAAAGATAATTTTTATTGATAAATCCTCTTATATTTAAGTAGGTTTATACAAAAAGGCTCAAATTGCCACAAAACCTTTCAAAACCTTTCAAAGCCTTATTTACTACCAAGGATTTATTTATTTTTAAATTTTAGAATTCAATAATTCTTGATCCAACTATTCAATTTTTATAAATTTTTTTGTAGAGTGTAAATAATATTTTAAAGTTTTATTGCAAACAAAATCAATTATAAATTTACTTTTGATTGTTTGATATCTTAAAAATCCTAGCAAGTGCTTAAATTCTAGTTCAATCACATCCAAGTACTATTCTCTTCATATCTTACAAATTCAAAACTTTAATGCTACAAAATTTTTACATATAGTTTTGTGATATAAACACCAAAAAAATTTGAGCCAAAAATTTATCAAATTATCTAAAATATAGCTCAAAAAATAACCACTGGTTAAGTGGGATGATTTACTACCTTTAGCTTACAAGTACTAACTTCAACTCACAATGTCCCCTTCATTCTAGCTTAGATTTCATTGAGCTATATACAAAAAATATAGCCAAGAAAGTATTCTTTCCAATCTCAATTATGGATCCTCTTTTGTTTTTTATATGTTATCATACTATGTATTGTTTCGTTTGGAAATGTATCAGGCACTTGATTGTAGAATGTAAGGTTGTATTTATAAAAATGCAAGAAATCCTAATAGGTTTCATTCCGTATAAGAAGAATACAATCCAAATTTCAATGCAAAAGTATTTAAATCTAATATAAAGTGCTCAAAAATACTCTTCTTAGTAATCTTAACCACACATAACTCTAATTGCTTTGTTATCTTTACAATAAGGCAACTTAGATTTTCTTTACAAGTCTTAATCCTAGTTAGTGAGCTTAAGTAAGTTATAACTCCTAATTTGACTATCTACTTGATACAGATTTTTTTATTCAAATACTACTATAAGTCATCTATATGCTTAGAAAATTTCAATCCAATCCAACTCACAAATTGTAAGATAATGCCAAAATTCTGCACTAGTGTCTCTCAGCCTCTTACTCAAAGTTTGATGCAGATATGCCAACAACAACTTCTCCTTCTTCAACTATTAATTCTAGCTCAAACTTAGTGTTTAGCTTGGTCTTTGCATCATTTAACATTATACCAATTTTCATCTTGTTTTGAGTGATAGATCTCTAGATATTGTAAAATCTCTAAACAACTTCAAATTGCCAACTTTTGGTACCTCCTCGCACTAATGGGCAAATATCTTTCAACAACTCTAATAGATTGTTACAAAATTTTTTATACTCTTAGCTCATCCAATCAATCAGACATTATCAAATTTGTAACTAAAGTTGTTGCACCAATTGCACAAAGCAATCAAAAGTGCTAGCCCTAACTTTATTACATAAAATCCAAATCATCAATACAAACCTTGACTTTGAATAACCATTGTTCTGTCCTCATGAACTCTATAAAAGCAAACTTTTTGCCTTTAGAATGAGCTCAAAACTCTCTTCCAAATCCTACTTGCCGATCTCCAAATGTCTTGAACTCTTGCCTTTGGTGGTTGTTTTTGTAGTTAGAGGTCTGATTTTGATCCTGTCTCATACCCGGTCATTCCCTCGATATTAATTCAAATTATTTTAAGGATTTTTAAACTTAATCCTATTCTCAATTCAACCTTGGTATCTACTATATTAACTTTTTATTTCTCTTATTCTATTTTTATTAACTTATGGCTTCTTTTAAAAATCGTGAAATAGTTTCTACAACCTGGAAGAAAATTTTAAAAACTAACTTTTATCTATTAGCTATTAAAACAAGAATTAATCTAAGAGGCTTTGATAAATCTTTTCTTAAGTACTTTGAGTTTCTAATGAATCAAGATAACTATGTATTAAGTAGAACTTATCCTTATTCATACTTTTCACTATATAAACGTATTACAACACGACAATGCTTGAATTGTATCCAAAAGAGTGATAGTAGGTATAATTTCAACACCTTAACTTTGAGCGCCTATATCTTCTTCACAAAAAGCTAAAATCATCTAAAATTTTTACCAAAACTATATTAAAAAAACCAAACTTATTGATCCTGTAAAAAAATAAATCCTAATTCCTAATAAGTCTATAGGCAGCCTCCTTGAAGCCCATTGGGTATGATTTTTTGTCAATAGGAATAGAAACTTCTATCATCTATCTCCATTCATCCACATAGATGGCCTAACTACCTCCTTTTATACCTAAAATTCCTTTCCAATCTTTTTTTTTATAAGATTTATATAATATGTGTTCTAAACATCAAATAAAAGAAATAAGCAAGATTTCAAGGATCACCAATGTCTGATAAATGTCACTTAAGATATATAGAAGTTAATATCAATATAAAATCAACCAAAAAATTACTATAAAAAAAAAAGAAGTTGTATGAATCTCAATAATAGCCTTTTTAATGGATCTTTTCTAAACTAACAACCTAACTACATCTTGTAACCAATAAAATCCACTAATATGGCTTTCACTTAGTTGTATAATAAATTATACATCAAATATATGTATATAATTTTTTTACATAGTAATCAAACCACAATACGACACCATAGTTTTTTCAATACCATACGTACATGATATTCATATTTTTGTTTGTTCCTAGAAAAGATCAAGATATTGTCCAAGTAGATGATTATAAAGTCATCTAAGTACTTCCATAAGATATCACTTATTATATATTGGAAGATTATAGGTGCATTTGTAAGTTCAAAAGGCATAATATTATATTCAAAATACCAATATCTAGTACAAAATGTTGTCTTGTATTGATCTCCTTCTTTGATTGTGACTAGATTGTAGGCGCCTCTTAAATCAATCTTTGTAAAAATCTTTGTATATCCTAATTATTCCAATAATCCTAAGATTAACAATAATGGATAGCAATTTTTTATAGTTACCTTATTCAGATCTTGATAGTCCTTACACATACGTAAATAACCATTATTCTTTTTTACAAATAAGATAGGAGCTTTCATAGGTGATTTTGAATGTCTAATGAAATTCTTGGCTAGCTTTTCATCAATATATTCTTGCAAGGCTGTAAGCTCTATTTGTGAGAGATTATAAATTGTACTAAATGGAAATTAAGCTCCATCTTATAATTCAATTATAAGGATGGTATTGTGGTAATATGTCTATTTTTTTCTTTTCAAATACGTCTTTAAGGTCACGACATTGAATAGAAATATCTTGCTTCAGTTGTGCCAATAGATCTTTCATCAAAATAGCATACAATGCAAATGCAGCTCTTTTTTTTGCTGCCTGTATAAATCCTTTTAGCTCCAAGAAATAAGATAATATCTTTTTTTTTTTTTTGATATTTAGATCTTGAAAAAATCTTTTATATATTCCAATCAATATCAAGATAATATAATTCAAAGCAAGGGAGTCTAATAAAAATAAAGGTTTTTTGATCATCGAATGATATTAAAGACAATGGATGATATTTGATCTTCTAGTATCACTTTCAATAGTTGGGTTTCTTTAATAACAACCCCTGATGTAAGATTTTGTCTATCAATGATTTCAATGGATGCGGGATGGGTCTTCTTTACAAGGACTAAGTTGTACTTTGTTGCAAAATCTTTTTCCATAAAACATACTGAGGGTCCAGTATCTAAAAGGATTTTAGTAGAAATCTTATTTTCTAAGGTTCTTATATATACAAGAAGTGTAGAATATGACGTTGGATTTAGAGGTAGAAAAAGATCTTTTTTTGGTACTTTAGATTTGGAGGTTTTTAATCGTAAGGTCTCTACTATGGTTGGATATTTTTATTTTTTGATCTCTCCAATTTAGATATTATACCTTGTGTCTTGAATTCTTTGGACTTATTTGGATAATTTTTTGTCTTATAATCAAGTCTTTTAGAATATAGAAATAAATTCTCTTGCAGATGTCTAATCTCTTTTATTGGCATTAATGGCTTGAATTGGATTGCATCAATTTGCATAGGTTCAAGATATGTTAATGGCTTCTTTGATACCCTTAAAGATATAGCAAACTTACCTTGATAGATATTTCTAAAATTTGATTGCCTCTCCTATCGTAATTCAAATTATTGATTGTCACAAGTAATAGCTTGAGATATGAATTCTTCTAAGCTTTCAACTCTTTGCATTGTGATCAATAAATTCTTCACATTGTCTTTTAGGCCATAACAAAATTAAATCATAAAAGCCTTATTATTCCAATCAAGATCATAAATGAGTTGTTGAAATTCTACGGCATAAATTATAGTTGAATGTTGTCCTCATCAAAGATTTTAAATCTTCCTTTCTACCACTCTTTTTTCATCACTATTACCAAATGCAACAATAAATCTTTCTATAAAAGCCTCCAAATTGTATAGGATTGAAAAATTCTTTTTTTAACAATGGAACAAATGATGATCAAGCACTTCTTGATAAAAGAGTGCCTACAAAAGCGACTTGAATGAATCCATTCAGATAATAAAAATCATATAGTTATATATAAATTCATACTTGTTGCACAAATTCTCAAAAGCTCGATCTTGTTCTATCAAATTTATTAGGAATATTAGTCTTTGGCTCTTTTGTAACAACCCTTGGAGCTTCTAGAAGAATTATGTACATAACTTGTCTACCACTTGCTTCTCTCAATTGAATAATCTCTTATTGCAAATTATGAATCTATGACTTAGCTTCATTAGATACTTATTCTATTTATGGTTTTTTTTTTGGATTTTAAAAGAATATCATTTCTTCTTATATAGTATTCAAAAGAGTTAAAAGATTTGCAAGATTTGCCACTCTATTCTTTGTTTGTGAGGATGCACCTCCATTAACCTGATTTACTTTCATATTGACAAAAAATCAATGAACTGTCAATATTATATTTTTTATATTGAAAAAGAATGTTTCTAAGTAATATTAATTTAAAAGAAAATAATCTATAATTTCTAAATTTAGTAATATATTCTAAAAAATAGATAATCTATTCTTTTCAAAGAAAGATCAAATTATAATAAATAAGCATATTAATCTAAAAAAAAATAATCCGTATTCTTCTAAAATACAATAGTATCTTCAAGAAGAGAGGTAATCCATTTTCTATTAAGAGATCAAGCTCTGATATGATTACTTAGATAATCTTGTCAAATTATTAAGGACATAAGATATTGGATTAATAAAGAGATAAGAAAAAGATTATAGACCTAGAATGATTTCAAGAACAAAGAATTGAATTGATAAGAACATAAAACTAAATGATTGACAAAAGTAAGAGACTAGATTGATATCAAGTAACAAGGCAACACTTTGGATTGCTCCAAGATTTATGTTGGCAAGATTGAGGTGCATCTTAGTCTTGCCTCTTATTTATACTACAAGGCCTATGTTCTATTTAATCTTCTAAGAGTATCTTAGAAGTTTTTAGAAGATTGAGAAAAATTCTAGAAGATTAAGGCAAGTTTAAGAAGGCTAAAGAAGATTTTAAAAGATTCTAAAAAATTATAGAAGATTTTAGAAGATTGACAAATATTCTAGAAGATTTTAAAAGACTATAGAAGATTTTAGAAGACTAAAGAAGGTTCTAGAAGGTTTTAAAAGATTCTAAAAAACTATGGAAGATTTTAGAAGACTATGGAAGGTTATTGAAGACTACGGTGTCGTGGTAGAGAGAATTTGCCTCAAGAAAGCGTTGGGCTTTTGGCTGCCACTATTTACTCAACCAAGATTCAAATATAATAAAACCTCCAAATTTATATATAATATTTTTTCATAGGGCTATTACACCCAATACATAAGTCTTATTTCATCAAACCACTCAAAACATAACAAATGCTCTAAAACCCTCATTCTCCCATAGGAATGGAACTTTTTTTCAAACTTCAATAATCCATAACTTTTAATCCAGTTGTCTAAATCTACTCCAAATTTATGTAAACTACTGATGTATTCTTTACAACTACCACCACAAATTTCAACCATTGATTCATTACTGAACTTTAGATATTGCCAAAACCCTAATTGTAGCTTCAAACCCTTGTTTACAAACACCAATGTACTAAATTCTTCATATCTCACAATCTAAAAGTCCAAATGCTATGAAACTTTGATGTATAGCTTTTCAGCATAATAAAACACCTTCTTAGAAAATTTGAGCCAAAAATTCGTCCAAAAATTGAATATATTGTAAATCCCATTACTATTAAAAAAAACGGCCTACTTACTACCTTGG
This sequence comes from Physcomitrellopsis africana, assembly GCA_036785485.1. Lineage (NCBI taxonomy): Eukaryota > Viridiplantae > Streptophyta > Bryopsida > Funariales > Funariaceae > Physcomitrellopsis > Physcomitrellopsis africana. The sequence continues at coordinate 43,309 of JAWRVF010000394.1, read as the reverse complement.
AATTCAATCTCTTGCCTTTGACTCCCAATATCTCCTTCTTCAAAATTCCAAATGCAATAATTCTTCCACATTAGGTGTAGAATTTAAAATAATCTCTCTAGCCGCACCTCTCGATTTCCAAAAGCTCTCATACAACTCCTTCAATCTTCAAAAGAGTAATAGTAGGTACAATTTGTATACCCTAACTTCAAGCACCTACTCCTCTCTCATTAAAATTCCAAATCCTTTGATTTTTATACCAAAATTGTAGCTCAAAAAACAAGCTTTTTAATCCTAGTCTTTTATTTTCTAATGGCCTCCTTGAAGTTGCCAAAACCCTTCTTAAGATTATAGGCAGCCTCCTCAAAGTCCATTAGGCATGGTATTCGACCAATAGGGATGAAGTTCCTTATTCCTTGCCTTCATCCAACCATGCCTTGATTTCATCCCTCCCAATTAGCCTCCTATTAGCTTAAATTTTCATCCTTAGGCTCCCACCTTCTCTCAAGGCTTCATACTAAACATTTAGGTTCTATATAATTTAAATCCCATAACCAAATTAAGTAAAAATCTAAAATAAATTTTCTTATACCAACTCCCTTTAATTTATTTTACTAACCATTCTAACACATATCTAAACTTATAAACATATTATGTATTTTGAGTGGATTTTATATATTTTAAGCAATTACAGTACGACAACGAAAGGTTCTAAAAGACTATAGAAAGTTCTAGAATGTGATAACTTAAAGTATATCTATGACACTTACTATGTCTAATAAGCATTTCTTGAAACATATTTTTTTCTACTAATATCAAGAAATCACCTCCTTCAATTTTCAACTTAGTCAATGATTCTTGAATAAATTGATGCCTAATTGTATGCTTCTCTTTCAAATCTAGCTTCTTAGCTGCTTGTTTGATGTGCTCTATAGTATCAAGTGGTAATTGGTTAGCTACAAATTTTACTTTTTTTTATAATCTTGGTCTTCAAAATAAAATTTTATATTTAATTTGTATCATGGCCTCAATTTCAACCTATAACTTGTAGTAAGTTCACCTTTTACTACAATCCTTTCTAGTTCTTTATAAGCCCTTCTTGAATATATTTCCACTGTAGCATCTTCATCCATGCTCATAGCTAAGCTTTCTAAAACTTGTACCAAACCATCTTTTAAACCTACTTTTTCTATTATTCCTACTATAGCTTTATCATTTGAAATTAAATCTATTCTTTTTAAGTTTTTTTTTTGTTTCTTCATCCTTCTTCTATTTATAAAATCCAAATCTTTAGTCCTTTGAATGCTTATAAATCAATTGCCAATCAAGTTAAAAAAATCTAAAACTTTTATTATCTATATTAGACTTTACAGATGATTCATTAGTATCCATGAACCTTCATTGTATAGGGGTGTTCTTTAGAAATCCACAAAGTTGTTACTTGATTCCAAAGGCATTCCTTTTAATTGCTTTCTATACCTTTTATGAATAGATTTTATAGTAAGAAATTATACATTCTTCTTTCTATCACAATTACAAATCCTGATATAATATGAACCATCATCTAGGACTTTAGTTTTCATTCTAGCAACTATAATATAAGGTTGACCAAATATTATTGGATATGTAGCAAAATTTTAAACAATGAAGTTCTATTCTACTTTCACATCTTCAATCTTAATCTTCAAAGTTGAACAAGCTCTATATAAATCACCTTGCTCATTATTTGTAGTTCTAATCATCCAACCATGGTTGATATCAATTGGCCACTTATTCTTCTCATATATCCGCTTGGATATGATATTGATTTTAGATCTATGATTAATTAAGGCCAATATTAAGACCTTAGAATCTCTTAATTTCACTTGTGTCTCTATAGTAGTCTTAGTCTAATAAGAGATTGAGTAATAGCCACCTCCTATCTTATCACTATTTTTTTTTAAAGAACTAATAATATATGCTTCTTATACAATCTCCTTCTTATTACAAGATTCTATTAATATGCACTCTGTTTGATATCTTCCTATATCCTCAATATGATTCATTTGAGTCTTGCCTTCTATATCAATCCTACTTCTAAACTCTAATGATACAGATTGTATAAAGACTTATCCTATCTCTTCCTTCTCATCCTTAGTCATACAAGTATCTAATACTTTTATCATAATAACTTTAATTGTCATTTCCCTCTTCATCTTTATTACATCAATAATTAGCTTATGAAAATCCCTCCTTGCTATATCAAGAACCTCTTTTAAAGTGAATTCAATTTTGGCATCCAAAATCTTTTCCTCTAAGATACTCTTCATATCTGTAGATGTTTTAATATCAGATTGTAGGTTAAAGGCAAAAATTTTACCTTTGGACTTGTTTGTGTTATCTTTCTCCTTCTCTTTGTCCTTCTCCCACCACTGTTTTGATAATGGTATATCACCAAGATGAACAAAAGAAGATATCTTCTTTGATTTTGTCTCTTAAGAAGCTTTCTTGTTCCTTAGAGACCTCTATTTGCTTATTAGCTAAGCAACATCTTCCTTGTGAATAGCTCTACTCTTCTTTTCTTCAACTATTATATCATATAAATTATTATTTTATTAGTCTTTATCCAAAAATATTTTGATGCTCATAGCATCAATTGAATCATTTCATCCAATCATCTTTTTGATCATTTCATCCAATCAATTCAATCATTTGCACCTTTAAATCTTGTGTACTTTTAATTAACTCCTCAAGAGTGTCATCTTGAATAAATTTGATTACTTTCTAAGATAATATTAGAGTTTGAAAGATAGACACTGGCTCTAATTGTGATGACAAGCTACAAATTTGAATCTTCTATTGTTTGGATACAAGTCCTATTATCTCCTTCACCAATGTCTAGTTGTTTGTCAATCCAATATTAGATGTCTTGTTAGCTAGGTAGATAAATAATTTGTCTTCTAAACTTTCATCAGTTGCTTGGAAGAATAACTTAGCCTTCCTAAAATCTAATAATTGCATCTTTAAACATGGTAATTGGCCAAACTTCTTCCCAAATTCCTTGATTAATTCATTTGGAGCCATTTGATTCCCTAGCCTTTGTTCAATCCACTCTAGAAATAATCTTTTGATCATTCTTTCTAAATCTTCTTCAAAAAATTCATCTTTCAATAATTCTTCAAACTTGCTCTATGATATAATTTCACCATGCAAGCCTTGCACCTTCTTTTAAAGTTTTGAAACCACTGCTAGATCAAAGGTAGTAATCATTTTTAATTCTAAAATCTAATACACCTCCATTTTACATGTGTAGATTTTTAAGAACTTAGTGATATTTCTTCTATCAAATCTCCCACCTTGTCCACTATTACTTATAAAGCCTTTGTGGTGTTCTTATCATCTCCTTGCATCCATTGTCTTTTATCTATAAATTAAGCAAATATCATAAATAAATCTTAGGCATCTATTATACTTGGTAATACAAGCCTTGGAATTTAATCTTTCATCTTCAATTGTTGAATAATTAATGTCTTAAGGCTTTTTTAGTAGAAGCACTAATATGTTGTGATAGAAAAAATTTGCCTCAAGAAAGCATTGAGCTTTTGACTACCATTAATTACTTAACTAAGATCCAAAATAATAAAATTTCTAAATTTATATAAAATTCTTCCTTTATAAGACTATTACATCTAATACATAAGTCTTATTTTTACAAAATATTCAAAATATAATAAAATATTTTAAACCCTCATTCATCCATATGGAGGGAATTTTTTTTAAACTTCAATAATCCAAAAATCTTAATCCAACCATCCAAATCTATTTAAAATTTATAAGTATTAATATACTTTTAACAACTACTATAACAAATTTCAACCATTGATTCATTACCAATCTTTAGATATTGCTAAAATCTGCTATTTTTGACTTCCAATATTTTCTTCTTTAAAACTTCAAATGTAACAATTCTTCTACATCAGATGTAGATCTTAAAATCACCTCTCTAATTTCATCTTTTGATCTCCAAAAGCTCTTATATAACTCCTTATATCTTCAAAAGAGTGACATTAGGTAAAATATATACCTTAATTTCAAGCGCCTACTCCTTTTTTATAACAACTCCAAATTCTTTAATTTTATACCAAAATTGTAGTATAAAAAATAAGCTTTCTAATTCTAGTCTTTGATTTTTAAATGCTCTCTTTAAAGCCTCCAAAATCCTTGTTTTCCTTACAGATAGCCTCTTCAAAGCCTATTGGATATGACTATCGACCAATAAGAATGAAGAGCTTGATTTCTTGCCTTCATTCATCTATACTTTGCTTTCATTCTTCCAAATAAGCCTCTTAGTAGTCTACTTCTTCATCTTTGGCTTCCAATCTCTTCTCAAGGCTTTATACTAAACATTTAGGTCTTTTATAATTTAGAAGCTATAATCAAAATAAGTAAAAAAAATCAAAATGAAGTTTTTTATACCAACTCTCTTTTACTTAATCTACTAACCATTTTAACACACATCTAGATTTATGAATATATTATATATTTTACTTGATTTTTATGTAATTTAAATGATTGTAATATGATAGAGGCTATGATTGGAGTAAAATGGAATACATTAAATAGATGTATAAATTATATTATTATAGGCTAAAAACTAGTAAGATATTTAATCATCTTATTGATAATTAATAGTACACTTTAAGTACTATTCTAAGATTTGGTTCACTTATTCTATTTGGCCATCAATTTGTAGATGAAATACTATAGAGAGCTTAATGTTTATTTGAAGAATTTCAAAAAGTAACTTCTAAAACTTAGATATAAAGTCAAAGTATATTAGATCCTTATGCTTTTTGAATCACAATCTATAATTATAAAAATATCTAACTTTATACATAATTTATTTCATCAATTTTTTATTTTTATTTTTATTATATATATATATATATATATATATATATATATTATTTAATTTTTTAGATAATATTATTTGTGATATATCAATATATATATATATATATATATATATATATTTATATATTATTTAATAATCTAAAATATTATCTTATGTATCATCTTTTTATATTATTAATATGTCATCTTATGTATCCACTTTTAAACTATTATTATTATTTCTAAAAAAAAATTCTTTGTTCTTGAGTATTTTATTCTATATTTTTTGAGTGAGAATAGATACCATTTTTTCTATTGTATTATCATAGTAGAGCTTTTTAAAATGAAGAATGTAATGGTACAAATACAAGAGCAAATAAGAAAATTAATGCTTGTAATGCATCAATTCAATTTACCACCACAAGAAGCAATAAGATTTGCAGAAAGTGAAGATATAGAGATGATTGAAGTTGCTTCAATATCTACACCAAGCCATACTATTTTATCTATGATAGAACATTGTTTAAGCATCAAAGAATAAAAAAATAATTTATTTGAGAAGTTTAATGGCATAAATCAAAGTTTTGAAGATTCATCAATTAGGTACAATTAGTGATTGAACTTCAGCCTTAAAGTTATTCAATTCAAGGATCATAAGTCAAATTTATTAAAATAATATTTTTAAATTCTACTTTATTCTGATTTTCATCTTTCTTTGAATGACATAATCTAATATTGAATAATTTGGAGGCATTTTTAGTAGAGTATCAATTTATGTATGAAAAACATAATATAATTTGTATTACAATCAAGACGATTTGTTTCTTGTAATAAGACAATCAATCAGTGATATTATATGCTTCACAATTTTAATAATTACTGACTGATATCAAGTGGGATGATACTGTACTTATCAACCAATTTTTTTACAGATTATAATATAAAGTAAAGAAATTGATGCTCAACTTATTTGATCCTCAGACATTGAATTAAACAATTGATTTTGCTGTGAAGTGTGACAATCAACTTTTTGAATTTTGATTTGAGAATCACAGAAAGAAACCTCAATATTATTATATTTCAATGGCAATACCAATGCCTTTTTAATATGTATATTTGGAAGTAGAAGATATGTAAATTGATGTAGTATATTTTAAATCTCTTATTAAATAAGAAAAGATTAATTGTCATTAAGAAAGATTATGCTTTTATTATAGAGAATCTAAGCACAATGCTCAACATTGTTCAAAAAATTAGTGCAACTACAAAATGAAGAGTATGATAATCAAAGAAGATAATATATTAAGAAATAAGTTTGTCCAATTATAATAAAGATTATTGACAAGTAGGATGATTTTTAATATAGGAATACACTAGATATTTAATTATAAAAAATTTACTTGTAACCTATTGATAAGACTCCAATAAATGATTGTCTTTATTAAAAAAAAATAAAAAATATAATACTATTATAAAAAAAAATATTATATTAATAAAATCTTCTTATATTTAAGTAGATTTGTATATAAAGTCCTTCTATAGTATATACAAAATCCTTAACATCCCTTTTTTAATAAAATCACAACTAACTAATTGTTGATAAGTTAAATTATTAATAACTTTTAAAAAAAATCCATAATTTCTTTTTAAAATCCTATCTTTACATCAAAATTCTACTATAGCTTTTTATATCTATTTTTCCACTTCCATAAAGTTCTCGCTTTAAAAAAACCCCTTTAGTTTGTACAAAAGGTTCAAATTACAACAAAATTCTTTAATAGCTTATTCACGAATATAGATTAATTTCTTCTCAAACTTTGTAGTTTAATAACTTATGATCAAGCTATTTAATTTTTATCAAATTTCTTTAAAGTATAGGTTATATTTTTAAGCTTCACTACAAAAAAAAATTTAATTATAGATTTGCTTCTAATTGTCCAATATCTTAAAAATCCTAGCAGGTGCTTAAAATCCTATTTTATAGATTCAAAAGCATTATTTCCTTCAGATCTCAAAAATCCAAAATTTTAATACCACAAAAATTTTATATATAATTTTATAACATAATAATACATACTTTTAAAAAATTTGAACTAAAAACTTATCAAATTGTCTAAGATATAATTCAAAATATAACCACTAACTAAATAGGATCACTTACTATCTTTAAATTATAAGTATTAATTTCAACTTCTAATATCTCTTTCATTCCGACTTACATTTCATTGATTTATATATAAAAATTATAGTCAAAAAAGTGTTCTTTCCAATTCTAATTATTAATCCTCTATTGGTTTCTATATATGCGAGTTGTATCCAAAAGAGTGACAATAGGTACAATTTCAACACCTTAACTTTGAGTACCTATATCTCTTTCATAAAAAGTCTAAATCACACAATTTTTATATCAAAACCATAGCTAAAAATCTATACTTGTTGATTTTAGCCTTTGATGTTCAAGTGCTTTCAAGAAACAAATCCTAATCCCTAACAAGACCTTAGGCAACCTCTTTAAAGACCATTAGACATGACTTTTGGCCAATAGGAATAGAGATTTCTATCATCCATCTCTATTCATCCACATAGATGGCCCAACTATTTCTTTTCATATTAAAAATCTCTTTTTAATCTTATTTCTAATAAGATTTATATAATATGTATTCTAAACACCAAATAAAAGAAGTAAATAAGATCTCAAGGATCATCAATATTTAACAAAGGTGACTCAAAATATATAAAGTTATTATTAATATAAAATCAACCTAAAAAGTCACTATTTAAAAAAAAGATTATATAAATCTCAATAATAGCCCTTTTCAATGGATTCCTTTTAAACTAACGAGCTAACCACATTTTGTAACCAATAAAAATCTATTGATATGGCTCTCATTTAGCTTAGTAGTAAATTATATATTAAATATATATGTATAATATTTTCACATGGTAGCCAAACTGCAATACGACATCATGCAAATAAAATCTTATACAACTTCTAATAAATGTCATATTCTATTCTCAAAACCCTCTCTTTGTTTTGTATCAAATATGTATTTAGGACCTAAAAATCACAAAGCCTCTACCTTGTTAGATTCAAGAGCCTCAATATGTTTTTTAGATGAAGAATTTATTAAAAGTCATAGAATAATTTTAATACAAAAAAATAGACCTGTACATGTAGAAGTCATAGATGGTCAATTGTTATCTTTTGGAGATGTTATCCATAAAATTCTTATAAATATAACAATAGATCGTTGTAATAATTATATAATCTTTAATTTAATTAAATCTCTTTTTAATCTAATCATTTTAGATTTATCATTGTTAGAAAAGTATAATCCTCAAATAGACTAGATTTCTTATAGACTTGACTTTTTTCAAAGCATTAACAAGAGTCTTATTAGTTAAGTAAAAAGCCATAAGTCTAATATAGTAAAATCTGTATTTATAGGTGTAAAAGCTTTTATGAATGTAACAAAAGAAGGGTCATCTTTTGTTATTTATGCTATATCTATTTTTGATAGTAGAAAGACTTGAAGTAGCATTCCAAGCCAATATTAAGATTATTAAGATATTTTTGAGAAAAAAATATAGATATCAAGGATATGCAAATATAAAATAAGACACTTAAATTAAAAGGGTTTAAAAAAAAAACCAACAAGAATTTGAATTATCTAGATGAGTTTATAAACAATACTAAGAAAAATAAAATAAAATTCTAAGAGAAATGTTGTTAAAACTAAAAAAATCTTTAATCTTGATTTTGATATATATCCATGCCTAGGAAGCTTTTCAAACAGCTTCTACTAACTTGGAAGCTTCTCCAGCTCCTTTTACCAATTTGAAAGCTTCTCGAGCTCCTTCTACCAATTTAAAAGCTTCTCAAGCTCCTTTTACCAATTTGGAAGCTTCTCAAGCTTTTTCTACTAACTTGAAAGTTTCTCAAGCTACTTCTATTAACTATGAAGCTTCTAAAGCTACTTCTATTAATTAGGAAGCATCTTAAGCTACTTCCACAACCTAAAAAGCATCTTAAACTACTTCCACTAATTAAAAAGCTTTTGATGTGACTTCCATTATTTTAAAAACTTTTAAAATCTTCTAAAAGGTTCTGTAGATTTTCAAAGTGTATGTCTCTAACATCACCTCTTTTTTTTAGTGATGAGTCCCAAAAAGAGCTTATATCTTTGAAATTTTTTTTATATATATAAAAAATCAAGAATATGCTATATTAGTAAAGCTATATATTCTAATTTCTATTCTTAGATAATTGATTCTTATCTATGGCCTTGAGTTAATACCTTCAGTATAAAAACATCTTATTTAAAGGTTTGATTTTTTTGCAAGCTTTAAAATATCTTCTAAATAAGATTTCAAATTTAAAAGGATTCACCTTTCTAACTTCAAACAATATCACTAAAGCTCAAGCATTGAAATTGAAACTTATATGGTTGGATGTTGCTCCTAATGGCTCCAATCATAGTCGTATTTGGTGTTAAACTATATTGTCTTTACTTTGCTCAATTAAAGGCTATAAAAATTATATTGGTTTATTTGAAGCTTGCATAATAAATAAATCTTTTAAATCTTATTTTGTTAAATCTTTCAACACTTCAAGATTGGACATTGTGACTAATTTGCTTCTAATACTCTATTCTATTTTAGAATTGATGATTGCATACTAATGAAGGTTTTAATTTAATTCTTCTTTTCTTATAAATATTCTTCAAATTCAATCTTTAGAAAGAAATTTTCATAAAACTTGTTTGAATTTGTAGAGATAGAATTGATGAAATTCTTGTATCATTTGAAATGCATTGACAAGATTTTTGGCTGGTTCCTATATGTGCTCATTAATATCATAGCTATACCAATAAACAAGATATTCTAATTTGTTCCACCTTTATTGTGAATTAAACACTTTTTTGACCTTGTATTCTTCATAATCTTTGATTTCGATAGTAGGTGGTAATTATTGTATTCTTGTTAAAATATATGACTTTCTATAAGATTCTAAAAGAAAAACATAAAAAATTGGATGTATCTTCATAGAAGATGGTTATTTCAAATAATATGCTATTAAATTAATTTGCTACTAGATAGAAAGTAGTGCTAATTTCCAATAGTCCAACTTATTGTATGGTCACTTGATCTTGATGTTTCATTGAAGAAGCTATATTTTATCTCCAATATAAAAAGCAAGCAATTGATTCTTAAATTTATTTATAGATATCTTGTAAGTATCTTGAATTGCTCGTAATTGAAGTTTTAAGGTTGTTCGGGGTTGGAATAGATACTTTGTAAATCCTTTGGCTATTGGATTATTGCTCTTTGGTGTATTCTATAGATCAAGCTTTAGGTGGTATCCATAATTGAAATAAAATGGTGTTTGTTGAATTCAGGTGTGAGCATAAAATTCACCTTTCAACCGAAATTACAAGATGGCCTCACTTAAAAGTTGCTTGTAATTGATGGTGTGAAGTAAAAAAAAGTAATTAGTAAGAATAACAAGAAAAAAAACCACAAAAAAAATGAAGTAAATGGTATCAAGCAAGTACACAATTCAAAACTAGGTCATAGTTTGTTCATTATATTTTTATTTAATAAAATATATAAATAAAAATTAATAGTTATATTTTTGAATAGATAATTTTTTTTATCTTGCCAATGATATTAAAAATATATAAATTTGAATTACTATGAATAAATTATGATAGTTCAAAGATAAAAGATAAATAATAAAAATTAAGTAAAATATTTTTATCTCAAGGATAATTTGTTTAAGAGATCATGAATTTGAACCTCACCAAGGCTTACAAGTAGTATATAAGGGTGTCTTAGAGAGGCCACAAGGCCTTAGTCTTATCCTCCTATCTACATCCAAGGTGCCACAATCTATATGGAACTTGTGCACTTCTTTTTCTACAAGGACTATACTATCTGTTGGTCCTCTTATTTTTTATAACTAAAACTCATTTTTTTTCACTTTTGACTACACCATGGTGTTCAAAAACATCCAAATAGCTTAGAAACCTTGTATGGCCTTCAATTCTTGTTTTATTTCTTCATAATGGCTCCCAAGGTGGTAAAATTTATTTTTACCAAAGTCTCTAAAATTATTCTATAAATTTCTAAAAATTTCTAAATAAATTTTAAATAAATTTTAAATAAGTTTATGATATATCTAAGATGATAATATCAATTTAAGACTATTTTATTTTATCTTGGTGATTTTTTTATAATAATATAATTAATTTATATTAACTAAAATTTTTATTTTTTTATATAAATAACTACAAAGGTGTGAGGTTTTATGTGAGGTTTCATGTGAGGTTTTATATAAATAACTACAAAGATGTGAATAATATTTATATGTTTGTGATAAGTGATACATATAAATAAAAGTTCAATGTAGACCTTGGTCTCAATAACTAAATACTAATTTTTTTAATTAAGAGAAAATACTAAAATAACTAAGATAATTGCCTCCAAGACTTAGTAAAATTTTAATTTTATGAATTTTTTCTAATAAAACTCTTATAACTTATAAACTCCTTTAAATTCTAATGAATACTTAAATAATCAAATAAAATCTCTAATCTTAATATTTTGGTATTTAAATAATTTAAAACTATAATATTAACTAATTTATCAATTAAGATTCATTGATGGGACTCACATGAGGCATGAATAATATTATTATATATAAAATCTATTAATGGTAGATATGAGATCTAATTGTCTTGTTGATAATTGATGCTATATTATAAATACTACTCCAAAATTTTATTAATTTGTTCTATTTGGTCGTCAGTTTGAAGATGGAAAGCCGAAGAAAATATAATATCCAACTTCAATATTTCAAAAAGGCATTTCCAAAATTTAGATATGAATTAGGATCCTCAATCAAATATAATATCATTTGATAGGCCATAATATCAATATATATTATTAAGAAAAAGCCTTGTCATTTCTTTAGTATAAATAATCTTCTTATAAAGAATAAAATGAGCCATCTTTATAAGCCAATCAACCACCATAAGAATGTTGTCCAATAAATTGGACGGTAGTAGATCTGTAATAAAATCTATTGAAATAAAAGACCATCACCATCTTGGAATAGGTAAGGGCTATAATAGTCCATAAGGGCAATATCAAGGATTCTTGGATATTGAACAAATGTTACAAGAAAGTACAAAGTTCTTCATAGCTTCCACATTTGAGACTATCAAAAGTCTCAAAAAATAAGTTCTAAGATCTTGTTAAATTCAAAGTAATCCACAACTACAAAATCATGGTGAGATTGAAAAACGTGCACTTGTGTTGATCCTTTTGGATTATATAAATGTTCTTCAAAGGATTGAAGATCTTCCTTGAGCTTAAACTTGTCAACATTTTTATTAAGGCTACGCTTAATATCAAGGGTCCAAAGTATCATTAGAGGTTACAACACACACTTCATTGACGAAATTAGAATGAATAGGTGTTGATGAAATAGTGGCATAAAGGCAAAATTGCTTCGGCTTCAACAAAGTTGCATATTGTTGATCAAATGGTGCCTCTCTTGTCTTTGGTATAAGATACAATCTCCTTAATAAAGCATCAAATAATTCTTATTGCTTCCTAAGTCAATAAGTGATAACAAAGTTAAATCCAGATAATGGTATATTCTATTGAGCTTGACGACAATTAAAAATTTGAGCTGATATAAAATATTTCAAGTTCTTATGATCTATATATACAATTAGAAGATGCATTGCTCCTTTAAAAAAATGATGCCATTCTTAAAAAGAATCTATAATAATAAAGAATTTCTTATCGTGGATTTTATAATTAATTTTAGTAGCAAAAAATTTTTCAAAATAAAATGTAACAAGATAGAATTTATCATCTATACTCATTTGTGAAAGTATGGCCCTTAGTACAAAATTTGAAGCATCAGTCTCTATATAGAATACTTTTGTAAAATGTGAATGTACCAAGATTAGAATTGTAGTGAACACTATCTTGAAATCTTTAAATGCCTACTTTGCTTGAGGCCCCCATTTCAACTTGTCTTTGCATATCAATCAAGTAAGAGAGGTGATAACTTAAGAGTAATTTTTTATAAAGATTTGATAGAAGTTAACAAATCCAAGAAAGTATTCATGTCTCTTACGATCTTTGAAATGGCCTATTACATAACTACCTCTACTTTCTTAGGATCCATCATTAAATCCGTAATAGATATGATATATTTCTAAAATTCTATCTTTGATTGATGAAATTTATATTTCTCTGACTTGGCATATAATTTTAAGTCTCATAACTTTTGTAAGACCAACTTGACATGCTTCTCATATTCTTCTAGATTTTTTGAGTAGATCAAGATATCATCAAGATAGATCACTATAAACTTATCTAAATACTTTCAAAAGATGACATTCATTATATATTGAAAGATAGCGGGTGCATTTATTAATCAAAAGGACATGATATTATATTTGAAATGTCCATACCTTGTTCAAAATATAGTCTTTCATTTGTCTCCATCCTTGATCTATACTAAGTTATATGCTTTATAAAGATCTATCTTAGTATAGATTTTGATTTAGCCAAGTTGTTCCAAAAGTCTTAAGATTAATTATAGTGTATAATGATTCTTCACCATTATCTTATTCCATCTCCAATAATCAATATACATATACAAGAAATCATCTTTTTAAAAAAAAAAGAATATAGGTGCATATGCTAGAGACTTTGAATGCCTGATGAAGTTCTTTGTAAGGTTTTTTTAAAATATAATCTTTTAATATCAAAAGCTTGTTTTAAAAAAAGTTATAAATTGGACCAAAAAGTGGTTGTATTTTTTTTTAAAGATCTATGGCATAATCATAAGGTTGATGCTCTAGTAATATATTAGCATTTTTCTTCTGAAAAATATCTTCAAATTCACTATATTACTCTAGAATACTTGCCAATGAAGTTATATTTTATTTAGCTGGAGTCACATAAATAAAAAATAGTACATCTTCTTTAGCCAATCTTATAAAGGTCCTTGCTTTGACAAATAAAGGTTTACCAACTGATAACTTTTTACAAAGTTTTCTTGTAAGAAATTCTATTGAAAATGTCATTCTTCATAACTTCCAATCTGTAAATGGAATATTTTTTTTCAACTAAGAAAATCCAAGAATAATAGGATTTTAAGAAGTCTTAATAATATTGAATCCAATTTGGCTACTATAATCTTTAAATAATACTTCTATAGGTATTGTTTTATGGATGATATTAACCAAAGGATAATGATCATCTATCTATTACCTCTATATGAACATATTTGGATTTTTGTATTAGAGGAATTTTATGAAGTTTAGCAAATGCTTCATTTAAGAAACAAGTAGATGTCCTTGAATCTAATTAGATAATTGCTTGAAGCTTTTGAAAGCCTAAATACAAAAATATTGTAAAGCAACAAGTAAATTGAGCAAAAAGAAAAGAACTTAAATAGTCTTATGATATTAAATGGTCTAGCCGCATGGTCCCTACTTTGGCTAAATATTTTTTTTTTTCTAAATGATTACATTCTTGGTTTTGGTGATGTATTGATTTTATTTTTTTGAGCAATTGCAAGCCTTGTCACCTTCTTTGCTACAATACAAATATAAATCTTTTTTTATTTAATGCTTCTTTTCTTATAGACTAAGAGGTTTAAAATGTATAGCATCAAGTTGCATATTGTCTACTTCTAAATGTAAATTCAAACTGCTTGCCAATATAACAAGAATATATCAGATTGTATGTTGTCTTGTTAAAGCCTATAAATATTGATCTTGACAACATTGGAATAATCAATTATCATATTTCACAACTTGATTAATGGCTTTATTGAGTGATTATGGATTTGAAAGTAATAATAATAAATCCTTCACATTGTCTTTTAATTTTTAATAAAATTAATTTATTAAAGACTCTTCATCTCAATTGATGTCACATGCTAGTTATTTAAAATTAAATACATAGATTGATACAAAGTATATCCTTTATTGCAATGCTTATATCTTAGCTGTTGTTCAATAAGTCTTATCATATTCTTCAAATGTTTCTACAAATACTTCCATAAAAACTTCAAAGTTGCTTAAAATTGGTGATTTCTTTTCAAGGAAGAAAGCAAATCATGATAATACTTATTCCGTGAGTAAGGTACTAACCAATTCAATCCTTGATTCTTTTGTCACATAAGTATTAGATTATAAAATTGTTATCAATTAGATTTGATTGACAAATCTTGAAAACTTTGAGTCTATACTATCATATTTTTTTTGGAAAACTAACTCAAGGCTCTTTATGTTGCTGAATAGGTGGATTTTCTTAGTACAAAATAGGTGGTATTGCACCCTCAAGCATAGAAGTTGGAAGTGAGTGTAGTCTAGATTGTGGTACTCTAAATATTATGTCATTATAAAGTTTTATAAAAATTCTTTCAATCTCTATAGTTCCAACAAATAAAGTAATAAGAGCACTTATGATAGCATCAAATTTAAATTCAAAAGATTTAATCATATTAATATCTTGACCTCTAGCCATTTTAAGAGGAAAAAAAAAAAAAATCTATAAGAAGACAATATTAATTTAGAGGAGGATAATTTGTAATTTCTAAAATAATAGTATATCTTCAAAAAAAAGAATAATTCACTTTCTAAAAAAAAAGATCCAACTCTGATATTGAAGATAAAAGAAGTTTTAATAAGTTATCAAAGATATAAAAATAAAAAATAAGAGACTTGAATTAGAAGGATTTCAAGAAAAATTCATAAGAATTTAAATTATCTAGATGAATATACAAACAACACCAAGAATGATGAGCTAGAATTCCAAGAGATGCATTGTTAAGATTGAAGAACTCTGCAATCTTGACTCCAATATATATACCTATCTAAGAAGCTTTTTGAATACCTTCTACTAACTTGGAAGCTTTTCAAGCTCCTTCTACCAACTTCAAAGCTTCTTGACCTACTTCTATTAATTAAAAAGCTTCTTAAGCTACTTCTACTAACTAAAAAGCTTCTCAAATAACTTCTATTAATATAAAAGTTTTTAAAATATTCTAAAAGATTTTGAGAATTTTTAAAGTGTATGTTCCTAACAATAGATATTCTTTCAAAGGATCATCTATATGATTGCTCAATCCATTTCAAAGAAGGAATTCAATTTCTTTTTAGACCAATCTATAGTTTATTGCAAAATGAATTGGTTGAACTTAAGAAATATATTAATAAGAATTTGGCCAAGAATTTCATATACCATTCAAAATTTCTAGTAAGAATTCTTATTTTGTTTGTGAAGAGAAATGATAGATCACTACGGATTTGTATAGATTATTGAGGGCTCAATAAGATTGCTATCAAAAATAGATACCTTCTACTTTTGATATTTGGACTTCTTGGTCAATTAAATCAAATTAAGATCTATATAAAAATAGATCTATGAAGAACAAACAACGTGGTCTATAACAAAGAAGGAAATAAATTAAAGATTACATTTCAAATAAGGTATGGACACTTTGAATATAATGTTATGCCTTTTGGATTCATGAATGTACAAGCTACTTTTTAACATCTCATGAATGATGTTTTTTGTGATTTTTTAGATAATTTTATTGTTTATTATGTAGATATTATTTTATTCTACTCTAAGAATACAAAAAAATATGAATTATATATTTGTCATCTGTTATAAAAATTTTAAGATATAAGATTGTATATCAAGATAGAAAAGTATGTATTCACATTATTTAAGTTAATTTCTTAGAATATATTATTTTAAATGATGGTGTGATTTATTATTTTACTTATTCTATAAATATTGCCTACAATAAACTTGTAAAGGGAGATTTGAATATAAAAAAAGATCAACTGCATTGAATTAAACTATTAGGATCATACAACTAACCGCCTTCTGATCACACTAAAACATCCCAATTCTATTACAATGTCTCCCACATGCTATCAATGATTTTATTAACAAATAAAAAATTACAAGCAATAATCCAACTTAAATATTCACTACCTCTTCTCCTCTTCTTACTTATGACAATAATATGTAATATTGTAATATCTCAAAAAAATATAGCATATAATTATTCCATATTCCAAACATAGAAATACTCTGAAATTGACTATCACTCTTAGCAAATCACTTCACATAATTTAGACTCCACAGACTTCCTCTTGTGGATCACTCTCAATTCAATACTCAATGTATTATAATTTTCTTATATTCATACTCATTCTTCATAAAACATCTTCAATTCTCCACTTCCAATTTTTCACTTATATTTTTCCACTAGTATTTTAGCATACTAGTATATCCTCAATTTTTTATTATAAATCAATTCTATCCTTTATTACAACATTGTATTTTATAATATTCAAAATCTATCTATTATCCTTCTCCTATAAAAGAAACAACAAGAAGTAGCACCAAGCTTATCCTAACTCAATACTATCACAATCTGGCCCCGACTCCTCCATATCCAATCAATTTATACTTATCCCGATAATGTTAACTGCTATACAATCGATGATGACTACTTTTTCTAACTATCTCATCCATTCTGTCTTCTAAACTGACCATTCATTGATTTATTATCTATTTTTAATCCTATAAATTATGCATTGTAAATCATAAAATTTCTATTCATTCTACATAGCCCTATTCCTAATTGTACAGTGCCCTCATAAATACAGAATTGATAAAAAGAACTTTTAATTATAAAGCTGGCTCTTTAAAATGGAATGCTCTTAGATTCTCCATAAGAGGTTCCTCTACATCTAGTTCTAATGGTAAGTCCTCATCCTCCTCCAATAAATCCACATGATTGCTCTTCAATTGGGTTGATAAATCTTCATTATCCGTTCCCAATTCCCAAACTTGAGCCTCCAATTATAAAATTCTAGCATCTTTTGTCTCTAATTGGCACTCTGGTTGCTTCATCTTCTCCTCCAGCTCACCAATACTCAAAATTGACAGAGCAGATACCTGTGGCCGTATGATATTGGCCAAATCACCCTCCAATTTTGCCATTTCATCCTTCAAGGCACCAATTTCTGTCTACAGCTTATCCGTTTCAATTCTATATTGGTCTCCCAATTTCACCTTTTTTTGTTCTAAATTCGTTGCTTTCTCACGTTTTGCTTGTAACTTACACTTTAATATTTTCCGCTCTAAATTCCATGTCCTGTGATTCTTTATTAATTCTTCTTTTTGACCGTTCAGGATTCTTTGAGTGCGATCTTTATTATTCATCGAATTTTTCTTTTCCTCCACTAATTTCTACTCTAATGCTAGCTTGGATTTTGTCTTTGCCCTAAAAAAGTGATTCTGTTCCACAATTTGGCAACTTTTTTCCATTATCTTCTTCTTGCTCGACTCTAATTGTTGCTTTTAATTTCCTTCCAATTGACTAATGGTAAGCTGTAATTGGAAAATTTGATCCAATATTATTTCCGTGGTGTTCCCTCCTTTTAGTATTCCAGTGTTCAAAACTAGAGCCTCAACCACCTTCTCAATCACTACACAAATTAGAACCCACCCTGAATTAATTACTGGGATAGCCTTCCTTTATTGTGATCTATTTGATTTCCCAATTTTGTGCATGACTACCCCTGGACTAACTAGTAAATTCCGCATACCTTGTTGCAGCACTGGGAAAGATACATTTTTCTCCACTGTTGGTTGACTTAACGTATATGCAATAATGGAGTGTTTATAGTTGGAGCATAGCAAAGATGTGAATTTATCCATTTTTTGCTTAGCTCCCATCTCTACATAAATACAAATTGTTATAAAAATTAGCCAATTAAATACCATGCCTTCAAGAGTTCCGATCGTAGCAAAGAATAAGCATTTGGACATGTATGTGATATGCTGGTTTAAGCCTAACTGCTTCTAAATGAACCACATCCACTCCACAAGCTCTAATATAAGTGCCTCCACCACTTTCCAGCCTTGATTCTTCTCAAATGACGACATGTCTCCTTTGAAGTAGCTTCCCAGTCTAAAGTCACTGGACACTTTGATGCCTACCGCAAGCTCACCTATTGGTAGATGTTATACCTTCTGTAAGGTACTCTCATCGATCTCAATTATTCTCTTCTTTATTACACTCAAATCATCCTTTGGGTCATAATTTTCTATATATTCTATTATTAGTTCTACATCAATTGGTGGTAAGTTATCTGATCCTCGTAAAAATATAGATATCTGTGCATTTTTAAAATCTCTTTGCCTTTGTAGGAATCAATAGATATCCACCTTCATTGGCTCTATGTTGGTGATCACTACTAGGGACGGCAATTGCAAGTTATTCTTACTTCTCATGTTTCAGACATTTTTCTCTCTGTCTGCAACTCTCTTTGACCTTTCCATCAATATTGTGTAATGCTTGCTATGCATTCTTTTCTTGTACTAATATTACTCTTTGACTACAAAAAATTCTAAATTCCAATAATCATACACTTGAACAATCAAATTTAGAATGCTAACAAAAACTTCCACTAAGTGCCTCGCTTCTAACCTTTTACTTGGGATTTGAATCAACAATCCTTAATCCAATGTACCAAATCATCACTTTTGATTTTCCTGACTAGTCTATGTTAGGACCCAAAACTGACCATCAATTGTCTTTTCTAACCATCATGCACCTTCAATATAGATAATCTATCATAAAGAGGTACACCCTCTTCCCTCCCAATTTTTAAAATCTGTCCTAGATTTACGTAAAATAAAGACGTAATCGATTTGTATTAATTCTGATGGTAAATTGAATACCCTTAAAATCTTCTAATAGAAATGAACCATTGGGAAAGACTTCAATTATTTAATATGGTCTATATCAATGGATATGGAATTTTTTTAAAAAATTATGAAAGTGGCTATCATAAAGAAGTACTAGATCATTAGGCATAAAAGATTTAGGACGTAATTTACTATCATAATAATTCTTACGGCGGTGCTGTATGGCTTCTATAGTTAAAGGAGCCATAGCTCTAATTTCATCCAATTTTTACAATTATATTAACCAATATTAGAAGGAATCCTTGTCACCAAGACGTTCATCCAATGTAATTCTTAAACTCGGAACATCCAATTTTTAAACCCTAAATCCTAAACCAATATCCAGGAATTAAAGCTTTGCAAGCAATGTTGTTATCAGCAAAATGCCCTCCACAACTATCCCAATGGCATCCTTCCAATATTATACATACTTTACTTTGAAAAATATAGCGATGTAAAATTCCATCTTGCTCTTGCTTATACAAGACGTCTCCAATCATTGTATATGATACACTTTTCAAAATTAGGCATTTCTTAAGTTTTTCACTATATGTAGGTGGAAATGTCTGAAATGTTAGATACTGGATCAATTCACTATATTTTGGGGTGATTACGTCGATGATAACTAATTTTGTACTAGAAAGTGCAGTATTGATAGGTTCATTATCTAATATATTTGACAAGCAAAATAAATGATCTACATTGGCATGTTTCTTTTCTGATCGAATCTTAATAGTAAAATTAAATTCTTAAAGGAGTATCACCCAGTGAGCAATGTGTCTACTCAATTGAGGTTTATTAATCATATACTTAAGAGCATCATGATTGACATGAAATACAAATGGGTAACCAAGCAAATAATGTCAAAATTTTTGGACAGAATAGATCATGCCCAAGGCTTCCCGTTTAGTCATAGTGTAATTTTATTGCACAGCAACAAATTGTCGACTAGTATAATAGATGGAATAATCTAAATCCTTTTCATTTTTCTAACTTAACACAAATCCAATAGCAACATTGGAGGCATTAACATAAACATGAAATGATTTCGTCCAACAAGGTGCAACAAGTACTAATGTTGACACCAATTTCTATTTTAATTCCTTAAATGAAACTGTACATTTCTCAGTCCAAATTAGATTAGATCCATCCAATGGTTTTTTCTTTAAGAGATTTATTGACAATTGACATATTACTGCAAATAAATGAATGAATTGTCGATAGTAGCTGACATGGCCTACAAAACCATGAACACCTGATACTGTTTCTGGCTTTGGTAAAACCAATATACAAATAACTTTATGTGGGTCAGTAGCAATACCAATCAAAGAAACAATGTGTCTTAAAAGCTTTTTCCATGGTACGCCAAAATGACACTTCTCAGAATTCAAAGATATCTCATATTTATCACATTGGTCCAAACATTTATCATGACATTCCAAATGGTTCGCTGTTGTACTAAATGTGCAAAAATCATCTAAAAATATTTCTATCAACAATCATAAATAATCCTGAAATGCTTCCATCATCACCTTTTGAAATGTGGCCGAGGCATTACATAATCCAAATGGCATCACTTTATAAGCAAATGTGCCCCAATCTATAGTAAAAGTGGTCTTTAATTGGTTCTCTTTTGTAATTTTTATTTGATTATAATCCAAAAATCTATCCAAAAAAAAATAACATTCATGCCCAGCTACTGTGTCAAATATATTATCCATAAAAGATAAAGAAAAATAATTATTCTTGATAGTCACATTTAATTTACAAAAATCTTGACAAATTCAGATTTTTCCATTCTTCTTTGGCACCATCACAATCAGTGAAACCCATTCACTGTACAAAACTGGATATATGAAGCCTACGTTGTTGTATTGTAATTGCTTATAGTATGTAAAATCCACTCAAAATGCATAATATGTTAATAGGTTTAGATGTGTGTTAGAATGGTTAGTAAAGTAAATTAAAAGAAGCAAGTATAAGAAAATTTATTTTAGATTTTTACTTAGTTTGGTTATGGGGTTTAAATTTTATAGAATCTAAATGTTTAGTATGAAGTCTTGAAAGAAGGTGGGAGCGTAAGGATGAAAATTTAAGCTAGTATGAGGCTAATTAGGAGGGATGAAATCAAGGCATGGTCGGATGAAGGCAAGGAATGGAAAACTTCATCCCTATTGGTTGAATACCATGCCTAATAGGCTTTGAGGAGGCTGCCCGCAACCTTAACAAGGGTTTCGGCAACTTCAAGGGGGGATTCAAAAGTCAAAGACTAGGATTAGAAATTTTGTTTTTTGGACTATAATTTTGATGTAAAAATAGAGGGATTTGGAGTTTTAATGAGGGAGGAGTAGGCACTTGAAGTTAGGGTGTACAAATTATACCTACTGTCACTCTTTTGAAGATTGGAGGAGTTGTACGAAAGCTTTTGGAGATCGAGAGGTGCAATTGGAGAGGAGGTTTCAAGATCTAAATTTAATGAGGAAGAATTACTACATTTAGAGTTTTAAAGAAGGAGATATTGAGAGTCAAAGACAGAAAATTGAATTCCAAGGTAGTAAGTAGGCAATTTTGTTGATAGTGATGGGATTTTCCATATCTTGAGTTTTTGGACGAATTTTTATCTCAAACTTTCCAAGAAGGTGTATTATTATGCGAAAAAGCTATATATTAAAGCTTCATATCATTTGGACTTTTAGATTGTGAGATATAAAAAATTTAGTACACAGGTGTTTGTAAATAAGGGTTTGAAACTACTGTTAGGGTTTTTACAATATCTAAAGATCAATAAACAATCAATAGTTGAAACTTATTGTGCTAGCTGTTAAGAGCACATCAATACTTCATGTGAAATTTTAGTAGATTTGAATAGTTAGATTAAGAGTTATAGATTGATGAAGTTTGGAAAAAATTCCCCTTCTACGGATGAATGAGGGTTTAGAGTATTTTTTTATAGTTTGAATGTTTTTGTGAAATAAAACTTATGTATTAGGTGTAATAGCCCTAAAATAAAGACTTTTATATAAATTTGAGGGTTTTATTATTTTGGATCTTGGTTGAATATTTAATTGCAGTTATAAGTCCAATGCTTTCTTGAAGAAAATTCTTTCTACCACAAGAACGTCTAAAAGTTTATTTACTTCCTCCTAGACGATGAGAGAATATTTTGGATTAAGGCGATGTTGTCTTTGAAAAACTAGTATAGTATCCTCCTCTAAGGTAATTCGATGCTCACAAACTTTGGTGGGAATATCTTTTAAATCTACATTCGACCAAGCAAAAGCAGATTTATGATGGAGAAAGAATTCTATCTAATTTCTCAGTTTTATATCCATAATATCGGTGTATACTTTGATAATCTGGGATGTTTCATTGGAGCCCAAATTAATGGATTGGCTCACAGATTCCTTATCAACCTATAGTTTGATTTGCCTCTCCTGCTCTGAATCTTTCATATTATCCAATAAATTGGAACTATCCAATTTTGGTTCCAATGTACTGATTTCATTTATCACGCGATTATTCATCCAGTCTACAATGACATCGTCAAAATTTGTTGCATCCTCCTGATATAATAAATATTCCCCGGGTCTTCCATACTGATTTTATAAGCCTTGCTTCTGCATGTGAATTGGGTCCTTACCAACTCACATTGCATTATTAACTTCATCATATTCTACCTCAGATTGGCTCTCATCATTAGATATTGCTTTTGAGCCTATAATTTGAGACTCCCCATGATATTGAACTGGATACATTTGTTATATGATCTTGTCTCTACCCTTCCCAATAGTTAATATTTCTTGGCCCCAATCATTCCTAGCTTTGGCTTGATATAGCTACGACCAATCTAATAAAATTGGATATGATAAAGTCAAACTTTGTAATCAAAAAACAATATAATCAATTTCATATGTGATTTCAGTGATTATAGTGTCAATACTGTGTAAGATATCCATTGGTTTCACCCTACTATGATCTGCCATTCTCAATACCAATGTCGTGGATAATAATTATTTTAAATCCAATTCCTTTATTGTATTAATGTTCATTAAGTTCACACTAGAGCCACCATCCACTTAAACTCTAAGAATGAGAATACCATCAATTGATACATCAATAGTTCGTGCTCCCGGATTGAGATTCAAACTAATTTCATGAATTTTTTTATTACAAATTCTATGCTATATTAACAAAGAATTTAATGTAAAATAATATTTAGGCACACCTGCTAACAATTTCTTTATTATAATAGAAGGTTTAATTTCATCCAAATCTTTCATAATATCATATGGTTTCATATTGATAATGATTTCTAAGGCCTTCCTTTGTTTTATTGGTTTCAATTTAATCCCTTGAGATAATTTTTTTATGGAGTTCGGAATTAGAACTATTAAATCTATGAGACGATCTTTTAATGGATAAGATGGCTCTTGAAACTTTGGAAATATTAGTATTGATTTAGATTGAACCAATATCTCGGAGCTAGGGACATCTTCAAGTTACATAGGCGAATTGGATCCCAACATTGATAATATCTTCGGTACTGGTGTTGGATTTAGAATATCATTTAATGAATTAAATTGGTATGTCGGAACTGGTACTCCCAATTGTTGGCTTGAATCTTTCCCTTTTTGTTGGGCTTGAGTCAGTATTTTATGGATGCATTCCACCCAATTTACTAGAGAATCTTGTGGAACTCGAATATTATCTTCCATCTTAATTTGCAGCTGGATATACTGATTTTAGTTAATAACATTAAACAGAGCATTGCATTGTTGGTAAGTGTGTCCAAATTGCTTATAATTTCTACATATTAGAGCATAATCATCACTGGCTCTTGGATTGGAACATTCATTAGCATAATGTCTTATCTACTTACAACAATAATATCAAAGTGGTCTTCTTCTATCTCCATCAAGAATATTGGATATTTTGACTAGTATATATCCACTAGGCTTATTCCAGGTTGGATGGGTAAAAGATCTCGGTCAACCAATTAGTACTATAGGATCTGAAATTGGATTTTGAATGGATGGATATTGAGAGTATCCTTGTTGATTTTGTACAAAATCTTGAGAATTGAGGTCACCTTCTTGGTTATACTCAAAATTTTGAAAATTAAAAAAATTTATATTTTGTTTAATTGGATGATTCCCATTCTAGCCAAACCTATTTCATATCTGAACTTGATTAACATTCCACAAAGATGGTTGAATCATGGTATGATTACCAAACTATTGTTGCTTTTTTAAATTCCAACAGTTGATGGTTATATGCTTTTCTCTACAAAATGTACATTGCACAGTCATTTGGGGTGGTAAAGAACATTCCGTTACTAAATGGCCTTATTCCTAAGAATTACTACTCCAAATATTGGGATACATATTAATCAGTTTATGCCTCTTTTTCTTATCCTTTGCTAGATTAACAATTAATTTGTCTATCTTTTTTTGTCAAAGTTAAGAACAAAGTCTCATTTGGATCCTTTGATATTAATTCATTAGATAATTCTTTTATAGATATTGATTTTTGATATGGGGAGTATGAAAAATATGGAACTGCAGTTGTTGGTAATACAGCCTGCAATGGAACAACATTCACTATCCCCTGTAGATTAGCATTAAGATTTGCGTCATAATCAATCATTCTTAAATAACTGTCCACTGTTTCATTCCAAGTTGGCATTTGATACCCTTCTTGAGGTGGAATCATCGTGGCTCCTGTGGTTAAGAATTGATCATAATGACATTCTTCTCATACCTTAGCTCGGTCAAATGAGGCAACCACAATCGCAGGTTGGACCTCCTTTACAAACATCTTCAATTTTGATGGATATACTTTGTTAACCAATATAGACATAACAAACAAATCCGGCATTTGGTTATTTGGCCATTTACAAAGGATATCTGCTACTCGACCATAATATGAGTGCACCACTTCTCTTGGTACCATTCTGCTATTCATTAATCTTTCCCTAAGACGTTCTTCAAATCCTATTGGTCAAAAATAAGTCAAAAATGTATTTTTCAAAACCTCCCAATTTGAAAATTATTCCATAGGTTTGCTCCTAGCAGACCTCTAAAGATAGGTAATGGAGCTACTCTGATTGTGCAATCATCCTCCGCACCTATTTGGACCGCAATTGGAACTGTTGGACCCTCTGCCACCATTGAAGGTGATAATGTTCCACACAATTTCTTATTAAAATAAACGTTGCCTCCTCCATGTATCTTTTTCAAACTTCCAGGCCTCTACAATTATTATTTGTAAATGATTTTCTTGGTTGAAGTTGAGGTGAAAATGATAGATTTTGAAACACACTAAATTCGTCCTTATTGGCAAGCAATACATGCCATTCTGAAGAACAAGTCTTGCTAGAATCAGTTGTATCCATTATTGAAAAAATATCCAATAGAATATCCAATTTTTTTATATTCCATTCTTTTTCTATTAATAGACTCAAGAGATACATTGGACTATTTGCTAAATTATCTACGAGTGCTGTTGGCAATTTTTTTAATAATATATATGTCTGAAATATTAAAGATCTTTCATATTCTCGATATGCTCGAATGTATCGACAAGCATGCAACCATGGTTTAATCCAACTCTGTCAACGCATCTTTTTTAGCTTCCATTCTTGCTTATCCTATAATAAATTTTTTGCTTGTGCTCTCTCCTATCTTCCTTTCAATTGACATATTTTTCTTAGAGCAATGTTCTCATTCTTATTAATGATAATCTTTCATCATCTATTATTGACATTGCTTTCCATCTCTAATTTAATTACACATTTGGTTTCACTTTTCAACCAAGACCAATTTTGTAACCTCTTCATGTGACATCCCCAACTACATGTTTGGCAATTAATGCCTAATATTCAATTCTATTGTCAATTCTCCGACAGCGGTGCCAAAAATGTGGTTTATTGTTTTATTTATTCTATCAATACTGCCTAGAGTAAACCTATAAAGGGAGATTCAAAGACATGAAAAGACTAATTGCATTGAATTAAAGTGTTAGGGTCACATAATTAATTGCCTTCTGATCACACTAAAACATCCCAATTCTATTATAATGCCTCCCACATGCTAACAATAACTCTGTTAACAAATAAAATATCATAAGCAGTAACCCAACTTAAGTATTCATTGCCTCTTCTCCTCTCCTTACTTATGACAATAATATGTAATACTCCAATATCTCAAAAAAACTCAGCATATAATTATCCCATATTCCAAATACAAGAATAGGCCAAATTGACTATCATTCCTAGCAAATCACTTCATATAATTCAGATTCTATGGACTTTCTCTTGTGGATCACCTTTGATTCAATACTCAATGTATTATAATTTTCTCATATTCATATTCATTCTTCACAAAACATCTCCAATTTTCCATTTCCAATTTTCTACTTATATTTTTCTAATGGTATTTAGCATACCAGTACACCCTCAATCTGTCATTATAAATCAATTCTTTCCTTCATTACAAAATTACACTTTATAATATTCAAAACCTATCTATTATCCTTCTCCTATAAAAGAAACAAGAAGAGATAGCACCAAGCTTATCCCGACTCAACTTTAGCACATTCTAGCCATTATTCCTCTATATTCAATTAATTTATATTTACCCTGATAATATTAACTACTACACAATTGATGATAATTACTTTTTCTAACTACCTCATCCATTCTGCCTTCTAAACTGGCCATTCATCGATTTATTGCCTTTTCTTAATTCTATAAACTATATATCATAAATCATAAAATTCCTATCCATTCTATATGAAGCTATATATTTTATTCTCTATTCTTAGGCAATAGATTTTATTAGTACTTAAAAAAATTGAATATAGCCTTGAGCTAGTATCTTTGTTGTTGAAACATCCCATTTAAATATCTAATCTCATTGCAGCCTTCAATATATCCTCCAAATAAGATCTTTGGCTTAGAAGGATTTATCTTTTCATACTTAAATAATATCATTAGAGTTTGAGCATTGAAATCAAGACTTGCATCATTGGATGTTACTCCTAGTGGCTCTAATTAAGATTGTATTTGGCATTGAAATATATTGTCATCACTTTGCTCAATTAAGACTATAAAAATTATACTATTTTGTTTGAAGCTTCAGTACCTAGTGAATCTTTTAAAAGTTATTTTGCTAGATCTTTCAACACTTGAAGGTTGAACATGGTAACTGACTTACTTCTACCATTCTATTCTATCTTGAAACAGATGACGATTATATTCATGAAGGTTTTAGTTTAATTCTCTCTTTCTTATGAATATTCATTAGATCTAATCTTCACCAAGAAATTACCATTAAATTCTTTTACATTTATAAAGATAAAATCAATGATATTCTTGTACCTTTTGAAACTCATTAGCAAGATTTTTTATAGATTTTGATGTATATTTATTAATATCATAGTTGTATCAATGAACAAGATATTCTAATATGTTTTATTTTTGCTATAAATCCAAAATCTTTTCAACCTTGTATTCCTCATGATTTTTTATTTCAATACTAAGTGGCAATTATTGTACTTTTTTCAGAATATGCAATTCTCTATAAGGTTCCAAATGAGAGACATGAAAAATTAGATGTATCTTCATAGAAGATAGTAGTTTTAAGCAATATGCCACTAAATTAATTTGCTTCTGGATGGAAAATGGTCCTAGCCTCTAATAGTCCAACTTATTACAAGACTGCTTGGTCTTGATATTCCATCAAAGAAACCATACTTTATCTCCAATATAAAAAAGAAGTGATTGATTCATAAATTTATATGTAGATGTTTTATAAATATCTTGAATTATTTATAATTAAAGCTTCAAGATTGTTTGATATTGTGATAGATGCTTTACAAATCCTTCAATTGTTGGATTGTTGTTCTTTTGCATACTTCATAGATCAAGCTTTGGATAATAATCATAGTTGAAATAAAATAATTTTTGTTGAGTTGAGGCATGAACAATATTATTTGCAAACTCCACTAATGATAGTTGTATTGACAATGTATATTGATATCATATTTGATTATGGATTCCAATTTATATCTAAGAAGAGCCTTGTCCTATCTTTGTTGGAAGCATTTTTCTTATAAGTAATAAAATGAGTCATCTTTGTGACTTAATCAACCACCACAAGGATGCTATCTAATGAATTGGATGGCAATATATCCATAATAAAATCCATTGAGATAGAAGACTATGATTGTCTTAAAACAAGTAAGGATTGTAAAAGTCCATAAGGGCAATATTGAGGATTCTTGGATCTAGAATAGATGTCACAAGAGAGCACAAAGGCCTTCATTGCCTTCCACATTTGATGCCATCAAAAATCTTAGGAAATAAGTTCTAAGGTCTTGTTAAATCCAAAGTGACCCACTATTGAAAAGTTATGGAAAAATTAAAGAATGCATAGTTTTATTGGTCTTTTTAAGATATACAAATGTTCTTTAAAGTATTAAAGGTCTTCCTCAAATTTGAACTTGTTAGCATTTTATTGAAGCTATGCTTAATATGAAAGACCAAAGCATCATTAGTGGTTGTAGCATGCACCTCATTGGCAAAATTAGAATCAATAGGTATTGATGTAATAATAGCACAAAGACAAAATTACTTTGGTTTCAACAAAAGTGTATATTGTTGAAGAAACTGTATCTCTCTTGCCTTTAGTATAAGATATAATTTCTTTGATAAAGCATTGGACAATCCTTGTTGCTTCCCAAGTGTAAGTCATCAAATTGATTCATTAGTTGTTTTAGGATAAAAGAATGAATTTAGAATGCCAAAATTACAATTGTAAAGTGAAGATATATTTAGAAGATGCTAAATAAAAGATAATAATATTAGTGAAAAAGAGATGAAATTTTAAAAAGTGTTGGAGGTAATTATCTTAATTGATTTAATATTTTTTCTTAATTATAAGAACTAATATTTAATTATTAAAACCAATATCTATATTGACCTTCTATTTCTATGTTTCACTTATTAAAAATATATAAATATTACTTAATAGGTAGAAGAAGTATGAGAAATAAACTTCATGTCTATTTAGTTATTTATATAAAAAATAGGATTTTTAGTGGATTTAAATTGATTTCTATTATTATAAAAAAATCACTAAGATAGAATAAAATAATCTTAAATTGATATTATTATTTTAAAAATATTATAACTATTTTTAGAATTTATTTAGAATTTTTTAGGAATTTTTAGAATAATTTTGAAGATTTTGATAAAAATAAATTATACCACCTTGGGAGCCATTATGAAGAAATGGAGCAAGATTTGAAGGCCAAACAAGGTTCTAAGGCTAATTGAGTATTTTTGAATACCATGGTGAAGTCAAAAATGAAAAAAAAAAGTTTTACTAGTGAAAAATAGGAGGACTAATAGCTAGTATAGTCCTTATAAGAAGGGAGATGTACAAGTCCCATATTAGTTGTGGCACCTTGGATGTAGATAAAAGGATAAGACTAAGGTCTGGTGGCCTCTCTAGGACACCTTTATACACTATTTGTAAGCCTTGGTGAGGTTCAAACTCATGATCTTTTAAGTAAGTTATCTTTGAGATAAAAATTTTTCATATTATTTTTTTATTATTTATCTTCTATTTTTGGACTATCATAACTTACTCATAATAACTTGGATTTAAATATTTTTTATATTATTGGAAAAATAAAATAATTATCTATTCAAAAAATTTATTTTTATTTTTATTTTTATTTTTTATTAAATAAAAATACAATGGGCAGACTATTACATAGTTTTGGATTGTGTACTTGCTTGATACCATTTATTTCACTTGTTTTGTAGTTGTTCTTCTTATTATTTTTTCTATTTGTTTCCTATACTTTACACCACAAATTACAAATAACTTTTAAATGAAGCCATCTTGTAACTTAGATTGAGAGATGAATTTTATCCTCATACCAAGTTGATAAGTGATAACAAAGTTAAATCAAGGTAATGACATATTCCATTGAGCTTCACAATAATTAAGAATCCAAGCTAACATAAAGTATTTCAAGTTCTTATGATTTTTATATATAGTCACAAGATGCATTATTCCTTCAAATAAATAAAAGCATTCTTGAAAAGAATCTATTATAAGAAGAAGTTTCTTATCATGGATTTTATAATTAATTTTGGCAACAATTTGAAAATAAAATGCAATAAGATAGAATTTATCATCTATATCCATTTGTGAAAGTATGGCCTTTAGTGCAAAATCTAAAGCATTGATTTCTATATATAATGCTTTTATAAAATTTGAATGCACAAATATAAAAATTGTGGTGAATATTATCTTGAGATCTTGAAATACCTTCTTTGCTTAAGGCTTCCATTCTAACTTGTCTTTATATGTCAATTAAGTAAAAAAGTAGCAATTTGAAAATAATTTTTGATAAAGATCTGATAGAAGTTGGAAAATCTAAGAAAATATTGTACATCTTTTATAATCTTTGAAATGGTCCATTGTATAATCACCTCCAACTTCTTGGGATCCATCATCAAATCCTGAATAGATACAATGTATCTCCAAAATTCCATCTTTGATTGATAAAATACACATTTCTTTAGCTTGGCATATTAATTTATATCTTATAATTTTTATATTACTAATTTTATATGCTTCTCATATTCTTCCAGATTTTTTGAATAAATCAAGATATCATTAAGATAAATTATTAAAAATATATCTAGATGTTTTTGAAAGATGTCATTCATTACATGTTGAAAGATAGCAGGTACATTTGTTAATCCAAAGGACAAGATATTATATGCAAAATGTCCATACTTTGTCCAAAATGTGATCTTGCATTCATTTCCTTCCTTGATTTGTACTAAGTTATATGCTCTACAAAAATCTATCTTAGTATAGATCTTGGCTTGACTGAGTTGTTCCAAAAGTCTTGAGATTAATTTGAGTGGATAATGATTTTTTACCATTATATTATTCAATCTCTAATAATCAATACACATATACAAAGAATTATCTTTTTTTTTAAAAAAGAATATAGATGCATCTATTAGAGACTTTGAATGTCTAATGAAGTTCTTTGCAAGGTTTTCATCAATATAATCCTTCAATATTGAAAGCTTATTTTGAAAAAGATTATAAACTGGGCCAAAATATGGTTGTGTTCTTTCTTGAAGATCTATAGCACAATCATATGGTTGATACTTTTTATAATATATCAATATTTTTTTTTGAAAAATATCTTGAAATTTGCTATATTACTCTAGAATACTTATCAATGAAGTCATATCTTCTTTAATTGGAGTCTTTTAAATAACAAATGGTCTATCTTCTTTAGCTTATTTTATAAAGGCCCTTGTTCTAATAAATAAAGGCTCTCCAACTTATACCTTTTTATGATGTTTTCTTGTAGGAATTTCTATTGAAAATGTCATTCTTTGCAACCTCTAATTTATAGATGGATAATGCTTTTTCAACCAAAATAGTCCAAGAATAACAAGATTTGAAGCAGTTCTAATAAAATTGAACATAATTTGGCTGCTTTGGTCTTTAAATGATACTCCTATATGTATTATTATATGGGTGATACTACTAGAGGATAAGAATCATCCATCTATTATCTTTACATAAATAGGTTTAGATTTCTATATTAGAAGATTTTATAAAATTTAGAAAATGCTTCATTTAAGAAACAAGTGGATGCCTTCAAATCTAATAAGGTGATTGCCTAAAAATTTTTAAGGCCTAAACCCAAAGAAATTGTAAAGCGATGAGTAGATTGAATAGAAAGAAAAGAACCTAAATAATCTTATAATGTCAAATTGTCTAGCCATATGGTCTCTACTAAGGTTGAATATTTTCATATTCCTAAACAATTGCACTCTTGGTTTTGGTGATGCATGAATTTTGTTTCTTTAAACAATTGCCAATCTTGTGATCTTCTTTGCCACAATATAAGCATAGATCTTCTTCCATTAGATTTTTTTTTTCTTTTAAATTAAAAGATTTAAAATATACCATATTAAATTATATATCTTTTACTTTTGTATGTAAATTTAGACTGCTTGCCAATATAACAAGAATGTCTCAAATTGTGTGTTGTCTTGCTAAAGCCCATAAATATTGATTTTGATGACATTGGAATAATAAATTAGCACATTTTATGGCTTGGTTGATGGCTTTATTGAGCAATTGTGGATCTCAAAGTGATAATAATAAATCCTTCACATTGTTTCTTAATCTCTAATAGAATTGATTCATCAAAAATTCTTTATTCTAATTAATATTGCATGCTAATTATCTAAAATTAGATGTATAGATTGATACAAAGTGTAACTCTTGTTGCAATATTCAGATCTTAATTATTGTCCAATGAGTCTTGTTATGTCCTCCAAATACTTTTATAAATGTTTCTTTAAAAACTTCAAAGTGAGTTAGAACTCCAAGAGATGTATTATTGGGACTAAAGAATTCTTTAGCCTTGACTCATACATATGCCCTTGTCTAAGAAGCTTTTTGGGTGGCTTCCATCAAATTAAGAAATTTCTTGAGCGGCTTCCATCAAATTAAGAAATTTCTTGAGCGGCTTCCATCAAACTAAAAAGCTTCTTAAGCAACTTTTATTAACTTGGAAGCTTCTCGAGTTTCTTCTACCAATTTAGAAGCTTTTCAAGTTCCTTCCACTAACTATGAAGTTTTTCAAGCTACTTTCATGAACTAGGAAGCTTTTCAATTGACTTTCACTAACTAAAAAATCTCTAAAATGTTCTAAAAGATTTTATAAACTTTTGAAGTGTATATTTTTAATATTAGCTATTTTTTTTTATTTAATTTTTTTATCCAAATATTTCTATTTTTATATTTTAATTTAATTCTTTTCTATTTTTTTTTTTTTTAATTACTTGTTTTAAATTAAATCAAATGGCAACTATTACTTGAAAGGCATTATCTAAAAAGTTGAAACTATAACCACTTGATTAATTAATTTATCATTAAAATAATCACACAATTAGTTTCTACTATCTTTCAAACTTATTATGTAGTTATTTTTCTTCTTAAAGTCAATAGAGAGGAATTTTAGCTCACAATGTCATCTTAAAACAAGACTATACAAGTTTCTTGTATCTATTCCCAGTGGCACTTGAATGTACATATTTATATCAAAAAAACCATACAAATAAGTAGTTATTAAATTTATGAGACATATTTCATGGTAAGTATATATTGCCATTCCAATTATATATCAAAAAATGATTGAATTTATAACTAGAGAGTATATGGATTTATAATCAATTCTGAACTATTGAATAAAGATTTATATTGTAAGGTAAATTTTCTGGCAAATTATGTGGCATTAAGCATCATGCTTGCATACAAATACCATCTTATATCCTAAAAGGCAAGAAATAAGATTATTTACAATTGAACCAAAAACTTTTTTCTTAAACAAAGAGATATACTCATCGTTGATGGCAACTTTTTATTTTAATCAATTAAAGAAATATATTTTTTTTTTGATGATTCTAAGTTTGAAATCTTTTTTTAATAAAAAAGAGCTTTTACAATCATACAGGCAAAATTTTCAACTACCATAATAGATTGTCTATTCTAAATATCATATGCATTGTAAAATAAAATAAATAATTTTGTATTCAATTTAGTCTTATTTCTTTCAATCTCAAGGATTTTTTCTACAAGAATAGAAGAAAAAATTTCTATCAATGGAACAAAAATAATTGACAACTCTATAAGGTTGATAGTGGTTTTTGCAAAAATAATATTATTTTCAACAAGATCAATGA
Organism: Physcomitrellopsis africana; assembly: GCA_036785485.1. Lineage (NCBI taxonomy): Eukaryota > Viridiplantae > Streptophyta > Bryopsida > Funariales > Funariaceae > Physcomitrellopsis > Physcomitrellopsis africana. The sequence goes on along the minus strand of JAWRVF010000394.1, from coordinate 8,841 downwards.
TTGTCATGGCTTTTTTTTTTATATGGTGTTTTATCTAGCCCACAAGTCCTTTTCATTGTTAATGTGGCAATTGGAGGCATTGCAGCATGAGCATGTACATTTTGAGCCTCATTGATAGAAAATTTGATAATTCGTGGTGCATCATTAAAACCATCAAGGGCTTGGTTTGCAATCTGCTTCAAATATAAAATCTTAGCAACTCAATTTTAGCCAAAGATGTTTTAAGATAGAAATTTATGATAAATATTTTTAGTAGTTTAAATATAAGTATTATAATACTTTATTGATTAACAATTTTTTGAAGAGATGAAAAAATATCCTCTTTAAAATAGCAATCAGCAAAATGTGCATACAACAATATGTCAATTGATGGATTGATAAAATGAATAATACTTGGTGAGTCAAATCCAATATATATATATATATATATATATATATATATATATATCTTTTTGTTGATAAAATTTAATAGTATATCATTAGAATTCTAGTATTTGAATCTACACAAGGCAACCAAATACTTATAGGTAAATGATATTAGAAATACAAATTGAAAGTAGCTCTTATAGTGAAGTAGTCTTAAGAGAAGAAGGATGAAGGCAAATTAATGTCGTAGCATGTAAAATTGCATGGCCCCACTTAAATACAAATAAATTTGCTTGAAAGAGAAGTGGTCAAATAATGAGTTGAATACACTTGATACATGACTATCTGTACAAGTTCATTTTGTATATGTTCATATGAAATATAGTATGTCAACTCAATTTCTATTGCAATGCAATAATTTTCAAAGGATTTTGATGTAAATTCCTTAGCATTGTTCATATGTAATATCTTGATAAGATAATTAAGAAAATATGGTTGAAAACAAATAAGTATGGAGAGAAAGTTAGTAAATACTATGTTTTGCATTGATAGCAATGAAACATGTGATTATTTATTTGATGCATGAATAAAGATTAGAAAATTTCAAATGGGCCACAGAGTGGATTAATAGGACCACAAATATCTCCATGTAGCCATTCAAGCACTGGTAATAATTCTTGCAAGAGTTTCTAAATTCAGGGCTTGTCAATTATTTTTTTTATATACATACTTGATATAATTCCATAGAATTTACATATGTAGATTTTAAATTTTGTTCAATTAAACATAAAATTATCTTCCTAAATAAGATAGATTGTAGATGATGATAATCATGACTATTATTGTCTTGGTATTTGTAAACATCTTTTCCAAGCTTTTGCAATCTACCTTTAGATTGTGATGTATTAAATGCATATAATTCTGAAATCACAATTTTAATAGGGCTAGCCTCTAAATTATGCAAGAAAAACTCACTTTGTTTCTTTGCAAGAAGTGATGTCTCTTACAGAAGAACCTCTTGATAAAAATAAATAAATAAAAAAATAAATTATAGACTCGTATAAGAATTATCACTACTTGAGATGCTACATGGAGATATTTTTAGTCCTATTAATCCACTCTTTGGACCAATCCACTATTTTCTAATCTTTATTGATGCATCAAACAAATAATTACATATTTCATTGCTATCAATACAAAATATAGTATTTACTAACCTTCTCTCTATACTTATTTGTTTTCAACCACATTTTCTTAATTATCTTATCAAGATATTACATATGGACAATGCTAAGGAATTTATATCAAAGTCCTTTGAAAATTGTTGCATTGTAATAGAAATTGAGTTGACATATTATATTCTATATGAATATATACAAAATGGACTTGCACAAATAGTCATTTATTAAGTATATTCAACTCATTACTTAAACATTTCTCCTTCAAGCAAATTTATTTACATTTAAGTGGAGCCATGCAGTTTTACATGCTGCGACATTAATTTGCCTTCATCCTTCTTCTCTTAAGACTGCTTCACTATAAGAGCCGCTTTTTGATTGTATTTCTAATATCTTTCACCTATAAGTATTTGGTTATCCTATGTAGATTCTAATATTAGAATTCTAATGATATACTATTAAAATTCATCAATAAAAAGATATATATATATATATATATATATATATATATATATATATATATGTTGGATTTGACTCACTAATATTATTCATTTTATCAATCCATCAATTGATACATTATTGTATGTATATTTTGCTAATTGCTATTTTAAAGAGGATGTTTTTTTATCTCTTTGAAAAAAAATTGTTGATTAATAAAGTACTATGATACTTGTATTTAAAGCACTAAAAATATTCATGATAAATTTCTATCTTAGAATATCTTTAGCTGAAATTGAAATTGCCAAGATTTTGCATTTGAAGCAGATCACGGACTAGGTACTTGACGGCTTTAATGATGCACCACAAATTACCAAAGTTTCTATCAATGAGGCTCAAAATGTACATGCTTATATTGCAATGTCTCAGTGTAAGCTAAATCCTACCACCTTCAATTGAGTTTGTAATTTGGTGGCTGAATCTAACTTACTTCTTTATAACTTAGTTCAATTACTCCACTTACAATTTAATAGAATTATGTAATATTGATACCATCGAGTATCTAACTGGTTGATATATAAGATATATAAATTAAATATTTTATTTATTTATTTATTTATTTATTTTATTTTTTAGATCTTTCAATTCTTTATATAAAGATAGAGATAAACAGTGATAAAAAAAAACTCACATGTTCATGTCGTTTCAATGTCTCAGTTTTATATTAGATATTTAACAGAATAACTTTGCCAGAAAGAGCTAGCTCTCCATCGGAAGTTCATTCTTTTACATTGAAATCAAAATTTAAAGACATCCTCACAAAGAAAAAATCATAGCAAGCTTTCAAAAAAAATATCAAAGTACCACAGTGTCGTATTAAGTGAAGTCTTGTTCAGGAATGCACCGGATACCTGACTGTGGAAGGTAAAGTTGTGTTTATAAATAATTTAGAAACCCTAATAGGTTTTATCCATATATGAAGAATATAATTCAAATTTCAATTCAAAAGTGTTTAAAAACACTCCTCTTAGTAACATCAACCATGCATATACTCCAATTGCCTCGTTTCTTTTATAATTAAGTAATTTTTATTTTTTTCTTTATAAGTCCTAATCCTAATTAGTGAGCTTTCATAAGCTATAATTTTTAATCCAACTGTCTACTTAGTGTGAAATTTTACACACAAATATTACTTATTGCATCGTTAGATTAATACAAACTTTTGTGCACACTTAGCACACCTAACAATCTAGATAATATCAAATTTTGAACTGTAGATGTTATACAAATTACACAAATCAGTCAATAATGTAAGCCATTATTATCTTAGATAAAATCCAAAACACCAATATAAACCTTGACTTTGAACAATGATTGTAAAGTCATTCAAAATCCTTTGGCAACAAGCTTAATGTCTTTGAAACAAGCTTCAAGGCAGCTATCCAATCTAAAAATCCAATTTACAAAATCCCCCGTACTTTGTCCTAGGCAGTCATTTTAATAGCCAAAGGTCTAATTTCAACCGTGTCCTACAAACGGCCAACCTCCGGGTATCAATCTAACCTATCCTAGGGATTTTATAGCCTGATTCTACCCTCAACTTAATCCTAGTATCAATCATGCTATTAATTTTATTTTTTTTAACATATTTTTATTATTTTATGGCCTTTCTAAGGTAATAAAATAATTACTATAGCCTAGAAGATAAAATCATTAACTAATTCTTATCTACTAGCTATTAAGTGAAGAAAATAAACTAAGAAGCTTTCTTAAAAATCTTTTTAAAATATGTTGAATTCTTGTTGAACTAAGATAATAGAGTATTAATTGAAAAATCATTTTTAGTCATAGTTTTACCATATAATCGTGTCACAATACGACAACAGTTGATTATCTTACTTCAGGAATAGTGAAAGATGATCCCTTGCTCTACAAGGTAGAACAAGCATAAAAAACAACAAGAAATAAGTCGACAACATGTCACCACCAACGCGACCTGCAAGCAAGTCCAACAACTTCTGCAAAAAAGATAGTCAATTCTCAAGTGATTTTTCCAATAAATAGTTGCATCTCTTTTGGCCTAAACAATAGAATCCTTTAGAGTTCCTTTCAACAAGTCTTGGCAGTAATCTTATTACTAGTTATCCGATCCATAAACTATAAAACTTTGAGTACTAAGAAATATTCACCGCGGATTTGAAATGCATCTTAAACCACCAAATGCTTCAATCAAAATTGACAGTTCTAATAATTGCTCTGGCGGTCGTTGTTCCAATTTTTGGAATCCCCGCGATTGCCACCACTATTGTAATCACCACCTCCATGGCCACAATTGAGCGTCCGTTGATGCTGTTTAATATGTTAAGTTATACCAATGACAACATAACAACATGTAGTCACTGCACCACCTTTAATCACTGTTGTCGAGTAAAGAGAATTCGCCTTGGCAAAATGTTGGATTCCTAGCTGTTACTAGAACTAGCAAGGAACATGAAAGAAAGCCGTGCAAGTATCTTCTATACTTGCACAATATTTGTTCAAGCTTTCAAATTATATTTGTATTATATTTGTACAAGACTTATACAAATATAAAATGTAAACCCTTGAATAATACTTATATAAATACTTATAAAATACTTATACAAATACTTGTACAAACACTTGTATAAAATAATATATAATCCTTGGTATAATACTTATACAAATACTTATATAAATATTATATATAATATTTATAAAATACTTATATAAATACTTGATATAAATACAAGTATATATATTTATAAAATAAGTATAAGCAAAGTGTGTATATACTCAAGTATACCTCAAAATACAACCGTATATGAGGAATACAAGTTATACAACAAGTGGAAACTAAATAAATCACTAAAAATCCATCTAAAGTTTAAATTAAGTGTACTTATAGCCTATGGAAAGCCAATATTCTATTGTAAAATAAATCAAAATTTCAGAAATAGGTGATTTACCGTTTAAAATTTATAATTAAAAGAAATAGGCACTAAAATTTCCCAGCAAATACAAAGGCAGCAAAGCTCCTCTTCACTTCAGCCTTTGTTGTGATTACTTCTCTTCTCCAAATTGGGCATGCAATAGCTTTTTAGAAAGCTCACTCTATCATCTAACTTATTCTAAAATTTCGCATGCATGCCTCTCAAACTCCAAATTTTATAGCTAGTTGATTCTACTCTTCAAACCCTAGTACCAATTTGCCCTCTTGACACTTTTCGGCTCATAAAACTTTCATCAAAGCTCCAAATGTATTGATTTTTGTTTTTACAAAAAACTTACATAAGCTCCTATAATCATCTAAAGTATCAAAAAGATTGAAGATATTGTCCGACCTGGATGATTGAACAAAGTCTCTGCTCCTCTTCATCAAGTGGCAGCAGACCCTTTCCCACTTTCAAGCTCACAACTTTTTTTTTCCAACTCACAATGTCTTGATAGAAAGCAAGCACAATTTTTTACACTCTCTATAGAAATCACTAAGAAAGACTCGAAATCAAACTTGCACTGATAGATCGAAGTTTCTACCATCACTTTTCGATAGTAGTAGACCTCACTCTACTAAAATAAGCATAGCTTTTTGCTTATAATTTCAATACAAGCAAGTGAATAGGTTCTAGAATTCTCCTAACTCAAAGAACACACATCTCAATTTTCATTACAAACGCTTTTATATCCTTGGAGCTATCTCTCTCCAAAGTTTCCCACTCAAAACTGCCAAATCCTAGGTCTAGCAAGAGGAGTATATCCCCCTTTCCTTCCATATTAGACTATGACACGCCCACATGGGCAGCCAAATCCTATTGGACAGGCCCTATTCACCCCATGCTCTTCTTTCTTATCCCTCACAAGGTCCATTCTACCTCAAAAGTCAACAAGAAAGGTAAAACAATCTTTATCTTTCTTCTAATTATAAAAGAATCTATTCTAGGATATAAGTAAGGTAAGAACCAATTAATTAGCCATCTTAATTCACTAACTAAGTGGCTAAAATAAATCCTCTCCTTATAATATCTTCTAAAATAACCTCTAGTACTCACACATATAATAACAATAAATAGAAAATATATAATATTTCTACACATTACACGTAAATGCAGTATGACACCGTCAATTCTCTTTTCTGCTATAGCAGCATCAAAACAAAACAACAATTTATTCTAGACAACAATTATCATCTGCTTCTCGTCGCAGCCTTAACCAACTACAACAATAATCATGCCTAGTACCTGACAGCACTAAAAGTCCTCTTACAATTCCTTTTCAAACGCTCATTTACAAATCATCTTGCACTAAATCAAATATACATATAAAGACTCTTTGAACCTCCCCTCTTTGTTTTCTTGTACATCCAGCTCCTCTTTTGTGCTCACCAGTGCGTCGTTTTCTGGCTCCTCTTTGTCGTCCTCGTCCACCATTGCGTTCTTGTCATCCTTGGATTCAAAGTCGCTGGCTCCCTCATCATCTTCTGCTTGCCAAATAAGTTGTACCAGGTACTTCGTTTCATACTCTTCTTCCTTGTCTTCTGGTTTTTGTTGCTGTAATTTTGCTCATCGTACTCTTATGATTCTACTTGTCGCGAGTTCCATACTGTATTGCCTTTGTTTTACTGTCTTTATTCTACCTTGCCTCTGTCGCAATGCATTTGCGACAAGTGCATCAAAATCAAATAAGTATATTCCAAAATTATAGTGTAAATAAGATTAATATAGAATTAACTCTAAAATTATAATATGAATAGGAATAAATTAGAATTAATTCCAAATCTATAATAAAAATAGGATTAATTTAGAACTAGTTCTAAAATTATAGTATAAACAGGGATAAATTAGAATTGGTTCCAAAATTGTAATATAAACAGGGAATTTTAGGATTTCAGGGTATCAAATAAGAAATCTCAAGATTCTAAGATATCAAATAAGAAATCTCAAGATTTTAGAATATCAAATAGAGAATCTCAGGATTTCAAGATATCAAACAGGAAATCTTAAGATTCCAGGATATCAAATAGAAAATCTCAAAATTCTAAGATATCAAATAGAAAATCTCAAGATTTCAGAATATCAAATAAAAAATCTTAAGATTCTAAGATATCAAATAAGAAATCTTAGGATTCTAGGATGTTAAATAAAGAATCTTAAGATTTTAAGGTATCAATCAAAGAGTCTTAGGATTATGGGATACTTGAGATCCGAGTATCAACCGGATATCAGACAAATATTAGGCAAGTATTAGCATACATCGAGTATTATCTGGATATTGGCTAAGCTGCCTATTTAAATGCTTTTAAGATTGAAAATAAATACTTTTTTTTTCTCATCTTATATTTGGATCTTAAATGAATTTATTTTACTCCCAGAGAATCCTCAAGGAAATCTGTGAGAGAATTTGAGGATCAAAAAGGAAATTTGAATTGAAAATCTATAAAGAAATTTTAGGATAGACAAGGAATTTGAATTGTGAATTTATAGGGAATCTGAATTTACAAAGATTTTAAATTTATAAGGAATTTGTGAGAGAATTTTAGGATCAAAAAGGGATTTGAATTGGAATCTTATAAAGGAATTTTAAGATATATAAAGAATCTAAATTGGGAGTTTTATAGGAAGTCTGAATTAGAAATTTATAAGGAATTTGTGAGAGAATTTTAGGATCAAAAAGGGGTTTTAATTGGAAATATGCAAGGGAATTTCAGGATACATAGAGAATCTGAATTAGGAGTATTTCAAGATCAAAAAGGGGATTTTGAATTGAAAATCTGTAAGAAAATTTTAGGATACATAGGAAATCTGAATTATGAATTTATAGAGAATTTGAATTTACTCGGAGTCTAAATTTATAAGGAATCTGTGAAAGAATTTCAAGGTCAAAAAAGAGATTTGAATTGGAAATCTGCGAAGAAATTTCAAGGTATACAGGGAATCTGAATTGGAAGTTTTATAGGAAGTCTGAATTAAAAATTTATAGGAAATCTAAATTGAGAGTTTATAAAGAGTCCGAATTGAAAATGTATAGAGAATCTGAATTGAGAGTTTTATAGGGAGTTTGAATTGGAAATTTATAAGAAGTTTGAATTGAAAATTTATAAAGAATCTTTAAAAGAATCTTTAAGGCAGTAAAAGGATTTGACCAAAGAATTGTTGAGGGAACAAAAGAATTGATAAACGAGATATTTTGAAGGAAATCACAAGGGTATAAATAGAGATATTTTATTGGTCTTCTTTTTATTTGCTTAATAAGCAACCAAGATCCCAGCAATTTTTTGAAGAGTGCTCTCTCCTTCACGACAACTCTTGGTGCTTCTATTGAGAGTTTTTTCAATGCTATTAAGTATTAATAAAATGGTAGAAACAAGAGGATCTGAAAGTATTGAGAAGATGTTGAAGATATTTTTTAAATATATGGAGAAACAATTACAAAAACAATTGAGAATGCAGTACAAGCAAATAGAAGAAAAAAATACTTCTAAAGCTCTATAGTCTATCATCAATTAAGTAGAGAGATTTGAAAGAAGAAACATATCTGGATATCTCAAAATCTATGTAGGTGAAATAGAAATATATCAAAGTTATTATAGAAGGATGTATTTGAATTTTATACTTGCTTGCATTTTTGAAATCAAAGAAAGAGTCAAAGGTTTATACAGAGATGATATAAACTCTTGGGATGAATATAAAGAAATTTTAAGGGAAGAATTTCTTAAAGAGGATTCAGAAAGGGTGACCAAGAGAACATTCTTGGAATAGATAGAATGACAACCTGAGAAGCAAATGGATCCTAAAGAATTGCTTAGAGAATTTGAAAGGAATTTTTTTCAACTTCCTATAGCAGA